>JARGCV010000259.1:2677500-2696986 GCA_034064705.1 Bothrops alternatus | reverse complement strand
AGCCAGTATGCAAACCATAGGTGAAACTGAGCTAGTGCAATTGATCAGTGGGAAGAACAGATATATTATTATTTGTGGGATTTGGGATAGCAAGCAGGAGACCCACATCAATATACCTTTAACTGAAGGCATTAGCTTGGCATGAATTGAGCTGAAGGTTCCAGAAACAGTGGGAGGTTCAATTTTTGTCTGCATCTTCAGCTCAGTTCATGCCAATCTACTGTACTTCTATTGTTGTTGCTAGTTGCGAAGTTGTGTCCGACCCATTGCAACCCCATGGACAACATTCCTCCAGGCCTTCCTATCCTCTACCATCTTCTGGAGTCCATTTAAGCTCATGCCTCCTGCTTCAGTGACTCCATCCAGCCACCTCATTCTCTGTCGTCCCCTTCTTCTGTTGCCCTTGATCTTTCCCAGCATCAGGCTCTTCTCCAGTGAGTCCTTCCTTCTCATTAGGTGGTCAAAGTACTTGAGTTTCAACTTCAGGATCTGGCCTTCTAAAGAGCAGTCAGGGTTGATCTCCTCTAGGATTCACCGGTTTGATCACGTTGCAGTCCAGGGGACTCGCAGGAGTCTTCTCCAGCACCATAGTTCAAAGACCTCAATTCTTTGGCGCTCAGCCTTTCTTATGGTCCAACTTTCACAGCCATACATTGCAACTGGGAAAACCGTGGCCTTGACTATATTTGCTGATCTAGTTGGAAGCAAAATGAGATGGCATCACACTCTCCCCAGGAAGGGCAAAATGTAGCCTCTTCAGCAGAGCAGGTCAACCTCTGAGATTGCACCTCCTTATCATGTAATTACTGAAATATCACCCTTATTCATACTAATGATATTCATAGATATAACGCCTTTTGATCTGAATATCCAATTCTCCAGGCAGAAGTGACCATAAGTAGCTACTAATAAGAAACATTCACTAAATAGGTAATTATGCTGGAAGAGAGAGCGAGCGAAATGGTCTTGGCGGAAAAAAAGACCACGATGTGGGTGTAATATATTATATCCCAGATATATTCAAGCTATGTATGTCATCAAAGCTATGTATTTCACTCAAGCTACGGTATGTATGTCTATCTATGGAGATTCTCAGTCATTCAGTTGTTCCAAAGAAGCTTTTTCACAAGGCCATTGGACTTCCTTGTTAAATAAGAAAGTCCAGTTGCCTCGTGAAAAAACATCTTTGGGACATCAAAGGGGACATATTCTCAGGCAGCAAAGCTCAGACTTGCAGGCTAAACTGTGAAGGGAAAACGGATCTTACAAAGGGTCAAGTTGAAGCCCACCGTTTCAGCAGGGCAGGGAAGGCTGGCAGATATTCTGGGACCTAGTAAATGCTTCAGAAGCAGAAGACCATTAACGAAGTTCATAAAGTTCATCAGAAGCAGAATGACTCGCTTGGACTGGAGGCCCTTCATGGACAGGGAAGCTGTTATTGGCATTAGAAATAATTAAGGAGAGTCTCTCCTTGTCAGGGAGAGCCCTGAGGGCTACAGGAGAACAAAAGAGAAGAAAATTGCAAATGATTTTTCGAGCTTTGTGCCCAGAATCAGGCAGGTATGATCATGGAAGAAAGAACTAGACAGGTTCCTGCAAGGAATCTTTAACAGAATAGAATTCTTTATTGGTCAAGTGTGATTGGACACCCAAGGAATTTAATACTGTCTAGAGTAAGTAAAGCAGCGGTTCTCAACCTATGGGTCGCGACCCCATTTCCGGTCGAACGACCGTTTCGCGGGGGTCGCCGGACACCGCGGTCCGCCATTTTGTTGTTGTTGTTTTTTATTTTTATTTTTTTTATTTTATTTTCGTTGCCCGCGCGCCCGCATGCGCGGTTTGGTCAGTCGTGCGCGCGCCACGCATGTGCGGATCGGCCCATCATGGTCTGCCATTTTGTTTTTTTGGTTTTTTTAAATTTTTTTTATTTTTTTTTATTTTTATTTTTTTGTCGCATGCACGCTGTGCATGCGCGGTTCGGGCCATTGCGCGCACACCACACATGCGCGGATCGGCCCATCGCGGTCCGCCATTTTGTTTTTTTGTTTTTTGTTTATTTTGTTTAATTTTTTTATTTTTTTTCGTCGTGCGCGTGCCACCCATGTGTGGATCGGCCCGTCGCATGCGCGCCGTGCATGCACGGATCAGCCCGTTGCGGTCCGCCATTTTGTTTTTGGTTTTTTGGGGGGGGGTTTCCGTTGCGTGCGCGCCGCGCATCAGGCCCGGGTCGGGGTCGCGGCGCGCATGGGCGGCGCAAGTGGGGTCTCAACCTGAAAAAGGTTGAGAACCACTGAAGTAAAGAAACTTGGAAACTGCAGGGGGATTTTTTTCGTCCTAATTTACAATGAGTTCATTATGGTGGAGTGTCTGGATGATCTGAAATGCTTCTTTCCACCGGGGTGGAGTTGCCATTTGTGAGCTGAGATACCAGCTGTCTCTTGTCTATTTATGTCTGTTAGCCCATTCTGGTCTTCCTGCAATCTCTCACATTCCCTCACATTTCAGTGCGAGTGCAATTGCCACTTCTGATGGGCGGGGAAGAAGTGAGAACATGCTCGGGTATTCCAACAGCAGTACCAGTTTCCATTTGCTTGGCCACCCAGTTCAAAACAGTGATGGCAGGTCTAGTCCCAGAGATCAGCTATCATTGCCCTTCGTATATTTTCAGGAACGAAAGTCGACACTACCAGCCAAAGAGACAACCCTGTTGTCAAAGTCCCACTGCTCTGGAATTTCCTCCCAAAAAAGGAGATTTTTCTTTCTTCTCTCTAAAAAGAATACAGGTAGCTCTCAACTTATGGACCACAGCTCAGCTCAGAATTTACATGGCTAAGAAATTTGTTAAGTGAGGTTTGTCCCATTTTACGACTTCCTTGCCACATTTGTTAATGTGGGTCCTACGGGACCGTCTTCTGCCACATACTTCCCTTCGACCGGTGAGAGCGCACAGGGTTGGCCTCCTCCGGGTCCCGTCAGCGAAACAATGTCGTCTGGCCGGTCCTAGGGGGAGGGCCTTCTCTGTTGTGGCGCCCACCCTCTGGAACCAACTGCCTCCTGAAGTCCGTGCTTCCCCCACTCTCCCGGCCTTCCGGAGGAATCTTAAGATCTATCTTTGCCGGCAGGCCTGGGGTTGACTGTGGAATGTTGAGTGAATGATGAATGCGTCTGGGGTTGTATTTTTTTAATGATTTTTAGATTTGGACTTAGTTTTGAAGTACTGTTTTGTTTATGTTGTAAGCCGCTCCGAGTCTTCGGAGAGGAGTGGCATATAAGTCCGAAAAATTAAATTAAATTAAATTAATTAAGTGAACCACTGCAGTTGTTAAAATGGTAACGTGGTTGTTAAGTCAATCTGGTCTCTCCCCGTTGACTTTTGTTTGTCGGAAGGCTGCAAAAGGGGATCACGTGACCCTGGGACACTGCAACTGTCATAAGTGTGAGTCAGCTTTCAAGCATCGGAATGTAAATCACATGACCCTGGGATGCTGCAAGGGTTGTAAGTGTGAAAAATTGTCATGAGTCACTTGTTTCAGTGCAGTTGTAATTTTGAACCATCACTAAGCAAACGTAAGATTGATCTGCTCAGGAGCAGAGCACTTTCTCAATGTGCCTTTTAAATGGAGATCTGCATATGTTTTTGTGGCCTCTAAAGACATTAATAACAATGATAATGATGACACAGTTGCCAAAATGCTTCATTGGAACATCTGTAAAAATGATTGTGACAATAAGTTGGCAAGAACACACAAGATAGTTGACAAACAAACAAGTTAAAATATTGGGGGATTTCTGAATATAGACCGATAAAAGTTTTGGCTCATAACACGCCAGATATAACTGTGGTTGAACTGAAGGAAGTGTGTCTAATTGATGGGCCAATATCAGGAGATAGTAAATGAAGAATTGGAGAAGATCACAGAGCATTAAGATCTGAAAATCAAAGCAGAAAGATTGTGGCATAAACCAGCTGTGATGGTCTCAGTGCTTCTCCAAGAAACCGAAATATCAAAAAACCTTGGACGACACTTAGAAAACCTGTGCATTGACACAATTTCCATCTGTCAGTTGCAAAAGATCACACTGCTCAGGTCTGCACATATACTAACCCCAATACATTACAATATTCCAGGTTCTTGGGAAGAATGTGATGTGTATGAAGGCCAACACCAACTAAGAACCAGCAATGATGACTTCACATTGTTGTGTGTATAAATAAATTACATTTAGACTTGTGATGCTAGACTGACATAAAGTCTAGATTGACATGAGTCCAAGACTTCGGAGGTTCATATCTGCACCTGGAACTCTGTTGTTGACGTAACACATTCCTATCACAATTGGAGTGAAAAAAGGAAGACTAATAATTTTGGGAGGAGATGTGTTAAGGCAGCTTTATTTGGGCTAAATAATTTTTGTTGTTTTTATAAGAGCCACTGATTTAATCTATTCACATCTTCAGGGTCAGCATTTAAAAATATATTATTAGCTGTCAAATGTTTATTTGTCCTTTAAATGCATATTTTATTTTTTCAAAGCACTTTACTGGGCAAACACTTGACATTTTGGTATTTACTGCCTTTCTTTTTAAACAGAATCTTTTCCTCTGTCTGAAGCACAAAGCCATGCAACATTAATGTAAAATTATCCACCCTGAATAAGATTCAGTAACTGAGTGACCTACTTGACCATTTAAACAACAACAGCTTGATAGCAGCCAAGAAGCTATTTTACCAGTGCAATTATTATTTAGAAAGAAACAAATATAATCTCAAGAAGACAATGCTTCAAAATGCTCTTCCATTTTCTTTCTTTATATAATTAATTTTTGTAAATATGGGAATTGCTGAGACATTGGAAGTGGATAATGTCTAAGAACGTTTCAAAACCAGTTGGACTCTTTCCTAAAAACAATTCTTGATGGCCATCCTTTGTCCATAGTATTGCTGTTCACTATTGCTGACTTGGTGGCATGTACCTAATTATGGAGTCATAATAGAAGTTATGGGGAGGAAAGCTATGGCAAATCTAGACAGCATACTAAAAAGCAGAGACATCGCCTTGCCAACAAAAGTGCGTATAGTCAAGGCCATGGTTTTCCCAGTTGCAATGCATGGCTGTGAAAGTTGGACCATAAGAAAGGCTGAGCGCCAAAGAATTGAGGCCTTTGAAGTATGGTGCTGGAGAAGACTCCTGCGAGTCCCCTGGACTGCAAGATGATCAAAATGGTCATTCCTAGAGGGGATCAACTCTGACTGCTCTTTAGAAGGCCAAATCCTGAAGTTGAAACTTCCTGGAGGAATCTTGTCCATGAGGTCACGATGGATCGGACACGACTTCGCAACTAACAACAAGATCAACAAAACAAACCAGGAAGATTCACTGAATCCTGATCTGTATAACATTACATACAAGCTAAAGTCCCTCATTTGCAGCTGTTTTAATAAATGGCTGTTCCTATTTAGTTTAATTATTCTTGTATTTCTTACTTGTAATTTATTTATGCAATATTATTCTAACCAGATAAGAAGAGAAACCCCAAAAGAATGGCCTTTTTCCTATTATTCCTATTATTATATTATTCCTGTTCATTTATGATACCTCATTAGAGGGGGGGAAGTAACGGTGGTTGTATATTTCATTAATTGCAGTATTGCCTATATAATATTCTAGTGGTTGTATTGGGTTTTTGCTTCTAGAAATTGCTTTGAGACTGTTTGAGACTGGGGTCAAGGCTCACTTTTCCACTGATATGTTATCCTGTGTTTGCCCTGATTTGCTTTAATCTGTTTAGGATTACCAGGTTGCTGGCCTGCCATAAATAGCTTCCAATGAGCTTTCTTTTTAACGGAGGGTAAATGGCATTGCTTGAAGGAACTGCCTTACAATATGAAAAGCCTTAGATGTCCGGTCAATTATAAGAAACATCCTGATAATTTCCTTTCGCAGAAAGGAAATGCTTAAGAAATCTTTTTTTTAATCATTTTTTATTTTTTAAACCAACAAAACAAAACATAACATAACACACATACACACACAATGTATATGCCTCCTTTTTTTTTTAAACAGCAATTTTGTAACGGTAATCTTCTATTATTTACATTTTCCCCACCCTTATTCTTCTTTAGATATATTTGTCCTAGTTGTCCCGTTGTTTCTTATTTGTATTTTTCTTCCTTCATACTATACTTCATACTAAGAATAATTCATATTATTATTACTATACATTATTATACACACATTTTCCACTTTTGACCTTTCCACATTTATTCTCCTCTATTATTTCTAGTCTCCCACCAGTCATACCGCTTGTTCCATGTTAGATAGTACTCTGTGTCTTCTTTTCTTTTATCTCTTTTGTTAATTTGTCCATCTCAGCACAGTCCTGGATTTTTCTTATCACTTCTTCCTCTGATGGTATATTCTCATTTTTCCAGAACTGTGCGTATGCTATTCTTGCTGCCATTGTTATATGTAGAATTAAGTACCATATTTTTTTACTATATTTTCTGTTAAAATATCCAGCAAAAAGATCTCTGGTTTCCAGTCTACGGGTTGGTCTATTATTTCTTCGATCCATCTTCTTATTTTTGTCCAGTATTTTTTCGCAACTGGGCATGTCCACCATAAATGATAATATGTTCCATGTACTTTTTTACATTTCCAACATGTTGGCGAATTGTTCTGGAACATCTTGGCAAACTTTGCTAGTGGAAGGTGCCATAGAAATGCTTAAGAAATCTTAGTTGGAAGATGAACTCATTGCCTATGAAATGTGGAATTGCTACAATACTTGCAGCCGTCTTCTGATTCCACCTTTTCAACCTACTTAGACATCTTTCTCAAGAAAAAGGAGAAATATCTCCAGTTTTATAGCCTTCCAACTACTGTACTATATTTAGGACTACTGTACCTGGGCTGCAATAATTCAAATTGCCATAAAATGGCGAGACATCAGGATTAGACTTTGCAATGTTATCTTGCTGCCATCTAATGGACTTCTAGATGTTTGCAAATGCTATTCAGTCAATGCAATACCAGCTCTGGCAAATAATTCTGCTTTTCCTAGCTAACCATCATGTTACGTTTGTTTGTGGGATTAATGTAAGAGAAGCATTCAGGAAATACCCATTTCCTTCCTTCCTTCCTTCCTTCCTTCCTTCCTTCCTTCCTTCCTTCCTTCCTTCCTATCCCCTGAGTAATTCTCTTCTATTAGTCAACCAACAAGAGGAAATAACATTTCAAAATCTTTTAATTTTAGTAAAAAACCAATCTAATTCACCTGCAGAAAGGCATGATAAATATCACATGCATCATTCTATTATTGTGAAATAATATGAAGTATATAATTTGTCATGGATTACGCAATTTGTATTGGTTGTGTGGTGGTGTCCTAGCACAGGATGTCACTTGTCCATTCCACAGCTGCTTCCCATGAGAGTGGAGAACACCAAACTGGGAGACGAGGTTCAACAGTTGGGAGGCTCACTTAGCTTCTGATACTCTTTGTATTGTCTTACTTTTTCCTCCCTTTTTCCTGCTCAACTAGGATGTGCCTACGAAACTGGTGGCAAAAGCTGTCCCCTTGCCCATGACTGTCCGTGGCCACTGGTTCCTGAGTCCACGGACCGAATACACCGTTGCTGTGCAGACGGCCTCCAAGCAGGTGGACGGAGACTACACGGTTTCAGAATGGAGTGAGATTATTGAATTCTGTACGGCAGGTGAGTGCTCTGCTCGTGGGAACCAGTCTATGGCCAAGAGACAGCTGGTGAGAAACCAATATCAGTTAAAAGAAGCAGAAATGGCTGGGTGCCAGAGTGGCCACTTTGGAACAAGGAATGGAGTACTGAGTAGGTCAGGAGAAACCCCTGGAAGTTGAGTGCTTCAGAAGATTGTGAGGAAGACAAGAAAATGGAAGGGGCACTGGATTGTTGCAAAAGTGAATACGAAAGTAAGTGACCAGGATAGAAAAAAATGCATTCAGGTGGCTTGCTGATTTGTAGAGAAGGCATGAGGATAGAACCACAAAATGAACAAATGAACGAAGCAGTAGACCCTATACCATTTCACACAAATGGATATATAATCCAGAGAGAGAGAAAGAGCGAGAAAGAGAGAGAGAGAGAGAGAGAGAGAGAGAGAGAGAGAGAGAGAGAGAGAGAGAGAGAGAGAGAGAGAGAGAGAGAGAGAGAGAGAGAGAGAGAGAGAGAGAGAGAGAGAGAGATGCAAAACTGAGAACAAAAGGTGAGGTATGAACCAACACATGGGCATGATAGAAGCGAGGCAGTTTTCAAGAAGAGGAAGATATGGAGAAGTATACTTAATAATGTGGCTGTTATGGTTCCCTTTTCTTTTGTTTTCTTTCTCTACTGTGGTTTACTCTCCTTCTGAACTTGACATTATATTCCTTACCCTGAAAGAGAATAACCAATGGTGAAATATGGATGCACGTATGGATAGGTGTATGTTGCTAGCTTTGGGATCCCAGTTGATCATAGCACCCTCCGTCATCTGTTTGGAAGCACCGGTGTATTACCCACGCTAACAAAAATGTTTTGCATTCACAGATTATTCCAAGGTTCACTTAACACAACTTTTGGAAAAGGCAGAAGTGATTGCAGGGCGTATGCTTAAATTTTCAGTCTTTTATCGGAATCAACACAAAGAATACTTTGATTACATCAGGTAAGTGGAGGCAAAAAGAGCCAGCTTTTCAGAGTTGCCTGATTGCAGGTGGAGCAGATAAGAACATGGTTTTTTTCCACTGATTAGCGACAAGGAAGCGCTCAACACATCAGATCTAGGAGCAACCGGTTTCTTAATTAGCAACAGTTGCCTGTAAGTGTTATCATTGACAAGCGAATAGCAGATTGTACTCTTTAGTAGATTTAGTTCCAATATTCTTGAAATCTAATAAAGCAAAGCAGTTTTACCAGGTACAGTGTTAAAAACAGGAAAGCAAAGTATTTATAATATAGGAAAGAATCAACACTGCTGGCCTAGGATTATCTCATCTGGCACTGTGGGGTTGCTGTGCTGCCATCTCTGCCCCTCCTTGTGGTATAAAATGGTTCATCTCAAGTTTAAGGATGTTCATCTCAGGTTTTACAATTAGTGCCCTCTGAGATGTAAAGTTCACAATCCTGTTTCTGAGAAATTAAAAAGACACCAGAGATGAACCTCATCTGAAGTTTTCTATGCATGGAAAGTATAGAAGACATCCTATGACATTACATTTTCCTCTTTGCCCTAATGAAACAAACACTTAGCTTTGTAGGCAAACATTTTACTGTTGATACGGCACAATCTGTAGCCCTCGGTCTAAATCCAATGATTCTTAGGAAGGGGACAGAAGTAGATTGACTACAATATAGATTGTTGCAACTTTTTAATTATACTTTCTATTCTAAAAATAAGAGAGGTCTTCCCTGGCTGCTTTTGGTCTCCCTTCAATATCACACTGCCTAAAATTAGAGAGCCTCTCCAATAATATACACAGCTCTCCGATGTCCTGTACAGCAGACTTGGTCTCTGCCAGCATCTATATTGGCCGGTTTCTATTGTTGTTGTTAGTTGCGAAGTTGTGTCTGACCCATCACAACCCCATGGACAATGTTCCTCCAGGCCTTCCTGTCCTCTACCATCTTCTGGAATCCATTGAAGCTCACGCCTACTGCTTCAGTGACTCCATCCAGCCACCTCATTCTCTGTCGTCCCCTTCTTCTCTTGCCCTCCATCTTTCCCAGCATCAGGCTCTTCTCCAGTGAGTCCTTCCTTCTCATTAGGTGGCCAAAATACTTGAGTTTCAACTTCAGGATCTGGCCTTGAGCAGTCGGGCTTGATCTCCTCTAGGACCGACTGGTTTGAGCACCTTGCAATCCAGGGGACTCGCAGGAGTCTTCTCCAGCACCATAGTTCAAAGGCCTCAATTCTTTTGTGCTCGGCCTTTCCTATGGTCCAACTTTCACAGCCATACATTGCAACTGGGAAAACCATGGCCTTGACTATACGCACTTTTGTTGGCAGGGTGATGTCTCTGCTTTTTAATATGCTGTCTAGATTTGCCATAGATTTCCTCCCCAGGAGCAAGCGTCTTTTAATTTCTTGACTGCAGTCCTCATCTGTGGTGATCTTGCATTTATGCGGTTTCTCTGCATAAATGCAGACATGATAAGGATGTTGGATTGACCCAAGGGGGTTTGCATGGTCCTCTGAAACCTGTGCTCTAATGCCACTGTAGAACTAACATGTTCCCCGTCCTTTATTTCTAGAGAGCAGCATGGAAGCATCCTGCAGCCCTCGGTTAAGGATAACAGCGGCAGCCATGGGTCTCCCATCAGCGGGAAGCTGGAGGGGATCTTTTTTAGCTGCCACACCGAATTCAACACCGGAAAGCCCCCCCAGGATTCGCCTTATGGAAGATACAGGTTTGAGATTGCAGCTGAGAAACTTTTCAACCCAAACACTAATTTGTACTTCGGGGACTTCTACTGCATGTACACGGCCTACCACTACGTCATTCTTGTCCTGGCCCCCGTCGGCTCGCTGGGGGACGAATTCTGCAAGCAGCGCCTGCCTCAGCTGAACTTGCAGGATAACAAATTCCTGACCTGCACTGAAGAAGACGGGGCCATGGTTTACCACCATGCACAGGATGTCATCTTGGAAGTGATTTACACTGACCCAGTCAATCTCTCCCTCGGCACAGTAGCAGAGATCACCGGCCACCAACTCATGAGTTTGTCCACTGCTGATGCCAAGAAAGATCCGAGCTGCAAGACATGTAACATCAGTGTGGGACGCTAATTTCCATCGCCACTTTCCTGAGGACCCTCCTCCGTTGCCTACACCCTCTCTCCACCCTACACATCAGACGCATGACGAATGCCCTCCTTCCCAGTATCAAGTCCCATGACCCAGTTCTTCAACAGTTCCTCTCTGAGCAGAGCTACATGTTCCAGCCAAGCTGGGGCAGCTCCCTAAATGGCATCCAGTGAAGTATCTCTCCCCTTCTGCCTACAGCATTGAAGCCGAGCATGCTGGCCATTGTACCCTCAGCTTATGTGCTTTCCCTGTTCCAGTTGGATGCTGCTGGCGGGGACATAGGATGGATGACATCACCGTGCCAGTCAATGGGTCCCTGTGTCATGGAGAGAAAGGAAAGGAGCTGCATATGGAGACAGTATTATCTGCAGCTGCCCTGTGTAGCTGTAATTCCGCCCTTGGTATTTCCCGTGTTCCTTTCCTCCTGGTCCACCACTGCTTTCAACTGTTCAAAATCTTGGGGGTATTTTGGTTTCCTTTTATTTTCCTAGCAACCATTTATACATCTAGGTGCTGCAATTGGTGTTAATTTGTCCCTCCTCTCTCCATACTGCCAAATGTAACAAA
This sequence comes from Bothrops alternatus, assembly GCA_034064705.1. NCBI lineage: Eukaryota > Metazoa > Chordata > Lepidosauria > Squamata > Viperidae > Bothrops > Bothrops alternatus. Next base: position 2,685,595 of record JARGCV010000259.1, on the reverse strand, counting down.
TCTATATACACAAGCTTGAGTAAAATAAAAAATTTCCTGGCTTCTAAATGGTGTTTAAATATGCATTCATTTTAACCTACTGAACAACTTAACTGGAATATTTCTAAACAGCATGAACAGGTGTAATGGCGGCATGATTTAACGCTCACAAGCCTAGGAAAAAAAAAGATATGTCAGCACTTCCAATGTGTCGTTTGACCGTGTTATTTATGTTATTTATATGAGCTAACAAAACCAACGGAAGACCTGTGTTTCATCATAATAGAAAAATATTTTATTTGTACTGTTGTATAAAATATTATACAATCATATCGAATATATAGATGGCATTTTAATAGCAACTGTACACATGTCATGACAGCATTTTTCCCTTATCAAAGATGTAGTTTGTAAACTTCAAATACTTGTGTATCTGTTCCTGTTGCTCTGACATGAGTTTTGATTAAAACAGATTTATGACCGTCCTGATTCAGTTATAAATGATGCAGCCAACGACACTGAAACATCAATTGCCATAGAAACAAACAAACATACAAACAAACAAACAAAATCCACTTAGTTTAGTCATGGGACACGGTCCTTTCCCAAATCATTAAAAGATTCTTCACCCCCCCCTTTTTTTCTAAAAAAAAAATCATGCTTCAACTTTTACATATGCTTCAACCTACAGACAAGGTTGGTGGATAATGGAATTAATCAAATGCCTTCCTTTATGACACTATAGCAGAAAGAGCAGTAGGCCCTGTCCATGAAGCTTTGGGTCTTGGAGGGGTGTCTCTCTGGGCTTCCTCAACATTTTTGATGTTGTGGAATCATCGCCCTCCAAACTTAAACATCTCACCTGGTCCTGTCTTCGCTCACATCTCTCTTTGCCTGTGGGAATCCTCCTTCATCTGTGCACCAGAATGAGAAAACCAAGAGCTTTTTGTGTCACAGTTATCAAAAGATGAACCCCAAAGGCTAAAAACAGCATGGAGACTTCTTTGAATCTGGTTGCCAGATTCAAAGTCTCCTGATTGTCCACCTCAGACTCAATCATGCTCCATATAGAAGTGATCTATTTTAACCTGCAAGAATAACTTTTTCACTTACAAAGTCTACTCCTTTTTAACCTCAAGATGGCATAAACCAGCCATGTATATATATTCTAGCCTACAGTGAACCAAATTAGAGAACAAGAAATTCAACCATCCGCCATTCGTAACCATGACACTTAGATTAAATATCTGCATACATCATAATGCAATAAACTATTATCACTATAACAGAGTACCTTGGCGATCATCACGTGTGAAATATTAAGATCCTACAAAGTGCATGCTTTCAAACAAGCTTTGGTAATCATAAAAAGCAACATTTTATAGTATTGTGCTACAGAAAAGTGCTACACAAATAAAGATTAGAATGGACAACCATGTGGTTTGTTTCATTTTGGTTACTATCAACCAAATCCTGTGGGTTTCTCTTAAAAAGGATGGGATAGTTTACAATTCCTTACCCTGAAATGTATTGGCTAGTTTTTCCTGTTTAAGGGGTTTCCCCCCCCCCATAAATGCCTAATCTTCCTTCTTAAAAACTGCCTTTTCAAAATAAATTGATTTTCACTACTTAATTTCTGCGGTAAACTTATGCTAAGCACACCTTTTTAGTCCCGATTCATTTGCATCTTTCTGAATTCACCCCTTGTGTTTGGAGTGCATGGAAAGGTCAAAACAAAAACGCTACAGGAATTAAAATGAGAGAAGTGTTTGGGGTCTTATCTCCATTAATCTGATTAAATCTTCTTGAACTGAGAGTGATCAGAAAGGAACAAGATGCTACAGTTTTCATTTTTGTCACACTGGAGCACAGGGGTCAAACTCGATCGCGTCACGTGATGTATCTTGACGTATCGTGACGTTTTTTTGCCTCTGCGGAGCCTGGTAGATGGGGCCTGCATGTGATGCATCTGGCCCATGGGCCACCATTTTGACACCTCTAGAGCCGCACAAAACCTCGCCATTATTCAACCGAATGTGAATTTTTTTTATCACACCTTTCCTACTGTCTCAGTATCTGTTGTACGTTCCTTATCGTAGCTGGAAAGTCATTCTTTTGATGAATAAATTTTTTTTCCCACAGATACGAGATAGGAAAACGACTGTGTGGACTGCATAAATACATTACTCTTGAAATGGATGGCACAAAACTCTGACCTGTGAAGCACTTATTTTTTTTAATTCCTAAAATAAACAACGCTAGGGGGAAAAAATAGTATATATAAACCAGAGGTCCACCCAATCACCTCTCATTTTAACACTTGCTTTTGGAAATAGTAAAGAGCTGAACAATTATCTGTATTGTTTTGCTCTTGTGTTTTCTTGGGGAAGCTATTTTATCCAGTGACACTGGATGTGACCAGTGACCACTTTATCCTATTCGTTGTGGCAGCCCATGTGTTTCCATTGAGCTCATGAGCAAAGCAGCATCACAACATTAATCAGAAAACAAACAAATGGACACACCCAACAGGGCAAAAGAGAAGCATGGAGTAATAAGATCCAAAATCACAATTAAGGATAATGAAAATGAGAACCACCACGTTAAAGTTATCTTTCCAGTGTGGAAAGCCAGCAACAGATATAAACACACTGCAGAACTTAGGCTCCGTAGCCACTCGAAAGATTCGACTGACTAGAAGCATTCAACTCGGGAGGGTGAATTTCTCCTGCTGTTGCTTTCAGCCACATTACAATCTAAGTATCAAGAAACTGATGATACCTGTGTCACAGATTGTCCAAAAAGGAGGGCGCTTCCAACAGGAAGCCTGTCGAAGCTGTTGCATCTTAAAACTGTTACGTTGCAAAACAGTCTCTACGTCAAAGCCTATTTAGCCATTAAACTTATTCCAACCATCACTGGTGAGAGATTTGTTCTGGAAGATGCAAAGTAGTATCTAATTAAAAGAACATTAACATAATGGGATACTTGAACTTCTGTTCCAAGGTATTCTTGTCTTCAGCACTTCTCCATTTATGAGTTTCTCCTCAAAAAATTCTCGCCCAAAGATGGGGGGGGGAGTTTTCTGGGAACTGAAGATATCTGGAGCAGGGAGGGGAGTTGCTTAGCGAAGATTGTATATATGATTTTTTTTGAACTTTACTGCTTCTTTATTTTGTTAGACTTAGCAAATACTTCTGATAAACAAAAGGAAAACCCCTCCATTCTCCACAGACTTCTTATTGATAAATAGCTCTCTAAACTCTTGAAATGTGTATTTTAAAAAGGAAATATAGCATGATAAATTGTTGCATCTATAAGATTAAGTTGAGTGTGTTTTTGCTTTCAACATAGCACAACATTGGAAAAGAAATAACTTGCCTTTTATAACAAACTGGGAGACTCTGGAAAAATTGATACCTTTAGTCCACATTGTTTTCTAGTTGACTATAATTAGTTATGGGTACCAAGACAAATGTTAAGGCACAGGTCTAAATTTCCAAAGAGACTCTACACAAGCTTCTTCTCAATATCTTGGTCTACAATTGTCATAGTCTTTAGGGATGATGGAATTGAATTCGACCCATCATCAAGACACAAGTGTCACAAGAAAACTTTGCCTGAAATTTCATATTCCTCCCTAAAATAGCCTCACTAACATTCTTTTTTTTTTAAATATATAAATTTGTTTTTATACAGTTTTTCCTTGGTCACATAGCACATACAGAACACCGAGCGTTACACTCATAGGAACACACCCGCAGATATTTTTAGTAAGGTGTTTTCCTCTCTCCATATGTCCAGATTTTGAATGAATGGGACTTTGAAGTCTAAGTCTCACTAACATTCTTAATACTGTGCTTAACTCTCTTCCCTCCTTACCTTTCCATATCTGGATGAACTTTTCCTTAAGTAACATCAAAAGATAGCCCTGAGCCATTAAAAAGCAGCCAATAACTTAACGATTCCCAATTACAAAGGGAGTGACATGCATGTCAATGTGCACAATGCCAAAACAGAATACATTTCTACAGCTGGGGAGGGGGTGAACCTTCTAAACTTGCAGGAATTGTTTCAAAAGTCCCACCAGCTCTTCTGCTTCTATGGAGCCCTGGGATGACCTTGGAGACGCTGGACAGAAGGGATGGGTGGGAAAACAGTGTGTTAAGCTGGGAAAGAGTCTGATTCTTCCCTATTTAACTAGACTACAGGAAAGAGGGTGGGAAAGAAAAACTCAGTCAAAAGTATGTCTCTCTCTCTCTCTCTCTCTCTCTCTCTCTCTCTCTCTCTCTCTCTCTCTCTCTCTCCCTCTCCCTCTCCCTCTCCCTCTCCCTCTCCCTCTCCCTCTCCCTCTCCCTCTCCCTCTCCCTCTCCCTCTCCCTCTCCCTCTCCCTCCCTCCCTCCCTCCCTCCCTCCCTCCCTCCCTCCCTCTCTCTCTCTCTCTCTCTCTCTCTCTCTCTCTCTCTCTCTCTCTCTCTCTCTCTCTCTCTCTCTCTCTCTCAACAAAGGATGGATCCAGTCAGATTTGGTCTGCCTCCTGACCTGTTCTGCCTTAAAGAACTGACACGTGGGCATGTGGGCCTTTGGCCAGCAACTGGGAGGTATGAAGCTGAAGAGGAAACGACCGGTCACTCCCTTGCTTCACTTCCATCTCTGGCCTCCTGAGCTTCTACATGGGATTCCCTTCCCCACTGTGATGTCTTGGGACTTTTGGAATCACTTTTCAGTTTTTCCATTCAGTCCCAGAAGGAAAGAAAATGGAAGAAGGCTGGGCAAGAACTTGGGTGCAGAAGAACAGGAAAGGATAATATGGGAAGGGAAGTGAAAAAAGGCCATACTCCATGTACTCCAAGCAGGATCTTCTAAACCACAGGTGAGAATCCACAGTAGAGTCCTTCAGATGGCATTAGATTCCCCTGGTCATTTATAGAGTGGACAGGGTTGGTGGAATTTGGTTCCCAGAAGCTTCCTATAGGCAGCTTAAACCCGAAGGCACATGGGTCCTTCTTGGTTTTATGAGACAGAGGGGGAGCTATGGTTTTCCCAAATCCTGGCTCTGGATGGAAGAGAATTAGTCAGCACACCTACATGCACACTTGAACTCACACACAAATGCAAATGTGTTTTTAGACCCCTCCTCCTCCCCCAAGTGATTGTGGAGCTGGATAAACTACACTTGTGGTGCTTTCGTTTTAAGAGAGTGGCTTCTATTATAAAGCTTGGACCAGTTTTATAACGTCAGAAAGCAGTGTTGAAGTGTCCAAGAGAGAAACTGGTCCACTTTTCATTTTGTTTTCCTTATAAGTCCATGTTTATATACTCTTAGGAGATATCACAATGCAATCCGAAAAGAATTCCAGCACTCAGACAAAAGTAGCTGCAGACTTTTGTGCAAAATCAGGAAACTAGGATAATCTAGTGCAGTGGCTCTCAACCTTTTTCAGGTTGAGACCCCACTTGCCCCGCCCATGCGCGGTGCGACCCTGACCTGCGCCACGCGTGCGCGGTGCGCGACGGGCCAATCCACACACACGTGGTGCGCGCGCGACGAGCAGAACTGCGCATGCACGGCACGACGGGCTGATCCGCACATGCGCGGTGTGCGCGCGACGGCCCGAATCGTGCATGCGTGGCGTGCATGCGACAGCCCGAACCGCGCATGCATGGCATGCGCGCAACGGCCCAAACCACGCATGCATGGCGTGTGCGCGATGGCCCGAACCGCGCATGCGCAGCGTGCGCGCAACAGCCCGAACCGCGCATGCGCGGCGCGCGCACGATGGGCAAAAAAAATGGCGGACTGCGGTGTCCGGCAACCCCCGCGAAACGGTCGTTCGACCCCAAATGGGGTCGCGACCCATAGGTTGAGAACCGCTGATCTAGTGAGCTGCCTGCAGAGGCAATCATTCAGAAGATAGCCTGTTTCTTCAGTAAGAAAGAGTAGAATAACCCATCCGGTTGTTTCCCAAAAGATGCCCTCCCTGTCTGAATCAGACATTCCTGTTCTCGGTGCTTCTCCACCACTTCCACAGCCTGAACATATCTTTGCAGCATCCAGAACCTTCTCCAGAGTACATGAGTGGCAGAGCAGAACAACGCCCCTTTGGGAAGGAGACATCTCTTGAACATGGATTGGCCCAAGGTTTAATTAAGATCTGAGCCTCTGCAGAGCAGGTAAAATCTGTGCCTCTCAGAACAATTCATCAAAAGGCATTATGCCCTAATCCACCCATCCCTATTTAAGAAAAGTCAGAAGTGGTAAAACACAGAATGCAGATATGCCGATGTCCGTAACAAAGAGGGAAATTGCAACATAAACACTTCAGCTGGATAAACACAAAACTGATCCAGCTTTGGCAGCAACCTCGCACCCAAAATTTTCTCTACCGCCAGCTGAACTCTGCAAATGACTGCATTTCCCCAAAAAAATTCCCTTCAACGTGCACAGAACAAGAGTTCACCCAAACTTTTAAAAATTATTGCATAATTTAGTCCTGGGAATCGAGAACTCGTCTCATAGCCCAAATGCCCCCAACTGGCCCTTGAATATTTTTGCAAGAATTATTATGAGAATTTGGCTAAGCATTGCTCATATCTTTTGCATCAAAAGCACCGAGAGCTGCCTCGTTATTCTTGGCCCAAAAGAGAAAGGAAGATGGAGAAAGATGGAGTTTCTCAACAGCCCAACTCTGTACTTTAGCACCGTGTATTCTGATTTGCAATTGCAATTTTGGGTGACTAACCCACGTTACATAATTCATGACATCCTGATGAGCAGGATATCACAACAGCTTCCATAAGACGTCAACGCCTGGTGTCGTTCCTTGTGTGTGGAATTATGACATTCTTGTCAAAAAGTGGCGACAGGCAGGCGGTGGGCGACACCAAGGTCCCTGAATTGGCCCTTTCGCAAGGTTATTGAATCTTGTAAAATCTCCCCGAAGCGAAATAAATCTCATGAGATTTCAATGCCAGAAGGGCAAAAATCTCACAGGCGGCTTTGTCATTTTGTGGTTCTCGTTGTGAATTCTCATGAGACCTTGGTAAGATTTCTGGAACATCTCAGACATAGGGGAGAGTGTGCAATGAATTTTGAAGGGTATAATTGAACTGGGATCTTATCATGACAAGATTTTTGCCCTTCAAGAGTTCGTAATTTTGGACATACCAACAACGCTCAGCTGTATAATACACACATAGGCTTCCCTCGGGGAAGCGCAGATCAAAGAGACAGTTCATCTTCCTTATCCCTTTGCCCTTCCAATGCTTTGAGCATCGTTGTCCAAATGATGGTGGCCAAATAGTTTGGACATCGAGCATCCAAAGTATGTTCCAGTAAAGCTTTGAGAGAGCCCAGAGGGCTTCCCAAGCCACTCTCCTGAAATTGCATAGGGCTGCTCAGCAGCAGGCAAATGTCCAGGTGAAAACAGACTCTGGAAATAGGAGAGAATTCACAGGGAAGAGTCTGTCCTCCATCCAGTCACTCCTTCCTTGTGCAGTCTCATGCCTGCTCCGAGACTTTCTGCTGTGCTCACCTGAGCATTATCACCGTAAGGAAGCGCAAGAGCACATCGCTGGGCAGAAATACCCGGACGTTCTCTTTCTTCACATCAGGAAATTTTACTGGCTTCAGATGGTTTTGGAGACATCGTGTTTGCTGATGAGAACCTCCAGGAGGCGGAGTTTGGCCTTGATGTGCTTGTACTCCAAGTATTCCTCTGACATGGGGATCCGATCTTCCTTCTGGGGACTCCTGCAAGACAGCAAAAAAAAGTAGCAAGGATTCACAACGTCCTTCTGATCAGGACACTGAAATTTCATTACTTCATTACTTTAGCCAGAGGACTCTAGAAAGGATAGGTGAGAGGGCAAAATCCAAATGAGAGCCAAGGAAATATCTGCCAGCCCTCCAGGCCCAGGAGATTTAGATGCAAAAGTTAGTCCTAAGAGATTAAAAGGCTATATATCCTGATGGCAGATAAAGTCCCAGTTTCTTTTATCAAAGTGGAACCTTCTTTCCTTTCCTTTTCTCCTCTTGTCTCTTCTCTTCTCTTCTCTCTTCTCTTCTCTTCATTCCATATTCTATTCTATTCTATTCTATTCTATTCTATTCTAT
>JARGCV010000259.1:2637500-2672500 GCA_034064705.1 Bothrops alternatus | reverse complement strand
TAGAAAGAAAAAGTAAGGAGCACCAGGTTGGCTGGCTCTGAAGAATCACCTGGAATTTCTTCTTCAAAGTCACAATCCATCAACAGAAGTCTCCATCTGGATTTTTAAATTCCAACATGAGGAACGTGAGGCACAAAACAAAGTGATACTTCTATACGGATGGGATACCACTTGTCCTCATTTTAATGTTGTTCTACAGTAGTGGCCAAAATTGCAGAAATCTTTTGGGAAAAGTGTACAGTAGAAATGCCACCTTTGGTTAAGTTTCCACCCATTTTTCTTCTAATTTCTTTATAACTGTAGCCTTGTTCACTTCATAATACTATTTTACATCGCTTTCTGGGCAACCAGTCAACTCTTTGCACCATGACTTTAATTTTATTACGTTTTACAAGCTCACTCAATGAAAGAACAAAAAAAAAAACCCCAACCAACATGATAGAGATCCCATAACAAACTGACCAATATCCTCCTCTCAGCTTCAATATAGGACATCAATCACTGACTCCTACTGTGATCTGATTGGCTCATTGCCAAAACAAGATGACACCCAATTGGCTCTCTAAACACTCATGCTCATTGGCTACCGTCGGATGAAGGAAATCTACCTGAGATCAACCTGAGCAAGTTGTGCTTCCTTTTTCTGGTTATTTGGCTGTAACTTTTCATAGAATACAGTAGAGACAATTGAACAAACTATGTTGCATTACATTCTTGATTAAATTATCTTTCCATTGATATATAATTTTATGGTACTACTCCAAAGAAATACACTTTTCCCAAAAGGTCTCCACAATTTTGGCCACTACTGTATACTTCTGTAAAAAAAACAGTTTGTCAGAACTGACTCTGTATTGCCCTTGCACACTATGGGTTTGTTTTTTTCCTCCAAAAATTTAAAAAGATAAGACATAGGTTTGTGATTTGTAATACCTTGTGTTAGAGAAGCACCACTTCCAATCAGAAGTTGGAGTGTGGTGCTCCACCATTCCTTAGCAGCCAACTGGCACACTGTAATTCACATTCCCTCCCTAGTCTTTGCCTCTGGCAACTGCAAAACCTCTTATAACCAAATCTGGGTCATGCAACATTAAGACTGGCAGACCTTGGTCATTCCAGGCAAATCCCTTGCTGTCTATACTCTGTGAACTTAGGACACGATTTGCTACCACCTCAACATTTCAGGGGAGAATAAAGGAAGTGCTACAGTGGTGGAACCTCCAGTAAGATGAATAATACATGGATGCCATCTTTATTTAGTTCATGGCATCTCCTTAAAACTGTCGAAAGAGGTTTCAAAACAGTCCTCCTCTCTTATAGCAATAGCAACAGCACTTAAGACTTATATACCGCTTCACAGTGCTTTGCAGCCCTCTCCTAATGGTTTGTAGAGTCAGCCTACCGCCCCCAACAATCTGGGTTCTCATTTCACCGACCTCGGAAGGATGGAAGGCTGAGTCAACCTTGAGCCGGTCAGGATCAAAACTGCCGAACTGCTGGCAACTGGCAGTCAGCAGAAGTAGCCTGCAGTACTGCTTTCTAACCACTGCATCACCATCAGGGCTCTTAGAAATTTTATATTCAGAGCACCAGCTTGGCTGTTCTATGCGGAAAAAAATGGCCTTGGTATTGAGGTATTGATCTAGGCCTCAAAGGGTTAAAACTGAATAGTTCTAATATTCCTAGACCAGGGGTAGGCAATCTCGTCTCTTTTTATGACTCATGGACTTCAACTCCCAGAATTCCTGAGTCAGCATAGCTGGGAGTTGAAGTCCATGAGTCATAAAAGAGCCGAGTTTGCCTATCCCCCTGTCCTAGACAAATATGCCAAATGCACAAAATCTTGCACATTTCTCAATGTTCAGCTTAGTTCTTAACTCAAGGATGCGTCACATATTAAAATATATTTTGCAAGGAAATATACATATATTGAGAAAAAAATTCGGTAAGGGTATATTTAAATATTCAGGTGCATTTTTCTATTTGAGAACACCTGTACATTAAGGTAGAAATGGACTTATCAGTAAAGATACACCAATGGGACACATGTCCTTCTTGTCTTTCAGCCCTCAACTATAACCCATCGTCAGCGGAGAACATAGAAAATACGCATTGAGGGCTGTCACACTAAGACACACAAGCCCAAGTATTGATAAAGAAACAAGCTGTGCTAGAGTACCCATAAAAGGTCAAAACATTATTGCAGAAGAAGACAGTCCATAAGCTCAGATCCAGTAGACAAGAAACAGAGAAGAGGAAGAGCTAAGCTGGTTTAATAAAAAGAAAAGAAAAAAATCAGGTAAGCCTTTGGCTTGTAGGTGAGACGCCTTCTCTGTGGTTTCCAGCAGGTGAAAAACTTGGTCAAACTTGACCTTACCTCATCTCTCCCTTTGTTTTTCCTTCCTTTCTTAATTGCATAACACTTTGGATGTCAGGTCCAAAAGCTATTTCAGGGCACAGGGGACCGTGAAGCAGCATCTGCCTGCAACGTCTCAAAGCCCATCTTGTTTGCTCAGTGGGGTGAGAAGCATCTTTCTAGACTAGAAACAATATTGAGGACTTAGCTATGGATGGAAGGAAGTGGATGGAAGGAAAGGATGGGAACTGTGGTGTTGGATGAACGGTTGTGAATATGTCTCAGTGGTGAAAGAGGGAGAACAGGCAAGGCAAGGCAAGGCGAGCCAACCCAATGTGTTTCAGACTAGTTTGTTCCACCTCTTCACATCAAGTGGCAGTTTTTGCTTGACCTTGGCTAACTTTGAAAGGTAAGTTGAACCTGGTTAGGACTTGGATGGAGACCACCAGGAAACATCAGAGTATTGACTAAAGGAGGAAAAATCCCAGGAGGTGGCAATGGCCAAGCACTTTGATATTATTTTCAGTGAAAGCTCAGGCTGTGCTTTGATTTGTATAATTAATGAATTAATTAATTTAACTCTTTTCTAGCCCTTTCCTCTAACCCATCGATGGATGTGTTGGTACACTGATTAGTGTGATGGGATATATCAACTGCACATTTTTTTTAAACTAGCTGGGGGGAAATATGTACCAATATCCAGTGCTCCTGTACTTGTGAAACACAATGTGTGTCTTCAAGAATGTGATGAGATTGAGTAGAATTGACCACTCAGTAAAACACTCTTATGTCTTGGGACCAAGGAAGGGTACTTTCCATGTTGCTCTGCTTGCCCTCTGGAGTAGCATTCCCCCCGCCCCAAGATCCATATGGCTCTTACGCTGGTGAAGTTCAGAAAATTTCTCACAATCATCTGGAGCTGGGTAGCTTCTAAATTGTGAGAGATAGATATAGGAAAGAGGTAAATGAAAAAGGGGGGGATAGATAGACGATAGACAGATGTTAGAGATGTTAGAGAGATGATAGAGAGAAGAAGGGATGATAGATAGAAGGCAGAGATAGAGACAGATATTCTAGAGCAGTGATGGCGAATCTATGGCACAGGTGCCAGAGACAGCACTCGGAGCCCTCTCTGTGGGCACACATGCTGTTGCCCCAGCCTCGCCTTCCCCCGTGACCCCCTTCTCTCCAGCAGGCCCCCTGAAGGAGAGTCACCCCCGAGCATGGCCCACGCAGAGCAGCGCAGCCAAGGACATGGCAGCCAGGCAGCGTAGACAAGACTCTGCCCTCACACCCCATCATGCGCAGTTGATGCTGCAGGGCACGGGAAGAGCGCGTGACCGCCATAGCACTGCTGGGCTGCCTGGGCGATCTGCAGCGGGCCCTGGAGGTGGTAAGTGGTCCTGTGGGCAGGCGGGGGGGATGGGGGGCAGAGCAGGGGGTAGAGCATGGGCAGGGCCAGCTTTTGGGCACTCGGTCTCTAAAAGGTTTGCCATCACTGTGCTAGAATATGAGGTGGTGAAAGGCTGCTTGAAGTACTGAACCTAGTTCAAACTGACCTTGGCAGGTGGGCTGGGGAAGCTCAGAAGCCATTTCCTGTTGAAAAGTCTTTGTTAATGGCTAACCTGAAGTTGATCTCTCTCTTTCTAAGAAATACTTACAGGCCGTCCATGAATACTTTCAAAAAAGAGGAGGCATTTCTGGAGACTGAGTTTTTCCAAAGCCATTTGCTTTTTTGTCATAGCCTAATTAAAAAAGAACGATTTATAGAAAAATTAACAATCGAGTGTTATCTGAGGGAGGGAAAGGGGGGTGGACAAAATCATATGAATGAATTGGCGTGGTTCTTAAAAAATTACAGGTTGTATTTTCTTTTTTACTGCAGAATTTGAATGATGCTTCGACTGCTTTAAAGCTGGCTGACTCAAGGTAACTATGACCAACCAACTAAGCACCTACCTGTGAAAGGCATCTCACTCATCAGGATCTTTGCACAACTATCAGCGAGCTCTAAATTTTGGTTCTGCAAGCTTCATTTTCTCCTTGAACCAGATTGGATATTTTTTTGCAAGATTCCCTTTAGGTTCATGGAACTGGGCTGACTTAGAAGTGCTAATTACCTTTGCCCTTTTGGTTTGTCACAGACCAAAAAATATTATCTAAACCAGTGGTTCTCAACCTTTCTCAGGTTGAGACCCCACTTGCCCCGCCCATGCGCGCCGTGACCCCGACCCGGGTGTGTGTGCGCATGCGCACGCGCGCAAAAAAAAAATTTTTAACAATTTTAAAAAATTAAAAAAAAATGGCGGCCACGACGGGCGGATCCGCGCATGCGCAGATCGGCCCGTCGCACGCGCCACGCATACGCACATCTGCCGGTCGCGGGCCGCCATTTTTTTTAATTTTTTTTAAAAAAATTTTTAAAAAATAAAAAAAAAAACAACAAACAAAATGGCGGCCGCGACGGGCAGATCTGCGCATGCACGGATCGGCCCGTCGCATGTGCCACGCATGCGCGCATCCGCCCGTCGCGGACCGCCATTTTGGTTTTTTTTATTTTTTTTTAAAAAAAAATTTAAAAAATAAAAAAAAATGGCGGCCGCGACGGGCGGATCTGCGCCTGCGCGGATCGGCCCGTCGCAGTCCGCCATTTTGTTTTTTTTTTATTTTATTTTTTTAATTTTTTAAATTTTTTTAATTTTTTTTAATTTTTTTTCCAGCGCGACGGGCGGATCTCAGCGTGCGCGGCGCCCGTGCGCCAAAAAAAATAAAAATAAAAATAAAAAAAATTTAAAAAAAAATAAAAAATAAAAATAAAAAAAACAAAATGGCGGCCGGCGGTGCCCGGCAACCCCCGCGAAATGGTCGCGGGACCCCAAATGGGGTCGCGACCCCAAGGTTGAGAACCACTGATCTAAACTGAAAGTAATTTTAATTGCCTACAAGGTTAAATTTGAAGACTCACATTAATGCTTCTATGTGAATTGATTACACAAAGAAGTAAAAGAAGTAAGGTTGGGGGTGACCTAGACCAGAATTACCCAACCTTTTTGCTTTGTGGACTGGTGGGGGAGGAGAGGGAATGGTTCCGTGTGAGTGGCTGGCAAGCGTGCCCGTGCACAGCTCCATTTGCACAAGTGGAAGGCACGCACGTCTTGTTGTGATTCCATGCCAGTCTGTGATCCTGGCAGTTGAGTCTGGGGAATCAGAGGAGGAGGAGGAGGAAGGGCATGGAGAGCCATCAGAGTCGGAGGGAGGCTCTGATGAGCTGCAGGACTTACAGACTGATGAGGAGGCTGGTCCTTCCACTCGTGATCAAGCTGAGAGCCAGCTGTGCTAGGAAGCTGAGTCGGACTCAGAAGAAGCACAACTGGAAGACCTCAGAGAGGCTCGTAAACATAGGCAGGTCACACGAGTAAGAAAGAGGAAGGCAATGGGGCGACTCCAGGGAAGGAGGAGAAAGCAGTGAGAAGCCACGCCTTGTGGGCTGTGTAACAAAAAGGGAATGTGTGGGCAGGGCTGGTTGCTGGAGGCAACCATTTGCAAAGAACTTCAAAGTCAAGAGATCATGGTCTGTTTATTTTGCTTGTGAGTTATATCCTGTTTGACTCATGCTCCGTGTTGCTTTTGGACAAGGTCTCCATTGGAAAAGAGTTCTGTTGCTTTGGTTTTTCTGGGACAATTTTCAGGTCTGTAACTCAAATAAAAAGAGTTGATTTTCCAGTCTACTGTTAAAAGAGGGGTTGTCTTTGTGAAGTAACAAGGACGTACGTAGGCTGGGACAGAACACGTCTGCCGCTTGCACAAATGGAGCATGCACACACGTGCTTGCCAGCTGCTCGCGCAAGTGGGGAATGATGTGACTGCGCATTTGCCTGCTGCTTCAGCGGCCCGGTTCTGAACAACTCGGGGCCTGGGGTTTGGGGACGCCTGACCTAGGCGACTAGTTCAATTAATGGCTTGAGATGAAGACCTTTGCTCACACTTTGAGCTCCAATGTCCTCTCCTGTTCCACATCACAGGCATGACTCTGATTTGAAAAGCACTCCAGGAGAGGCCAGTGTTGTCCCACATTATGTAGCATCTTGCCACAAATGACCTATTCATCTGTTTACGCAGAGCGTACAACATCATTTTGACCTCATCATGGCTTCTACCAGAAACCAAAGCGTTTCTACCTAAACCTCAGAATCTTTAGATACAGCTTTGGACGCCAAACAGGCTACAAGATGGTCATTTGAAACCAATTGTGTTGATGTAAAACATCACAGCTGCCACATTTGTACCAAGTGACAATAATATATGTTTGTACCCTAGTGCCAAAGACCACTAATACACAGATTTTCTGCACAGGATGTTTCAAGTGACTTGTACCTCTTTAGTTCTTTGCTCATGTGAAGCTCGTGCATAAACACAGGGTCTGGAAGTCAGTGTGGAAGGAAGCTCATGAATGTGATAGGGCAGTGGAGGCGAACCTATGGCACGTGTGCCAGAGGCGACACTCAGAGCCCTCTCTCTGGGCACGTGCACCATCATCCCAGCACTGCCTCCCCCTGCAGCGCCCTCCTCACCAGCAGCGCCCCCTGGAGGATAGTACCCCTGGGTGCAGCTCACACAGAACAGCGCAGCCAAGGACATGGCAACCAGGCAGCGGGGACAAGACTCCACCCTCATGCCCCATCACGTACAGATGCTGCTGCGGGGCATGGGCAGAGGGCATGGCCACCATGGTGCTGGGCCACCCGGGTGATCTACGGCAGGCCGTGGAGGCGGTTGGTGGTCCACGGGGCAGGGACGGTGGGGGCGGGAGGGTTTGGGCACTCGGTCTCTAAAAGGTTCACCATCACTGTGATAGGACATGACAGAAGCTATCAGGCACATGTCAAGCAAATCAGCAGTTAAACCAGGTTTGCTGAACCTGGCTGGTTTAGCAAATCTAGATGTTATGCAAGGACTGGGTACCTTGATGTTCTCAGGGAGACCAAGCTGCTGTCGCTTCTCTTTCAGTTGCTTCTTCACCACTTCCATGGTTTCCTCCACTGTAGGACTGGTGGGATAATCTGCTGAATCCAGCTTCACAGCCTCTTTGGAGCCCTCCTGGTGAAAGTTCCTTTGGCTTCTTTTGAGGGAGAAGCTCTGTTCTTCTGACATTTTGAGTTTCAGCTCTGTGAGAAAAGTCCACACAATACCTGCAATCTATAGCTTCTCACAGCACCCTTTCATTAATCTGGGGTGCTCACCTAGGGATCTGAGACACTTAATGGGCCACAAAGTCAAAAGAAATGTTTCAGATGAGGTAGCAAGTAAAAACTAAACTGCTTATTTTGTTTGCCCTCAAGAATAGAGAGCAGACAGTTGTGGTCTCTCGTGAACTTGCCTCTTGTTTGTGTCAACTTGTTCCTATAGAACGTCACCTCAGGAAAATAAGGCAAAAGGATTAGGAATGCCTAGAAAATTTATTTATGGTATTGATACCTATAACTTTACAAACCACATGCTTCTCATCTATTATATTTAAGCCAATTTTGCATGGCTGCCAGTCACTCAATTCCATTTTCTCTGTTATTGGGAGGGGGAGGAATCATGCACAGTGCCTTGATGGAGTTGGAGGGTAGGAAAAGTCTAATCCTTCCCATAGTCCCTTTCTTTCTCCACACAATGTACATCCATCAAGGGAAGAAGGCTTTGCTTAACCTTTATTCAGTTTGAGACATCAGATCTCAAGACTCAAGTCCATTAACCTAATAGAAGACATCATTTCATAGATGGTAGTGAAGGTTTTCCACCTCAACCACGGTCCACATTTGGGCATGCTGTCTACCTAGTGGTTTACAATATACATGAACATGTCCATTGCCTTGGCCCTTGTCTTTCCTGTATTTAAACAATGCTGTTAAAGGCACAGAGAAAGCAAAAGAAAACTGTCCCAAACCAGACAGACACCACTATGAGCCTCTCTTCTATCTCTTTATAGTTAGATTTCATCATCTCCAAGGTTCCTTTTAACTCTATGATCAGATAAGCCAAACTCACTACGGATCATTAGAAGTCATGCGAGGCAACCGGAAAGAGAATGCACAAATGTTCCCTTACACGACAGAAGCCACAGCCTGAAGCTGGGTGAGTTATGGACCTTATTGAGTTGATGACCACAAAGAGCAATTAGACCACGGGTGTCAAACTCGCCATGTCACGTGACGTGTCATGACGTACCACGACCTTTTTTTGCATGGCTGGAACTGGGGTGGGCACGACCTCCCCATGATGCAACCGGCCCGCAGGCTGGCAACACCCCTGACTTAGACTTATATACCGCTTTACAGCCCTCTCTGAGCAGTTTAGAGAGTCAGCCTATTGCCCCCAACAATCTGGGTCCTCATTTTACCCATCTTGAAAGGATGGAAGGCTGAGTCAACCTTGAGCCAGTGAGACTTGAACTGCTGGCAGACGGCAGTCAGCAGAAGTAGCCTGCAGTACTGCATTCTAACCACTCCGCCACCACAGCTCAAATGGGTGTTTGGGAAAACGAGAACTTGCTGGGTTTCTTGCACACTAATGTTATTTTATGTGGATTGAAATATCTTGCTGTGTTTTCTCCATGTACTGGGGAGTAACAGAGCAAAACTTTTGAGGGAGAGCAGAGAGGCAAATGCAAGACATCAAAGAAGAAGGGAATCTGGGCTCTGGACAAGGCTCCTAAAGCAATGAGGGATGTGGACAGAACGGTTCTGGCTTCTGGTTTGCGATCGTGGCGCTGGCGGACAAGTGGGGCAATCGGTCTCTCTGCAGTCTGGTTTTCTCCCGCCGGGGGACCCTGAAAAAGGTCAAAAGTTGCCCTGGAGGGGCAACAAGCGTGAAGAGGACCTCTGAGTGATCACGGAAGGGCACCAGCCCTCCTGATTGATCCTGGGTGACGGGGAAAAGATCGGCCATTAACATGGCCCATCACTAAGCCATTACCAGCCGAGACCAAAATCACTAACAAGCACTTTGAAAGCACCGCAGAAGAATTGGGTGAGATCTTACCTTCTTTGTACCCCAACTATTTTCCTGTAAAAAGCCTCTTGAAATTTCTTCCCCCTCTGAGGAAAGAGGGAAGGGGACATCTTTCCCCCACCCTCTAAAATGACAGTGTCTGACTACTTAGGGGAAATAAAGCCCTGAAAAAAGAACGGTTCTTTGCTTCGGTTTTAATGCTATGGGCAGACCCTGGCTACTTCTGCAATTTTATCCAAACCAGGGCCCTCTTATCTGTTCATCACAAGTTATTCATGCAATCGTAAACAGACCCTTGGCAGCTTGCAACATAGAACAGAACAATGCATTGCAATAAAAATCAAAAATACAAAATACAAAAACTTGCAACTCCCAAACCTCCTCTGGAAACACGCCATTTTCACCTGCCAATCCAACTTCCCGCATAAGAGGGAGTTTTATGAAGTCCTAAGAGAGATCCCATACAAAGCGCTGGAGAATTGTGGTTGCCATTTTTTTCCTAAATCCAAACCTAATAGTAAACTTTGTAAACCACTAATTTGATAGCTAAATAATACACAATGGCCAGTATGTTTTTTTTCATTTTCTTTTTTCTTTTTTAATTTTTTGGTGTGGAGCAGAGGGAAAGGCAAAGAAGTAATTATTCCTGATTGAAGGCTATTTCAGTGTCCCTCCCTTCTCTCAGTGGCCTCAGCAGGGTAGAGGCAATTTAGCAACTCAGCTTCCAGCTTTGCTCATTAATTCTCTTCCTTGCATTTTATCTGTTTTGCACAGACCTTTGTAATCAAATGAAAGCAGTAATTATATGGATCAAATTACTCGACTTTTTTTTAAAAAAAATTAAAATGTCATTAAAAAGTCACACCGGAGCCTCCAAGTGCACGTTATCATGAAAATGTAAGACACCTGTCATCTGATAGAAATCTGACACTTGGGACATATTGAATAGGGAAATAATAGTTTCTAAAGTTCATTTGGTATCCTAAGATTAAGCTTGGTATTTTAGGATGGGTGCATGAAAGGCATCCACACAATGAATCTATTAGCTCTACAGTAGTTCCGTTGATGGAGAGCCGGGCTGATCCAGGAAGGGGCTAGGATTTCTTGGGAAAGCAACAGAAACCAGCATTGCTGGGTTTACACAAAACCAGACCTTGCTGGTTACATCGCCAAGAAAGTGTGAGTGTAAAGGGGACTTCATTCTTCTCTCTATATATATAGGGAGAAGGGAGGAAAAAATAGCATTTTCCATGGATCCTTTAGAGTGAGGTAGGATTTGGTTTTCCCAGTTGCAATGGTTTTCCCAGTTGCAATGTATGGCTGTGAAAGTTGGACCATAAGAAAGGCTGAGCACCAAGAATTGAGGCTTTTGAACTATGGTGCTGGAGAAGACTCCCGTGAGTCCCCTGGACTGCAAGGCGATCAAACCGGTCAGTCCTAGAGGAGATCAACCCTGACTGCTCTTTAGAAGGCCAGATCCTGAAGTTGAAACTCAAGTAGTTTGGCCACCTAATGAGAAGGAAGGACTCACTGGAGAAGAGCCTAATGCTGGGAAAGATTGAGGGCAAAAGAAGAAGGGAACGACAGAGAATGAGGTGGCTGGATGGAGTCACTGAAGCAGTAGGCGTGAGGTTAAATGGACTCCTGAAGATGGTAGAGGACAGGAAGGCCTGGAGGAACATTGTCCATGGGGTCACAATGGGTCAGACACAACTTCACAACTAACAACAACAAAGATTTGTGTGGAATCAGTTGTAGCTAGCAAGGAGGTTCTTACCTTCATATAGGTAAGGAATGCCTTTCTGCCCTGTTAGAGCTGAACTGGCTTTTCTTCCAATATGAGGGATGGGGTGGAGAACACAAGTGCCTCAGGAAAGATTCTGCCCTTTTTCCCATCCATTAGGCTGGATAGCAAACACCCATAGCTTCTGGTATTGTGAGAAACAGGCTAGACATAGTGACAATATGTACCTTTTAGCTGTTTACGACTTTTGGCCAGGTCATTCATCCATTTCATTACCTCAGGATTTGATATTTTGTCAGCATGAGAAGGCTGCGCAGAAAAGGAGGGAAAAGAGAAACCATACGAAAGTGGATTGTAATGTTATTCTTATCAACACCAATATTTAAATCACACGTATCCTTGCCAAGATACAGCTTGGTGTTATTAGTCTAGAGCAGGGGTAGGCAACCTTGGCTCTTTTATGACTCATGGACTTCAACTCCCAGAATTCCTGAGCCAGCTTGGCTCAGCTTGGAAACCTCTCCCTTTCCCCTCAGCGTGGCTGGCACAGGAATTCTGGGAGTTGAAGTCCACGAGTCATAAAAGAGCCAAGGTTGCCTACCCCTGGTCTAGAGAAGTGGTTCTCAACCTTTTTCTTTACCACTTTAAATACATTTTGTGGCCACAAACCATGGCCACAGACTCCCAAGACTTAAGATTTAAATCATATCATTTCTTCAAGCCTTTGTGGGGGGGGGCGTGATGACATTGCAGCCTCCTAGGTGTCCTCAGACCACAGATTGAGAACCACTGTTCTAGAGAAGCCAGATCAACTTTCCAGGTAATATTGGAGGATGATCTAGATCAGATCACAGCTGGACTGATCACCTCTTCTGAACCTGGGGTCCATCTAGACCAGGGGTAGGCAACTTTGGCTCTTTTATGACTGGTGGACTTCAATTCCCAGAATTCCTGAGCCGAAATGGCTCAGCATGGAAACCTCTCCCTTTCTCCTCAACATGGCTGGCTCAGGAATTCTGGGAGTTAAAGTCCACGAATCATAAAAGAGCCAAGGTTGCCTACCCCTGGCCTCTCCTATCAAGGAGGCCTGGTCTGGGGGTGGTGGGATTAAAGAGAAACGTGTTTTCCTCTCTCTGCCATGCTTCTTCTCTTCCTTTCCTTCCTTTTCTCTCTCCCTTGCATGTATTTATCATATCTATGTAGCTGCCCATCTCACAGCACAGACAGTTCCTATATTTGTCCCTGTATATCACCTTAAAATCATAGAACCCTAGGGCTGGAGGTCTTCTAGTCCAAGACAAGAGTCTTTATTCCACCCTGGACAAATGGTTGTCCAATCTTTTCTTGAAAACCTCCAAGAAGCTACAGGTAGCTTTATCATGTTCACAGCCCAGGAGTGAGACCAATCCCAGTAGCCTTTAGCACAGACATGTCAAACACAAGGCCCGGGGACCGGATGCGGCCCGCGAAATGGTTTCATGTGGCCCGCGAAGCCATCCTGGAAACAGTGAGGGAACGGCCCCCACCGCCTTGGCCCTGGCCCAGGCTGACCGAGAGCCAATGTACAATTTTGTGGTGGCCCTCTATGCTGAAACGCAGTCAGTCTTAGCTCCACAAGGCTGTCTAGAAACAGCGAGGAACCAGCCCCTGCTGTGTCAGTCCCGCCCCCTGGGTGCATGCTGGGGAGGGGTCACCCTTTGTGAGGAATCTAGAAATGGACCATACCTTGGCGCTTCCCCGGTCCCACCCCCTTCTGCCAGAGACCCTCAGATCTGTCCCACTCCTGCCCAGACCCCCACCAGCATCCTTTATGGGAACAATGTAGAGCTAGCCATGCCCACCCAGTAGGTCACACCCACTCCATCCACGCCCACCCAGTAGGCCGCACCCACTCTGGCCACACACCCCCGCCCCCCCGAAGGCAACCACAATGCTGATGCGGCCCTCAATGTAATTGAGTTTGACACCCCTGCTTTAGCAGTATCAATGCTAAAGTATTTTTCTTCCTTGTTTAAATATGCCACACTAAGCATACGCCTGGGGTTATTTTCCCCCCAAGCCCTGTTCAAAAATCTTTAGTCTTACTTTATCAGATGGGTTGATTCTGTCAGGATGTATTTTTCCCTTTGGTCCTGTGTAACGGCTGAAAACTAATTACTGGGGGGGTTGCCAGTCTCCATAGTAAGAAGATAATCTGCTATTTCCTAGTTTTGCTGGTAGCTGGTTGTTGCTGACTGCTTTGTTTGGTGTAGTAAGATATGCTGATAATCTAGTCTTACCGGTAGGCATTTATGACATCCTTGCTTAGCTAGCTAAGCCTTCGTGAGGTCACGTGCTTATCATAAGGTTACTCATAGCTTCCCTCTGGTCTCCCAGAGCTGACACACAAGCATGAGTAGGTACTCAGATAATCCAAAACGCCTTCACTTTAGCACCTGAGAACATCAAGAATGACTGAAGCCACTCTACGCTCTTTAGGACCCGCCAAGCCCAGATCTTCTCCCTGTCGTTGCATTAAGAAGCAGCCTCTCAGTTCTTCGTGATCTGTGTATGGGGAAATCTGGCTGCTTCCTTAGCTCCTTACCCTGTAATTCTTCTCCTCCTCAAACTTCTCTTCATATTTCCTGATTCTCCTCTTTAGGCTTTGCAGGTGCTTCGTGAGTTGTACCATCGTCTGGGGCACTTTGCTGTCCTCACAGCTGCCTCTGGAAGAACTTCTTGGCCTGGGACATTCAAAATGATGAAAACGTCCATTTAGGGTACTATTCTACCAAACAAGGGCTCCAGCTACTCCGGAGTGCTATGATGACACAGGGAGATGGAAAAATGAAGAGGAAGAGAGAAGAAGAGAGCAGGGGAGAATTAACGAAGTGGAAAGCTGGCCCTGCTCTTATTTCCTTAAGGACTACAATAATCTCTGGAACCCAGCGGGTGATTTTAATAGCAGGACCAGATAAATAGAATCACCCACAAAAGAATTACGCTGCAGTTAAAGGCATAATTATGGCGGCCAGTTGAGGAACAGCCACCCCAGTCACAGGTTGAGCAGCTTATGTGAAATGCTCAAACGCTCCTCCACGTCCAGTTCTGGATTTGTCAAATGTATGATTATCAGCAGCTTCCTTTGGGCTGGCGATGCTGCCAAAATGCTGGAACATGGACACTGTGCTGGACCAGTTATGTAACCATCTGACCAGAGTATATACTTGAGAATTGTGTTATTGTGTATAGCCTTTATAGGTTAATATTGAATCATTATGAAAACTGTATGTCAGAATGTTTGGCATTTAAAAGGTTAAGCGCTGTCTCCTTAAGAGATGGCTTATGGGTAATGTAGTTTTAGCTGTTCAGTGAATCCTATGTTTAACAAGTCAGTGGGAGGGGCCACTAAGTTCATCACAGGATATCCTGGCTACATGCCAGCTTGTGAAAGAAGCCTTTGTGAAGAGAGACACGAGGTGATGTGTCCTATAAGAGCCATGGGGTGAGTCTACCATCAGTTTTTCACCGTGATTGGTCCAAACAAGATATCTGCTTTAATCCTGTCCTTCTCAAACAGACAAACGCCAAAGAACGGGATAATATTAGATCATTTATTCGTCAGGAATCTCAATCAATAACTTACAGTCAAGAACAGTTCTTCTGATGAACATATCATGACCTTCTCCATTCTTTTGGGTGAAAAACTGATGGTACCCCATGGCTCTTATGGGACACATCACCTTGTGTCTCTCTTCACAAAGGCTTCTTTCAGAAGCTTAAGGAAACAGCGCTTAACCCTTTAAATGCCAAACATTCTAACATACAGTTCTCATAATGATTCAGCATTAACCTGTAAAGGCTATTTATTCTTCTTCTTATTATTATTCTTATTCGGACTTGTATGCCGCTCCTCTCCGAAGACTCGGAGCAGCTTACAACATATATATATATATATATATAAACAATTGTAACAAATCCGAACAACATTAAAAACACAAACCCCATACATACTCATCAATCACACCACAATCAACAATCATCCCCTATACACAATAACACAATTCTCAAGTATATACTCTGGTCAGATGGTTACATAACTGATCCAGCACAGACACCATGGCCTGAATTGGGCCCTGCTAATGATCCTCTTGTGGAGAGAAGAGCCCCAGAGACAATCCTGAAGGTAGAAACCCCAGCAAAGTTTTCACAAGCCTCACTGAGGCCACTTAAGAATCCCCGGGATTTTTCTATGCTGGCCTTAGCTTTGATTAGCAAGACTAGGGAGATGCAAGATCTAAACCTATTATGCTATATTGCCTTTCCTTTATTGTGTATCATTGCATATTTTTGTTTTCCTGTCCCTTTGATTTTGCACACGGCTTAAAGTCTCCTCAATAAAACAGTTTATACATTCACAAAGAAAAGTGTATAATATTTGGCCTGTAGTTGATTATTAATTTTAAATAAACAGTTCTTTTGTCATGTATTATTTCTGTCCCCCGCATCTCACAAATAAAAACAAGAAAACCTTCCTGACACCCTCTTTTTTCATTATTGGAGCCCTCCTTGTCTGAAACATCTAGTTTCCTGTTCTCCTTTTTCACCCTGGGCTGGTTTGTGCTCCAGTGATTTAAAATAGAAGCCACGATGCTAACTCTCCTTGTAAGGTAATGATAAGGACCATCCCTAAATCAACCCACACTGAAGGAACGTTTCCAGTGGAACAGCTTATTAGTTTTACTATTATTAAAAACCCGGAGGCAGTTTGCTCTCTTGAGTCAATGAATTCATAACTGTTGACCGTTAGCTGATAAAAGGTTTTGAAGCTACCAAATAAGGGGCCCAAGCAGTCACTTTGGGGCAGCAGAATCCTTCCTACAAAACTCAGTGTGGCTTGAATGATTCATCTCGTCAAGATTTGCAGCTGTGGGAGAAGAGGCTGGAGGCCTTCACCAAATCTGGGGCATCCCCATGGATGCCAATTTCGCAGGAAGAAGGAAGCTCCCCGAAGTAGTGCTTCCGGGAAAAAATGATTTTGTCCTCAAAGGAAACCAAGGTTGTTTGTGTCTGGAAAATGGAAAAAGTGCAGCTTACATCATGAAGAGCTGAGCGCTTGGTGGGGAAGGAGCCGATTCGGGGTCTAAGTTAAACCTCTGGCTTTGGCTGAAAATAGAGCAGCGAGGAGATAGTAGAGGGTAATCTCCGTCCGTGATGTGATGCAGCAGCCTGCAAGTCCCTAAAGCATCCTGGTCTTCATCTACATTGTTGGCCTCCGTCTGGTCCTCTTGGTACTCCTGAGCAGGCTCTGAAATGTCAAAGATAAAGAGGTTTCTCATGGCAAATTCAATATCAGCTCGTATTAAAAAGAGAACTCAACTGCCACAACCAGAAGCAAACACTTCCATAATAGACTAGAATAAAAATGTCCTCCGCCTGAAGATTAGGTCAGCTTGTTGTGATTCCTCGCCAGCCACTGGACCCGGCAGCTGAGTCTGGGGAATCAGAGGAGGAGGAGGGGCCTGGAGTGACATCAGAGTCAGAGGAAGGCTCTGAGGAGCTCCAAAACTTACAGTCGGACGAGGAGCCTGGCCCCTCTACTCGCGCTCAGGCTGAGACACAACTGTGCTGGGAGTCTGAGTTGGACAGTGATGAATCACAGCTGGGAGATATCCAGGATGCACGAAAACGCCTGCAGGCAAAGAGAGTAGGACAGAGGAATGCAATGGGGCGGCTCTAAAGGCAAAGGAGAAGGCATTAGGAAGCCACGCCTTGGCCACATAATAAAAGGGAAGGTGTGGGAAGTGCTGGCTGCCGAAGGCAACCGTTCGTATTAAGGAATCAAGTTTCAGTGAACTGTGTTTTGTTTGCCTTGGACATTTTACTCAGGTCTGTGAATAATAAAAGGGGATTGGAGTTTATTTTTCCTGCGGTTCCAGCCTGCTTGTTGGAAGAGGGGTTTCTCCCTGTGAGCTTAACAAGGACTCACGCAGGCTGGGACAGAACACAGCTAAGGAGAGTAATTGAGACCAGGGACAACCTGCAATTGACACAACTCTTAGAATCAGCTTGCAGATTGAGAATGCATCTTAGCTGATTCACTTCTTGATGCCAAATACGCAGCCAGGCTAAAGGCTGGAAGAAGATTTTGCCATATTCTGGGTTTTGCAAACGGAAGGTACTATTTGGGAGGAAAAGCAAACAATTAACAATAACAATATTTTTTTCCTATTTACACTATTATCAGAAGCAGCAGCAGATGGTATTTACTGGCTTTACATATTTTTAGGCTTAATTGTTCTCTCCTTTCTACTAATTTGTATTGCAGAGAAAGATACACAAGCCACTGTTATTAATACTCTCTTGTATGAATTCCCTTTCCTTTCCCTTCCTTTCTTTCTCATTTTGATTACTATTGCATCTTGTGTTGTTTACACACACACACACACACACACACACACACTAGAGGAATTTTGTGAAAGGTTTTGGAAAGATTTCTTTTGATCCAATCAAAATATCAAACGCATAATTATGAATTATAAGAAAAGTGATGCCTGTAACCATTTAACCCAAAAGTATAAACGCATGCTTTCACGATATTAAATTTGTACACCAGAATGATTTATTAAACTAAATAGCTAACATTTATGAAAGAAATACAAAAAAAACACCAAAAAGGACAAGCAACAGGGAGAAAGCAGAACTATTTAACTCGTTTTTTGCATCTGTCTTTACACAAAGGGAAAAAACAGACCAACCTATCAAAAATAGTGCCATAAAAAACAGTATAGAAACACAAGTTAAGATAGGCAAGAAAATGGTAAGTGAGCACCTGTCCAGCCTAGATGAGTTCAAATCGCCAGGACCAGATGGATTACACCCCAAGGTTCTCAAGGAACTGGCAGATGTGATCTCAGAACCACTGAACTATATTTTTCAAAGATCCTGGAGCACAGGGGAACTACCAGAGGACTGGAAAAGAGCTGATGTAGTTCCCATCTTCAAAAAAGGGAAAAAAATGGATCCATGAAATTACAGACCTATCAGTCTGACCTCAATACCTGGGAAGATTCTGGAAAAGATAATCAAACAACGAATCAGCGAACACCTAAAGGCAAACAAAATCACTACTAAAAGCCAACATGGGTTTGTCAAAAACAGATCATGCCAGACAAATCTTATTGCATTCTTTGACCAAGTGACAAAATTAGTGGATCAGAGGAATGCTGTGGATATAATTTACTTGGACTTCAGTAAGGCATTTTGATAAAGTAGATCACAACCTACTACTCGATAAGATAGAAAAATGTGGGTTAGACAGCATCACCACCAGATGGATTCGTAGCTGGCTGACTGGCCGTACTCAGCGTGTGGTCCTCAATGGAACCGCATCTACATGGAGGGAAGTGTGTAGTGGGGTTCCCCAGGGCTCTGTTCTAGGCCCAGTGCTCTTCAACATCTTCATCAATGATTTGGACGACAGGAAAGATGGGGAACTCATCAAATTTGCGGATGACACCAAGCTGGCAGGAAGAGCCAACACTCCAGAAGACAGGCTTAAGATACAGGAGGATCTGGACAGACTTGAATACTGGGCGCTATCTAACAAAATGAAATTCAATGGTGAAAAAAGCAAGGTTCTACATTTAGGCAAGAAAAAACAAATGTACAGGTATAGTATAGGGGGTACCTTGCTCAATAGTAGTAACTATGAGAGGGATCTCGGAGTCCTAGTGGACAATCACTTAAATATGAGCCAGCCATGTGCTGCAGCTGCCAAAAAAGCCAACACAGTGCTGGACTGCATTAACAGAGGGATAGAATCAAGATCACGTGAAGTATTAATACCACTTTACAATGCCTTGGTAAGGCCACACTTGGAATACTGTTTTGGTCACCATGATGTAAAAAGGATGTTGAGACTCTAGAAAGAGTACAGAGAAGAGCAACAAAGATGATTAGGGGACTGGAGGCTAAAACATATAAGGAACAGTTGCTGGAATTGGGTATGTCTAGTTTAATGAAGAGAAGGACGAGGGGAGACATGATAGCAGTGTTCCAATATCTCAGGGGCTGCCCCAAAGAAGAGGGAGTCAAGCTATTCTCCAAGGCACCTGAAGGCAGGACGAGAAGCAATGGATGGAAACTAACCAAGGAAAGAAGTAACCTGGAACTAAGGAGAAACTTCCTGACAATTAGAACAATTAACCAATGGAACAACCTGCCCCCAGAAGTGGTGAATGCTCCAACACTGGAAGTTTCTAAGAAGAGACTGGACAGCCATTTGTCCGAAATGGTATAGGGTTTCCTGCCTGAGCAGGGGGTTGGACTAGATGACCTCCAAAGCCCCTTCCAACTTTATTATTATTATTATTATTATTATTATAGAAGTGGTGCTATCAATAAGTCTGATCAAATAAACTAAAATACTTAACATTTTGGCAGGCACAACAATGCATCTGACTTTGTTTTCATTCCCATGAGTTCTGAATTGTCAGTTTCTGTCATTTATAATCATAGATCAATCAACTCTGTACCATTCACATAGAGTGAGTTGGGTTTAAATTAAAAAGTAAGTCAAGTTCTTTTCTTTTACATAAACATTTTCCAGGACTTAAATGCCAAAAGAAAAAACTCCACTTAGCAAATGGCAATCCTTAGGACTTCTGCCCAGACTTTTGTGAGTGCTCTTTTAAGGTGTGAAGAATTGAATGATGGGTCTTTGGCACAGAAACATGGATGCTGCTGGCACTCAGTTCCTGCCATAACTAAATTAAGCATTGAAAGACAATTTTGTATGCAAGAGAATCAGCCCAGAAGTGATAATACATTTGCAAGAAGCCGTAATGTGTCCGTAAAAGGCCCAGATGCAAAGCTTACAGCTGCTTACCCCTGCCCACAGAGGTCCTGAGCACTGCCAACTTGGCTCTTTAGTGGAAAAGGTAAAGAAAAGTCTGCAGAATCACCTAGAAAGGGATGCCCATCCATTCAGTGGGAATTAGGCTGTCTTTCCAGAGCCTTGTAATTAAAGCACCAGGTCCCTAAACATTAAGAAACCCAGTGCCCAGTTTACTTTTTGGCTTTTTATTGTTACTATTATTACTGCACCTGGCCTTAAAACTGAACATGGTTTAAACATTTCCCTTCCCACAATTTTGTCTTGGCTGATATGCCCACTAAAAAGGAGATTTTTGTTGTTGTTAATTGCGAAGTCGTGTCTGACCCATCGCGACCCCATGGACAACGTTCCTCCAGGCTTTCCTGTCCTCTACCATCTTCTGGAGTCCATTTAAGTTCACGCCTACTGCTTCAGTGACTCCATCCAGCCACCTCATTCTCTGTCGTCCCCTTCTTCTCTTGCCCTCCATCTTCCCCAACATTAGGCTCTTCCTTCTCATTAGGTGGCCAAAGTATTTGAGTTTCAACTTCAGGATCTGGCCTTCTAAAGAGCAGTCGGGGTTGATCTCCTCCAAGACTGACCGGTTTGATCGCCTTGCAGTCCAGGGGAGTCGCAGGAGTCTTCTGCAGCACCATAGTTCAAAGGCCTCAATTCTTTTGCGCTCGGCCTTTCTTATGGTCCAACTTTCACAGAAGGGCTAACGACAGCAACAGGAGTAGAAATATTATGTTGGACAACATGTGGGATAAAATAGGATCTCCTGAATACAAAGGACAACGAAGAATGTGAGTGTCTTAATCTTTCTATGGAAGGTTGATCTAAGAAACATATTTGCACCTCATGGATGTATGTAGGTATGTACGCATATGTATTTATCTGTTTATCTGTTTATTTGTTTCTTTAATTAAAATAAATTAATTTTATTAGGATGGAATTGAGCCTTTACAATATATACTTTTTTCTAAAGCCACCAGTATTTATATGATCCAAATAAAATAAGATATATTTTTTTCTCTTATTATGCCCTAAACCGTGATAGATCTTGTGTTCTGAAATAATGCTTGAATTCAGTCTCTTTTGGCAGATTCACCAATATACCGCATCACATTCAAAGGGTTTCAGGGATTTTTAATGATGAACACCCAAGGGCATGCATTAACCGAAGATTTTCTTACCACCGCCACCGTCTCTGTCAGTGTGCATGCTGGTTGAGGATGATGAAGAGGCTGGTTCTTCTGAAGCCACCAGCTGAGGACTGTCTTCCTGGTTTAGCAAAAATGCAGAAAAGAGATCAGCTGCAGAGCTGCAGGACAAGGTTCCATTTCTGTTTGCTTTGTAAGTGATAAGGACACAGTTTTCATTTCCCTTTGTGGGAAGTCAGCCTCCCCCCCCCCGCCCCGAGAAAGAAATATACTTGGAAATATTTAAAAGGCAGAATATATTTCCCTAAAGGATTTTAAAGGCAGAAACCAACCCTGCCCCCAAGTCTCTCTGTCCCAAACAGAAACCAAGTCTGCAGAATTGCAGATGTGATAATCTTGTCGGAAAGAGTGGAATCAGAAAACTGGGATTAGGAAGAAAAATCCCTAGAATCAACACCAAAAATCTAAGAGTCATCAGCCACAACCCCAGGGAAGCAGGATTGACCTTTGGGACATAATAGGATTAACCCACCACCATCAGAATACCAGAAAGGCACACTCCGACTCAGGTCAAAGTTCATGCCACAGGAACAACTCCAAAGAAAAGTCTCCAGAGGGTATAAAAACCCACTCCCTATATGTGGCTCGCTCTCTTTTCTTCCAGAGCCATCTTTCTGTCTGGCTCTCCTCTTCAATAAACTGCAACCTTCTTTCTAAAGCAGTCGCCATGTTGTTTATCCCCGGCTTGGACTGAACCACGATGACATACACACGTGACCTCCTTCTTTCATCACTCTTCTTAGCTTAAGGAAGATGCTGATACCATCTTAGGAAAAGCATCTTTGGGCTTCTGGTAGACTTACCTCAGCGAGCTTTTGCAGATGTTCAGCAGCATCGTTTGGTGAAATGAATGCACTTTGATCTGACCTGCAAAATGGGGAGAAGCAGAGAATCACAGCCCCTTCAGCCAATCACCATAACTGTGGCAAATCTCCATGAAATGAACCCATTTCTGGATTTTGCATAGCTCTTTAAAAGCAGAAGTAGGAAAGAAAGGGATCCACTTAAAAAAAATCTCAGAGTGGAATGTTAGGCGATAAAAAATGAAATGTCACGGTTCCGACAGATGAAACTCTTCAAAGAACTTTTAGGCATTGTTTGCCTTAAAGAATCTTTATTTGAGAAGCATAGCATGGGCACTAACACAGTCAAAGCCAAAAACTGGATTCCCCTCCCCTGAGCACATAGTATCAAAGCACAATTCCCTCCTTCAATTAACAGTCATAAATCACATTCTCCAATTAGTTTGAAATGCAGGCTTTCCCTCCAGTTCTCCAGTCCGCCAATTCTTATCCTTTCTTATTTCAATAACCTTGGTTCACACACTAGGTCCAGTATTGTTATGTCTAGCTAAACTCTCATGCACATTCCTCCCCCCAGCATCATCTAAGTCTAGCTCTAACTCTAAGAGTAAAACATAAGAAGAAAAAGGTTGCATCTCCATCTGTTGTCAAAGCAAAAACATCCGATGTTAGCAGTGTTGACATGAATGTTATTTCTTGAACCTCTGTAATGCATTTACAGTCCTCAAAAGTTTATAGAAATGTGTTCACTGTAATTATTCCTTGTGTTGTTAATCTAATCTTAATAAACGTCCTGCTCTGTCATAATGTCCTATATGAACTGAAGAATGATGTAGGGAGATGTTTCCCTAATTAAAAGCAGTATGCCAATATTTTCCAAAACAAATGCAAGGTTTGTGCGCATAAATGTTTCAGTGAACACCAGATTAAAACTAAAAAATGCACTTTGGATTAGCTATGCCTCCACCAGCTAAAATTTGACCATCTGATCTGCTTCGTGATTTCTTAATCCCCATTATCTACCCCATGAACCGTATCCAGCTCGCTTCTGTCAGCAAGGAGAAGAAATCTTGGATTAATGAAAAGAAATGCTGACGTGGAATTGGACATTTCTTTCTTTTTTTTAAGAGCCTGTAATTCTCACTGATCACCCCACTCAGCTACATTTTATCCTCTCTAGCAAAGACAGGAGTCTCTACAATGCCCTGAGCATGTCAATTAGGCTAGTTTTCCAGATAGACATAGCCCTCCTGCTGGTCTGGGAATTTTGGGAGCTGAAGTCCACACATCTCCCAGTTAGCAAGTATGAAAAACCCTGGCCTATACTGTCTGAGGTAAAATAAGCAAATCCCCTTCAAATTTCCAGTTTAGCTATTTTAACATCTCCACCTTTACAAAGTCTATGTCTCTTTTCATATTTAGCTAATATTTCTGATTTACTGTAACGCCCCACAGTCCAGAGTGTCTATTCCGATAGAAATCACAATTTCCAGCATCTTCTTGCCTGATGTAGCATTATGCCTGCACACTATTTTCAAAGAAGACTAATTTTTTCCCTTTTTCATGTAGAGGTTTGTTTTGTTTTGTTTTTGTCTTAAGCAGAAAATATCTCAAGCTCCAATTCTAGCAGAGAAGTCCATGGAACAGGAGTCCATGTTTCTTTCTTTTCCAGATTTCTCTCCAATTTCATATTTCTGTGTGGAAACCTACCAAGAACTTAATACACCACCTCATCTAATGCTGAGAAAACAGGGAAGGGGGCTGGCCTTGTTCGACACCCAAGAGGCCAACATGCGTGAATGCAGCCTACTTTGAGTTGGGTGAATAATGTGGGAAGTCAGTCCCCCAGAGAAGGAAATATTAAAAGGGCAGGTAAATATATTTCCTCAAAGGATCTTAAAGAGACAGAAAAGCATGCCCAGTTTTTCTTAATAGCCCCAAGTCTCCCTCCCCCAAGCAGAAACCAGCTCTGTAGAAATGCAGATGTGATAATCCATTCAGGAAGGTTGAAGCTAGACGCTTAGGAAGACAAAGACTCCTAAAATCTACATACCCCACCCAAACTCTAAGAGGCGACATGATAAGCATTAACTTAGAGATACCAAAGGGCACACTCAGATTCAGGTCAAAGTTCGTGCCACAGGAACAACTCTAAACAAAAGGCTCCAGAGGTTATAAAAACCCACTCCCTACATGTGCTCACTCTCTTTTTCTTCCAGGGTCATCTTTCTGTCTGGTTCTCCTCTTCAATAAACTGCAACCTTCTTTCTAAAGCAGTCGCCATATTGTTTATCCCCGGCTTGGACTGAAACACGATGAAGACTTTTCTTCCAACAAACCGCTAAAATATATATATATATTTATTGTCCCCAGAAGCCAACCGGACTCATTTATGCAAAAAGGAATACCTGGGTTGAAACTTGAGAGCTGCTTCCTGGTATCTGAGTGAGATGTTCTCAGCATATTCAGTAGCTGATGCGGCTGTTTTCTTCTGGCAGTCTGAGAGCCAAGATCCTGCATTTCCCATCTCCTGTTCAAAGAGGGAAGAGCAAAATAAAATTACATACAAGCAAGTGAGAGCCAGAGTGATGGTGACCGTCTGTTTTAGGAGGGGGGGATGAAATGGGAAGTGGGAGGAAGAGGAGAAGAAGATGAAGAGGGAAGTCAAAAATTCATCTTCTGCTGCTTATTACAGGTAGTCCTCTATCTATCATTATCATCTATCTATCTATCATTGTCTGTGTCTGTCTATTTATCTACCTATCTATCATTGTCAGTGTCTGTCTGTCTATCATCTATCTATCTATCTATCATTGTCAGTCTGTGTCTGTCTGTCTGTCTATCTTTCTATCTATCTATCTATCTATCTATCTATATCTATCATTGTCAGTCTGTGTCTGTCTGTCTGTCTGTCTGTCTATCTTTCTATCTATCTATATCTATCTATATCTATCATTGTCAGTCTGTCTGTGTCTGTCTATCTATCTATCTATCATCTATCTATCATCTATCTATCATCTATCATCTATCTATCATTGTGTCTGTCTGTCTGTCTATCTATCTATCTATGTCAGTGTCAGTGTCTGTCTATCTATCATCTATCTATCTATCATTGTCAGTCTGTGTCTGTCTATCTATCTATCTATCATCTATCTATCTATCATCTATCTATCATCTATCTATCATTGTGTCTATCTATCTATCTATCTATCTATCTATCTATCTATCTATCTATCTATCTATCTACCTATCTATGCCAGTGTCTGTGTCTGTCTGTCTGTCTATCTATCTATCTATCTATCTATCTATCTATCTATCTATCTATCTATCTATCTATCTATCTATCTATCTATCTATCATTGTCTGTGTCTGTCTATTTATCTATCTATCTATCATTGTCAGTGTCTGTCTATCTATCTATCATCTATCTATCTATCATCTATCATCCATCATTGTGTCTGTCTATCTATCTATCTATCTATCTATCATTGTCTGTCTGTCTGTCAGTCTATCTATCATCTGTCTATCTATCATCTATCATCTATCTATCATTGTGTCTGTCTGTCTGTCTATCTATCTATCTATCTATCATTGTCAGTCTGTCTGTCTGTCCGTCCATCCATCCATCCATCCATCCATAATCCATTTAGTGACTGTCCAAAGTTGTAACGGCACTGACTTATGACTGTTTTTCACACTTACAACCATTGCAGCAGTGCTAGAGCCACGTGATCAGAATTCAGACGCTTGCCAACTGTCTCATATCTATGACGGTTGCTGTGTTCTTGGGTGACGTGATCACCTTCCGACAAATAAAGTCAATGGGGAAGCCAGATTCACTTAACAACGGTGTTACTAACTTAAAGATTTCAGAGATTTACTTAACAACTGTGGCAAGAAAAATCATAAAATGGGGCAAAACCCACAATTGTGCTCGTTAAGATGAGGACTACCTGTACAAATATAAAGATGACAACCTAAGGGCTGCACAACATCCTGACATTTCCTATTGTGGGAAGTCAGCCCCTCCCCCAGAGAAGGAAATATTAAAAGGGTAGAAAAATATATTTCCTCAAAGGATCTTAAGGAGGCAGAAAAGCATGCCCAATTTTTCTTAATAGCCCCAAGTCTCCCTCCCCCAAGCAGAAACCAGCTCTGTAGAAATGCAGATGTAAACAATCCAGGAAGGTTGGAGGCCCCCAGCTAGAAGATTAAGAAGACAAAGACACCTAAAATCTACATACCCCACCCAAACTCTAAGACAGGACATAATAGGATTGACCCACAGATGCCCAAGGGACACAGATCAAAATACATGACACAGGAAATACAAAGCCTCAAGCAGGAACAGGAAACAACCTCAAGAGCCCCAGAGGGTATAAAAACCCACTCCCTACATGTGCTCGCTCTCTTTTCTTCCAGAGCCATATTTCTGTCTGGCTCTCCTCTTCAACAAACTGCAATCTTCTTTCTAAAGCAGTCGCCATGTTGTTTATTCCCAGCTTGGACTGAACCATGATGAAGACTTTTCTTTCAACACTATTCAGCAGTGGGAATTTTTTTTCCTCCTCTAACTTAAGATATTTTGGTTCATCTTGCCCACACACTTGCAAATATCTCTTCACAGCCATATTGATGTCACATGTTTTTGACATGAAGCCTGAGACTTTGAAGAAAGCATATGCTTCTCCCGATATTAAATTCTGAGCTTTTTCTAAGTTTTTTTCCTCAGAATGAGGTGCTTTAGAAAGAGTGTTCCTTGCTCTGTGGGAAGTCAGCCCCCCCCCAGAGAAGGAAATATTAAAAAGGGCAGGAAAATATATTTCCTCAAAGGATTTTAAAGAGGCAGAAAAGCATCCCCAGTTTTCTTAATAGCTCCAAGTCTCCCTTCCCCGAGCAGAAACCAGTTCTGTAGAAAGGCAGATGTAAATAATCCAGAAGGCTGGAGCTAGAAGATTAAGAAGACAAAGTCTAAGACCGGACATAATAGGATTAATTCACAGATGCCAAATGGACACAAAATACATGACACAGGAAATAGCCCCAAACAGGAACAGGAAACGACTCCAAACAAAAGGCTCAAGAAGGTATAAAAACCCACTCCCTACATGTGCTCACTCTCTTTTCTGCCAGAACCATCTTTCTGTCTGGCTCTCCTCTTCAATAAGCTGCAACCTTCTTTCTAAAGCAGTCGCCATGTTTATTCCCAGCTTGGACTGAACCACAATGAAGACTTTTCTTTCAACAGCTCCACCTACCTAGAATATCTTAACATCAGTTTTAGTGCTAAGGTTGAACATAAAGAAGTCAAATCCTCCCAGAACACAAGAGATTGTGTCACACACCACAGAGTGACAGCAGCAAAATTTCCCCTTTCCTGACTTCTATAGGGCTGCTTCCGAAGATGGGATAACTTTCAGAGAGATAGTGATGGGGAGATAACTATCAGAAAGGTCAACTCAGCCGTGTAACAGTTGAAAATGGCATTTTGTGTTACGCAGCAGGAAAGGCTAAGAAAGATTAGCTGTCATTAATCTCTCTCCTTCACTTGGCTAACAAAAGACTATAAGCTCCTTGAATCACAACAGCACTGTTTAGACTTTAAAAAGCAAGAAGAATTTTTAAAATTGCATATGGCTGCACTTGTTTGTGATAAAAACACAAACATCCTTGGTACAGAAAGCAATCAACCACGGCGTCTTTTGTGCAAAGTTGATTTTCTCAGATACCTCCCACAATTAACCTTAACAGGAAACTACAATCTATCCACACACAAACACACACACACAAATCAGAATTCCAGCTGAGTAGAAAAACTGCTGTTTACTACTGAAGAAAAGAGACTAAAATGCCCACCTATACACAAGTCAATGGCCAACCCAAAATGTCTGCAAAAGTCTTGTCGTCTTAACAGGTTTTTTTTAAAAAAAATGTTCCCATCTCATCCCAATTGAACTGGAATGCTTAGAGACTACTACACTGTCTTTGTTTTCAGGATTTATTTCAAGCTTTTTAGCTGCATTTACTGTAGAAGGAAGGCCTGGAGGAACATTGTCCATGAGGTCGCGATGGGTCGGACACGACTTTGCAACTAACAACAACAAGTGTACAATGCCCCCAGGCCAGAGAACACCAGCCAATCTTAGAAATAAAAACAATAATCCAGAGGCTTTTCTTTTATTATGATGAAATTACAGCAAGTATTCAGCCTCATGAATCCCAGCGACCGGTCAGGGCACATAGGGCTGGCCTCCTACGGGTCCCGTCCATCAAACAATGTTATCTGACGGGCCCTAGGACAAGGGCCTTCCCTGTTGCTGCCCCAGCCCTCTGGAACCAGCTTCCTTCGGAGGTACGTACTGCCTCCTCCCTCCTAGCTTTCCGTAAACTTTTAAAGACCTATTTATGCCGACAGGCTTGGGGGGGGTATGAACCTTGTTCTGCCCCCTGGCCGAGGAATCTCCTTCCATTGTTGAGTGTTTACTTGATTGTGTTTGCTTGTTGTATGTGTGTCAATTTTTTAATTGGATGTAATTATTGTTATTGTTTTTTTATCTTTGTTCATATTCTTGTTGTGAGCCGCCCAGAGTCTTGGGAGAGGGGCGGCATACAAATTTAATTAAATAAATAAATAAATAAATCTGCAAGCAAATTACCTGATTTTCTTCACGGTTTTTCCCATTTTCCGTTTTCGGAAGGGATGTAGGCTTTCTGGATTTTAAGTTCCCCATGCCAACTCTCAGAGTGCCATCACAGGGGGTCTGCGTGTCTTGAAACACTGCCTGACTTTCCTCTAAGACTACAGATTTGTCTGGGTAGTTTTCCTTGTTTTCATCTCTGGGGGGAAAAAAAAATCAATAAAAGCACATCTTT
The DNA here is from genome assembly GCA_034064705.1 of Bothrops alternatus. Taxonomy (NCBI): domain Eukaryota; kingdom Metazoa; phylum Chordata; class Lepidosauria; order Squamata; family Viperidae; genus Bothrops; species Bothrops alternatus. The sequence goes on along the minus strand of JARGCV010000259.1, from coordinate 2,643,648 downwards.
AAAAGCACTCTAAAGAATTTTAAGCCAGTAAAACAAGGAGCAAAATGGTGATGCTCAAATCAACACACCGATCCTCAAGGTTATGTGAAAAAGACAAATTTCCCTTTTTGGATCTCCTAAACGGGCTTTCCCATGAAAATCACCAAGCCAACAATAAAATGTCTTCATATACCCTCACTTTTTTGCACAGAGGGTAAAGAAATCCCAGACTTCAAGAATTAAAGAGTTAATTCTTTAATTCTTAATTAATTAAAGAATTAAAATGAAAAATATAGTTAAATTTTTATTAGGATTTATATAACAATCTTGTTTAGTTTAGTGGGTTTTCTTGTAGTTTTATCCTGTATTCACTTTGGGAAGTCTGGGGGGCTGGGGGGGTAAGTTGGGGGGGTTTATAATGTACTCAACTGCAATATTAGTATTATATAAGAATGATATACTTTTTGATAAAAAAAGAGGTTGCTCGGGCAGTACCCCGAAACCACATCTGGAGTGGGTGGAGATTGAGGAGTGAAGGATTTGAGGGAAGTAGGTAGGGTGTAGGAGATGGGTGGAGAGAGGGAGGGAGAAAGGGTGGGGGGATAGAAGTAGAAAGAGGGAGGAAGGAAGAAGGGGATGTGGTGGAGGGGGTGCTGCCGAGTAATACCCATAGTTATCTTAATTATTTCATGTAAATTTTTATGTTTTCTTTGGTGTTGGAAAAAGTTGTAAACGGTTGTATTAAGTTGAGTGGTACTTAATTTGATTTTTTGCTTATATTTATAATTATAAAATTAATAAAATATTTATGTATATATATATATAAAAAGAATTAACTACTACAGCCAACTAATGCAAATTTGCCAGATTAAAAAAAACAAATCTTGGAATTAATAGTAGGTTTTCACCCTCTAGGCCTGGAGCCCAGCCTGAATAACTATCCAGACCAATACCAATAGCACTATAGCACTTAGATTTATAAACTATCCCATAGTGCTTTACAGCACTTTCTGAGCAGTTTACAAAGTCAGCATCTCATCCCCAACAATCTGGGTCCTCGTTTTACCAACCTCGGAAGGATGGGAAGGCTGACTCAACCTTGAGCTAATCAGGATCAAACTCCAGGCTATGGGCAGAGTAAGCCTGCAATACTGCATTCTAACCACAAGGGCTCCACAGCTCCATAGCTTGGGAATATCATGCCGTGCCTGATCTCAGTTGTCTGGTTCATCTTTCTTTTAGATAAGGTTTCGATCCACTTTCTGTTGCCAAATTGTAGATGGTAGAGATATGTCTTAAGTCCTGAATGTGTGGATGGTGCTCATTTCAGCCTTGTTCAACCTTGCTGTCTCAGGCTTCCTCAAACCTCCCGTTTCGCAGCCAGTTGTAGTGCAGCTGTACAGGTTTTAAGAACTGTAGCTCACCAGGTTGCAGTGGACGATGTCATCCGGCCTTCTCTAATAATTAAACCTGCTTTATACATTATAACCAATAACCACGGCCTTGTCACCTCGAGATTCGACTACTGTAATGCTCTCTACATGGGGCAACCTTTGAAGAATGTCCGGAGACTGCAGGTTTATTTATTTATTTATTTATTTTATTTTAATTAGATTTTTATGCCGCTCCTCTCCAAGGACTCAGAGCGGCTAACAACATAAACAAAAACAACATCTCAACATTTAAAAAATCTAAAACCAAATCTACAAAGCATTTAAAAAGACCCCCCAAACACATTCATCATTCACACACAATCACAGTCATCCCCAGGCCTGCCGGCATAGATAAGTTTTTAGATTCTTCCGGAAGGCCGGGAGAGTGGGGAAAACGCGGACTTCAGGGGGCAGTTGGTTCCAGAGGGTGGGCGCCACAAGAGAGAAAGCCCTTCCCCTAGGACCCGCCAGACGGCATTGTTTTGCTGACGGGACCCGGAGGAGGCCGACCCTGTGTGCTCTCACCGGTCGAAGGGAAGTATGTGGCAGAAGATGGTCCCATAAGAATGCAGCCACGCGGGCTGTCTTGGGTCTCCCAAGACATGCTCATATCACTCCAGCTCTCCGTGAGCTGCACTGGCTACCGATTGGTCTCCGAACACAATTCAAAGTGTTGGTTATGACCTATAAAGCCCTTTATGGCAATGGACCAGGTTACTTGCGGGACTGTCTTCTGCCTCATGAATCCCAGCGACCGGTTAGGGCACATAGGGTTGGCCTCCTACGAGTCCCGTCTATTATGCAGTGTCATCTGACGGGACCTAGGGCAAGGGCCTTCTCCGTTGCTGCCCCAGCCCTCTGGAACCATCTTCCCACAGCGGTCCGCACTGCTTCCTCCCTCCTAGCTTTCCGTAAATTATTAAAGACTTATTTATGTCGACAGGCTTGGGGCGCATGAACTGTGCTCTGCCCCCGGGCCTAGGAATGTGCCTCCATCGTTGATTGTGTGTTTGATTGTGATTTCATGTTGTATGTATGAATTTTTGGATTGGATGGTTGTTTATTAAATTTTTATATGTAATTTTATTGTTGTTGTAAGCCTCCCTGGGTCCTAGGAGAAGGGCGGCATAGAAATTCGAATTCGAATAAATAAACCATTCCTCGTTTCTTTAATCACCTTCTGTAAGAATTTGACTCTTGTTCTTTGTCTAACACAGGGGTGTCAAACTGCCGGCCCACTCCAGTTGCAGCAATGCGGAAAAAAAGTTTTGATACAGCACGACACGTCAAGTGATGCAGTGAGTTTGACACCCGTGCTTTAACATCACCGAATAAAAAGAATGTGGCAGGATTTTTTTTATCTCCCTCCCCTCCACACACTCAGTCACTATAGCCCTTTATGGCAATGAACCAGGATACTTGCGGGACCGTCTTCTGCCTCATGAATCCCAGCAACCTGTTAGGGCGCATAGGGTTGGCCTCCTACGAGTCCCATCTGTTAGACAATGTCATCTGGCGGGGCCTAGGGCAAGGGCCTTCTCCGTTGCTGCCCCAGCCCTCTGGAACCAGCTTCCCTCAGAGGTTCGTACTGCTCCCTCCCTCCTAGCTTTTCGGAAATTGCTGAAGACGCATCTATGCCGCCAGGCTTGGGGCGTATGAGCTGTGCTCTGCCCCTCGGCCCTAGGAATGTCCCTCCATCAGCGACTGTGAGCTGATTGTGTTTGTATGTTGTATGAATGTAGTTAATTTTTAAATTTTTGTTGTATTGTTGTTGTAAGCCGCCCTGGGTCCTAGGAGAAGGGCGGCATATAAGTTGAATAATAAATAAAATAAATAAATTCTTTATTTACCCTTGAAATTTGATATAATTCCTGTTCATTTACACAGCTGCATCCTCTCAATCTCTGACTCAGTTCTTGTATGGGATGCCGCTTAGCAATAGCCATAGCACTCAGACTTATATACCACTTCACAATGCTTTACAGTCCTCTCTAAGCAGTTCACAGAGTCAGCATATTGCACCCAACAATCTGGATCCTCATTTTACCAATCTTGAAAAGATGGAAGGCCGAGTCAACCTTCAGCCGGTCAGAACTGAATTCCTTCTTTCTCCTTTATCTTTAAAGTCAATCTATCCATTTTGGCAAGCTCTAGAATTTTCTTTATTAGTACTTCTTCAGTTGGTAAGTTTTCATTTTCCCAATGAAAAGCATTGGAACATGGGAAACTTTTTATCAACGGCTAGAAAAACGAGGCAGAGAGAAAGGAATGTGATATGTCATTTTGGAATTTATATTAGTAAGAAGAAGGCTGTTGAGTGACGAATTAGCATATTGTTTATGATAATTAACTATATCTATTATTGTTAGTTAAATACACGTACCCGGACATTATGCTGTTTGCTAACCATTGAAAATGTTATTTGGAAAAACCCCAACCCTAGCCACAACCCTAACCCAAACCCCAACCCCAACCCCGACGCTACCTTATTACCTTCAATCCAAAGATTCAATTTATTATCCCACTCTTTTAATTTTGCTTTAGGGAAGGTCCCCAGCATTACTTGTAATATATATAACATTTTTGGAATTATCATCATTTTTAATGCCCTAATCTTTGCCATTCTTCTCAAATTTTTATTTTTCCAGTTTTTGATCTGCTTCTGAATCTTTTTCCATACTAAATTATAATTAAACTCAGCCATTCTTTCTGGATTTTTTAGTAACCATATTCCTAGGTATTTCATCTTTTTACTTCCCAATTTTAAACCTGATACTTTACGTATCTCAATCTGTTCTCTGGGTCCAGTATTTAAACAAATAATTTCTGATTTTTCCATATTTACTCTTAACCCTGATTGCTCTTTAAATTCTTGAAGTAAAATAGTCATTCTATTTACCATATCTATTGGTGTTTCTGTAACTATTATGGCATCGTCGGCAAAGAGATTTAATTTTAATTCTAAGTTTCCAATTCGGTATCCCTTCCACTGTTTATCTTTTCTAATTTTATTAGCTAATGTTTCAATTGCCATTACGAAGAGCATCGGAGATAGGGGGCACCCCTGTTTAGTTCCATTATTTATTTCTATCTCATCCGTTCTATTCCCATTTACTCTAATATAAGCTGTATTTTTTTATATATTTCTTTTATTATATGACTGAACCTATTTCCCATATCTAAAGTTTTACATAGTCGGAATAAATAATCATGATTTATTTTGTCAAAAGCTTTATAAACGTCTAACTTCAACAATCCTAATTTCCGTTTAGTTCTTGTAGCATGGATTCTCACAATCCCACTGCCGGCCTATCATGTGCCCAAACTATTTCTAAATATTTGGGTTGGCAGCAAAGTAATATTGGAAAGGTTACTACAATTCAGGCTTGCAAAGACTCTGGCACACTTGGGCAGGATGTGAGCCTCAAGAGGCATAATATTATTTACTGCAGCCGCGCGACTCTGGAGAGTAAAATAGAGTCTCTGTCTACTGGCCTTGAAGACATCTCCAGGAAGTTCTCCCCATCTGCTCCTCAGCCCTGTCACACGGAAGGGCTTATCAAATGGACAACTCGGTCAATGAGTAGGAAGTGACCGTCATCACGGCCAACTGCCCCATCAGCCATCCAGACTTAGTGATACATACAAAGGAAGCCAATTCTGCAGCAGGAATGGACATACCTATCCTATACCGGCTATTTTGAGACCTCATAATATCATTAACAATAAATGGACTTAAATGGCCAGTCTTTGCCAAATGCAATATATATTATCATGTGCCACCAATATTCCATTGCATTATGTATAGGGAAAACAGAATAAATCTATACAAATGTGAGTTGAATGTGCCTGTATGTTGTATGAATGTGATAATTTTATTAATTTTATTGTTATAATCTCATTTTATTGTTTGTAAGCCGCCCTGGGTCTTAGGAGAAGGGCGGCATATAAGTTAAATAAATAAATAAATAAATAAATAAATAAATAAATAAATAAATAAATAAATAAATAAATAAATAAATAAATAAATAAATAAATAAATAGCAGAGTTGGAAGGGACCTTGGGGGTCTTCTAGTGACCTAGTCTAACCCCCCTGCCCATGCAAGAGACCCTATACCCAGTGGTGGGATTCAAATAGGTGAACTACCGGTTCTCTGTGTGGATGCCGCTTCCATTCTGGGCCTGGGCAACAAAAAAGTAGCTACCGGTTCTGCTGAAGTGGTGTGAATTGGCTGAATCCCACCACTGGCTATATACCAGGGGTAGCAACCTTGGTTCTTTTATGACTCATGGACTTCAACTCCCAGAATTCCTCAGGAATTCTGGGAGTTGAACTCCATGAGTCATAAAAGAACCAAGGTTGCCTACCCCTGGGCTATAAAGTTCAGACAAGTGGCTGTCCAGTCTCTTTTTAAAAGCCTGCAGTGATGGAGCACCCACAACTTATGAAGGCAAGTTGTTCCATTGGTTGATTACTCTCACTTTCAGGACCACCTTTGATGTAAAAGAAGGAGGAGGAGGAGGGAGGAGGAGGAGGAGGAGGAGGAGAAGAAGAAGAAGAAGAAGAAGAAGAAGAAGAAGAAGAAGAAGAAGAAGAAGAAGAAGAAGAAGAAGAAGAAGAAGAAGAAGAAGAAGAAGAAGAAGAAGAAGAAGAAGAAGAAGAAGAAGAAGAAGAAGAAGAAGAAGAAGAAGAAGAAGAAGAAGAAGAAGAAGAAGAAGAAGAAGAAGAAGATGA
>JARGCV010000259.1:2230000-2632500 GCA_034064705.1 Bothrops alternatus | reverse complement strand
CAAGAGATGGGTGAAGTTACCCCTATGAGGTTAGGGATATTTTTTTTGCAGGTCACTCTTTCTCAGCCAACCCAACTCACAGGGTCATTGCTGTGGGGAAAATAAGAGGAAGAAGCTGTGTTGGATACATTCGCTGCCTTGAGTTATTTGTAAAAATAATAAAGGCACGATACAAATAAATCAAATCAAGGTCTGCAGCGCTCAGCCACCATGCTGAGAACAGGCTTTACTTTCAACCCAATGCACTCATTTCCTTTTTACCACCACCACCACCACCCCCTCGCTTGTTCCTTCTTCCAAGAACAGCTGTCTTTGCTGTGAGGAAGGAGGGAGGCAGGGAAGGTAGCTGTTACTGTCAAGGCAGCTAGCTTGGAGTGACATCAGTGGGACTTCCAGAAACAATAAAGCTTTGGCAACTGTTAGAGAGGCTGACTTCTGGCAACAGCCCTGGTGATGTTCATAGGGCAAGGAGACCATGCCTTGGAGAAGGATGTTTTTTGCATCAAAAGCCTATCTCTAGTTTGCCTCTCCTTTTCTCCCCTCTTTTTTCTCTAGGGGTAGGCAGCCTTGGCTCTTTTATGACTCGTGGACTTCAACTCCCAGAATTCCTGAGCCAGCCATGCTGAGGGGAAAGGGAGACGTTTCCAAGCTGAGCCATGCTGGCTCAGCAATTCTGGGAGTTGAAGTCCACGAGTCATAAAAGAGTCAAGGTTGCCTATCCCCTGGTCTAGGGGAGACATGATAGCAGTGTTCCAATATCTCAGGGGCTGCCCCAAAGAAGAGGGAGTCAAGCTCTTCTCCAAAGCGCCTGAAGGCAGGACAAGAAGCAACAGGTGGAAACTAATCAAGGAGAGAAGCAACCTGGAACTAAGGAGAAACTTCCTGACGGTTAGAACAATTAACCAGTGGAACAACCTGCCTCCAGAAGCGGTGAATGCTCCAACACTGGAAGTTTTTAAGAAGAGACTGGACAGCCATTTGTCCAAAATGGTATAGGGTTTCCTGACTGAGCAAGGGGATGGACTAGATGACCTCCAAGGTCTCTTCCAACATTATTATTAGATGTTACAATGCTGATACGTCAGTCACAACAACACAATGCCGTGATTTCAAAAGCGTCGTTTCTTCACACATTATCCTAAAGGTTGGGAAAGGGAGAGTTTCCAAGCTGAGCCATGCTGGCTCAGGAATTCTGGGAGTTGAGGTCCATGAGTCATAAAAGAGCCAAGGTTGCCTACCCCTGGCCTAGATAATAGGAAACTTGGCTCTTTTATGACTGGTGGACTTCAACTCCCAGAATTCCTGACCCAGCATGCCTCAGCTTGGAAACCTCTCCCTTTCCCCTCAGCTGGCTGGCTCAGGATTTCTGGGAGTTGGAGTCCACACATCTTAAAGTTGTTGAGGTAGAGCAGGGGTTCTCAACCTTGGCAACTTTAAGACTTGTGGACTTCAACTCCCAGAATTCCTCAGCCAGCTTTGCTGGCTGAGGAATTCTGGGAGTTGAAGTCCACAAGTCTTAAAGTTGCCAAGGTTGAGAACCCCTGAGGTAGAGAAACAATGGACTAGACCAGGGGTAGGCAACCTGGGCTCTTTTGTGACTGGTGGACTTCAGCTCCCAGAATTCCTGAGCCAGCATGGCTCAGCTTGGAAACTCTCCCTTTCCCCTCAGCATGACTGGCTCAGGAATTCTGGGAGTTGAAGTCCACAAGTCTTAAAGTTGCCAAGGTTGAGAACCCCTGAGGTAGAGAAACAATGGACTAGACCAGGGGTAGGCAACCTGGGCTCTTTTGTGACTGGTGGACTTCAGCTCCCAGAATTCCTGAGCCAGCATGGCTCAGCTTGGAAACTCTCCCTTTCCCCTCAGCATGACTGGCTCAGGAATTCTGGGAGTTGAAGTCCACGAGTCACAAAAGAGCCAAGGTGGCCTATCCCTGCTCTCAAATATATAATCTCCTTGGGACAGATGTAAACATGAGCATCAGTCTTGGCTGCTGCTTGGGCCCTTTCTCAGAGTTGTTGCCATTTCCTCTGCAGCAGGAGTGGGCCTGGCCTTGTCCAGAACCACAAAGGGGGCAGACTTACCCCAATGAGCTGCTATGGATGGGGATCAAGCAGCTGCTCTGCTCCGGTTGTCATTCTCTTCACTGCTCTGTGGTGCAGTGCTTCTGTGAGAGCAGAATGAAACCACAAGGCCATTCCCCCCCCACACACACACACACACACCATGCCAACTTAATAGAAAACAAAGAACTAGCTTGGTTTGCTTTGGCAGATGTGCTGAGCTAACCTGACAGGTTTGATGCACAGTGATGGGCAGATGTGCTGAGCTAACCTGACAGGTTTGATGCACAGTGATGTCCTTGCAACCCATGACGTCTCGTTGGGGGATGTCAAAACATTGACAGAAATGGAAACTTGCATTTGCACCAGGCTGCAAAACTGCTATGAATGGCAGTGAAACAGAAGTGGAATTTGTTTGCCCATAGCTCACTAGGTCCCTTAATCCCCAGAGGTTCATTTTATTTATAACTGCCTGGTGAAACAGCCACTAGAGAATGTTTTTCCCTAAAGCAAATGAGGACTTCCGTCTTTAGCAAAATACATTTGTAATCGGAGGGAATTAAATTTTCGCTCAGCTTGTTCAAAGGCCTCCCAGTTGATGGTAATGAAATACATCTTCCTTGAGGTTGGGAAGTGCAGGAATAATTCTTGCCAAGTCTTGGAGATTTGCTATTGAACTTACAAGCCACGGTTAGTATTGATTGCACTAATTGCTTGTGTGCATTTGATTTCCTCCATAATCAACTCTCCTTTTTTTTAATGAAGAAATGTTATTGTTTTTTTTCATTTTTACATAAAAGTGCTTGAGAAACAACGTGGTGATTGGGCTATCAATTATCCAAGAACAAAATCATACATATATCACACAGATGAATTCCTTAAAAGTTCCCTATTTCCCACATATTATTTTACCAATTAAAATTATTACATTTGTAAAAAAAAAAACAGCTCAATCAATCCAATCGGTCATCAATCACATTTCTTTTTTCTTTCCTTTTTTTATTTGATTTTTTTATTTTTTAAACCAACAAAACAAAACATAACACACATACACACACAGTGTATACTCCTCCCTTTTTTTAACAGCGATTTCGTAACGGTAATCTTCTATTATTTTACATTTCCCCCCCCCCTTATTCTTCTTTAGAATATTTGTCCTTGTTGCCCCATTGTTTCTTATTTGCATTTTTCTTCCTTCATACTATACTTCATACTAAGAATAATACATATTATTATTACTATACATTATTATACACACATTTTCCACTTTTGACCTTTCCACATTTATTCTCCTCTATTATTTCTAGTCTCCAACCAGTCATACCACTTGTTCCATATTAGATAGTACTCTGTGTCTTCCTTTTCTTTTATCTCTTTTGTTAATTTGTCCATCTCAGCACAGTCCTGGATTTTTCTTATCACTTCTTCCTCTGATGGTATATTCTCATTTTTCCAGAACTGTGTGTATGTGAAGCAGTGGAAGTGATGAACTGGTGCCTGGAGGCTGTTGAGATCTGGATGGGTGCCAACAGGCTCAGACTCAATCCCGACAAGACGGAGTGGCTATGGGCACTGCTTCCCAAGGACAATTCTAACTGTCCGTCCATTACTCTGGGGGGAGAAGTTTTGTCCCCCTCGGAGAGGGTTCGCAACTTGGGTGTTCTCCTCGATCCACAGCTAACTTTGGAACATCATCTTTCGGCTGTGGCGAGGGGAGCATTCGCCCAGGTTCGCCTGGTGCGCCAGTTGCGGCCCTATTTGGACCGGGAGTCACTCCTCACAGTCACCCATGCCCTTGTCACCTCGAGATTCGACTACTGTAATGCTCTCTACATGGGGCAGCCTTTGAAGAATGTCCGGAGACTGCAAGTAGTCCAGAATGCGGCCGCGTGAGCTGTCTTGGGTCTTCCAAGACATGCTCATATCACTCCAGCTCTCCGCGAGCTGCACTGGCTACCTATTGGTCTCCGAACACAATTCAAAGTGTTGGTTATGACCTATAAAGCCCTTTATGGCAATGGACCAGGATACTTGCGGGACCGTCTTCTGCCTCATGAATCCCAGCGACCAGTTAGGGCACATAGGGTTGGCCTCCTACGGGTCCCGTCTGTTAGACAATGTCATCTGGAGGGACCTAGGGCAAGGGCCTTCTCCGTTGCTGCCCCAGCCCTCTGGAACTAGCTTCCCTCAGAGGTTCGTACTGCTTCCTCCCTCCTAGCTTTCCGGAAAGCGCTGAAGACACATCTATGCCGACAGGCTTGGGGCATATGAGCTGTGCTCTGCCCCTCGGCCCTAAGAGTGTCCCGCCATCAGCGGCTGTGAGCTGAATGTGTTTGTATGTTGTGTGAATGGAATTAATTTTTAAATTTTTTAAATTAATTATTTTTTTGAATTGTTTTGTTGTTGTGAGCCGCCCTGGGTCTTGGGAGAGGCATATAAATTAAATAAAATAAATAAATAAATAAATAAAATATTCTTGCTGCCGTTGTTATATGTAGAATTAAGTACCGTATTTCTTTACTATATTTTCTGTTTATAATACCCAGCAAGAAGATCTCTTGTTTCAATTCTACAGGTTGGTCTATTATTTCTTCGATCCATCTTCTTATTTTAGTCCAGCATTTTTTCGCAACTGAGCATGTCCACCATAAATGATAATATATTTCATGTACTTTTTTACATTTCCATCATGTTGGCGAATTGTTCTGGAACATCTTGGCAAGCTTTGCTGGTGGAAGGTGCCATCTGTAAAACATCTTCAACTGATTTTCCTTGAATGCCGCTGACATAGTCAATTTTATGTTTATTTTCCATATTTTTTCCTATTTCTCCAATTCCATATTATATCCAAAAAATTTTGCCCATCTAATCATCATTAATCACATTTCAATTTTTAAGAATCCAAGTCCTGTTTTTAAGCTTTACTATTTTGAAAATTACCACATTCCAATTAAGCTTATATAGACATATTAACATTTTGGGCATCCCTCATTTCTCTTTTCCCTATCATGATGATCTTATCTATGTTATCCCAAAAAGCAACATCCTTACATTTTTTTAGATATAGCCTATTGCTTAAACTAATACATCATTTATTAATACTATGACTTCTCTTATCACAAATACCTCCTCTTCTCCCTCTATTACAAAATAATTATCTTGGTTAAAATAAAGATATCAGTCCAAAAAATTACATTTCTGTCTATTTTAAATATATATTCTATCAATCAATTAAGTGAAATTTACCCTTCCAACTACTTGTCATCTGTAATACCCAATATTGTTACAAAAAATATCCTTTTACAAAATCACCTCTTTCATTTGTTATTAAAACAATCCAAGTGTCAACAACCCTTTTTAACCCATTCAGTGGAATTTTTAAACCTAACTTTCTTTCTGTGCCAAACCGGTTTCCATAATAAAGCCTCTGCATCATCAAACCTCAACATTTGAATAAAGCCATTTCTCAATACATGAAAATAGTCCAAGTTCTCTTCTCTTTCTTCCAATGTGCGAGCTGTTTTGGGTCTCCCAAGACATGCTCATATCACTCCAGCCCTCCGTGAGCTGCACTGGCTACCAATTGGTCTCCGAACACAATTCAAGTGTTGGTTATGACCTATAAAGCCCTTTATGGCAATGGACCAGGATACTTGCGGGACCGTCTTCTGCCTCATGAATCCCAGCAACCGGTTAGGGCACACAGGGCTGGCCTCCTACGAGTCCCGTCTATTAGGCAATGTCATCTGACGGGTCCTAGGGCAAAGGCCTTCTCTGTTGCTGCCCCAGCCCTCTGGAACCAGCTTCCCACAGAGGTCCGCACTGCTTCCTCCCTCCTAGCTTTCCGGAAATTATTGAAGATCTATTTATGCTGACAGGCTTGGGGCGTATGAACAGTGCTCTGCCCCCGGGCCTAGGAATGGGCCTCCATCGTTGATTGTGTGTTTGATTGTGATTGCATGTTGTATGTATGTGTTTTAGATTGAATTGAATGTGTTTTTGGATTGGATGGTTGTTTGTTATTATTAAATTCCTCACATGTAACTGTATTGTTGTTGTAAGCCGCCCTGGGTCCTAGGAGAAGGGCGGCATAGAAATTTGAATAAATAAATAAATAATAAATAAAATGTCATCTGAATAGTACAGTCAATTTTATTCCTTAGGAATCAACTCTACTTTCTAATGAGAATTTATGTTAAGTGAAGAGGAAAAGAAGAGAGGGTGAGGGACAAATGATAACGGTAATGACGGGCAAGAGAGAAATGATCTTTTGTAGAAACACAAGTAGTCCTTATCGTGAAAACGAAAAGGGTGGTGGGATGCACAAAAGCATGTCCTCCAAAGGAACGTCCTGCTGACAGTTCCGTGGGAACTAAAACAGCTCTCTTTCAAATCACTTCTGGTCCTTCCAAGGCCGAGGCAGGTCATCTGCTTGCCCACTGTTTGCCACTGCTGTGATATGGGCTCAGAGCTGAGTCCTCAGAGCAAGATTGGAGAATCATCACTCATACTTGATCATGGCTATGTTCAGCCAGGTAAGAGGTGCCAACAGAAGACCGGTTGGGGATGGGGACTCTGCCTCCTGCACCTTCACTGCCTCATCCTTGAGGAGGGATTCCTGAAGCAAGGTGTTTGGAAGTAGCTGCTGTAGATTTGTGCGCGGAAAGCATTCGGGAAGACGGCGGCAGAGATAATCTTCTTGGAAAGCCTGAGTTTTTCTTAGCAAGGTGTGAAGAAGAAGCATCCTCAGCCTGAAAAAAATAACAGTGAGAAGAGAATCCCATTCAGAAATCACCACCAGGCTCACATTCACACTCCCCCGATCCCTAAGGCAGGGCTTTTCAACCTTTTCACCCACTGTACCACTTTTTTTTTATTTTTTTTTAAATATAAAAATTCCTTTATTAAAACAATCAGCATTGTACATAAAATCTTTGTATGCATCAAACATCATAGTATCTGATATACAACACTACGTATTATTCTTTAATATGATCCTATATTTAATGTTTAACTACTACCTCAGGACCTATTGTTAGGGATCATAGAGAATAAAAAATGTAACAGATGTATAATAGAGGATTGAAGTGAGGAGTGAAAAAGGGTTTACCAAACCAGACGTTTACCCACTGTACCACTTTTAGGATATGGCAACATCCGAGGACCACCAGCCGCCTAGCAAGATGTCCAAAACTTGATGACCAAAAAAAAAACCCCCAGAAAAAAGTGATAAAGTACAGGTAGTCCTCGACTTAAAACAGTTCGCTTAGTGACTGTTTGAAGTTACTACGGTACTGAAAAAAGTTCCCTCCAAGCCACAGCCGAGCAAGACACCTGCCTGCCCACCTGGAGGTGCTCTTCCTCCTGTCCGAGGTTTTCATTGTTGTGAGCATTTCGGTTGAGGATTGGCAGTGGGGGTGGGGGGGTGTTTGGATTTTATTCCCCCATCTGCTGGATGGTTGCAGCAGGTTTTGGTCACTTCACATGACCCTGGGACACTGTGACCGTCATAAATATGAATCAGTGGCCAAGCATCTGAATGTAAATCACAAGACCCTGGAGATGATGCAACAGTCCAGCTGATTGGTGCTTCTTCAGGGCTCAACCAAAGCACCAGGATCAGCGCCGAGCTCCAACTGGAGCCTGGCGCTGATCCTGGCGCTTCCACTGAGCCCTGACAGCCCTGAAGAAGCGCTGATCCTGGCGCTTTCACTGAGCCCTGACTTCCCTGCAGCTCCAGCCATCTCTCACTCAGGCTTGTGCAGTGCTGCCACCAGTTCAGCTCATTCCCCTCCCCCACTACTACTTTTCTAGGATGGTCGCGTACCACCTGCCAGGTGCCAATGTACCACAAGTGGTACCCATACCACTGGTTGAAAAGCCCTGCCCTAAGGTGTGTTATAACACAACGCCAAGGCCTAGAAGAAAGCAGGTATGACGGTACAAAGCTGCCCAAAGACCTTAGCATCTTCCAGGCTCCTTATCACCTCTGAAGTTTTAATTTTTGAATTAAATGAATCAATGTGCAAACAGGAAGACTCTGTGCTGCAAAGAGAAGCACCGCCGAGCAGTTATAGTTCCGTCAGATTCCTGGGGAAATTCTTACACAAGGAAATGTGATTTACAGCAGTGGCTAAAATTGTGGAAACCTTTTGGGAAAAGTGTATTTTTGAGGTTTGATGGCTAATAACACCACTTTTTTTGGGGAGTAGCACCATAAACTTATATATCAATGGAAAGATAATTTAATCAAGAATGTAATGCAACATAGCTTGTTCAATTGTCTGTACTGTATTCTGTGAAAAGCTGTAGCCAAATAACCAGAAAAAGGAAGCACAACTTGCTCAGGTTGATCTCAGGGAGCTTTCCTTCATCTGATGATAGCCAATGAGCACGAGTGTTTAGAGAGCCAATTGGGTGTCCTCTTGTTTTGGCAATGAGCCAATCAGATAACAGTAGGATTCAGTGATTGATGTCCTGTATTGAAGCTGAGAGGAAGACATTGGTCAGTGTGTTATGTGATCGCTATCAAGTTGGTTGGAGTTTTTTTTTGTGTGTTCTTTCATTTAGTGAGCTTGCAAAATGTAATAAAATTAAAGTCATGGTGCAAAGAGTCGACTGGTTGCCCAGAAAGTGATGTCAAATAGTATTATGAAGTGGAGAAGGCTAGAGTTATAAAGAAATTAGAAGAAAAATGGGTGGAAGCTTAACCAAAGGTGGCATTTCTACTGTACGCTTTTCCCAAAAGGCTTCCACAATTTTGTCCTGTATTGAAGCTGAGAGGAGGACATTGGTCAGTGTGTTATGTGATGGCTATCAAGTTGGTTGGGGTTTTTGTGTTCTTTCCTTGAGTGAGCTTGTAAAATGTAATAAAATTAAAGTAATGGTGCAAAGAATTGACTGGTTGGCCAGAAAACGATGTAAAATAGTATTTATTAAGTGAACAAGGTTACGGTCATAAAGAAATCAGAAGAAAAATGGATAGAAACTTAACCAAAGGTGGCATTTCTACTGTACACTTTTCCAAAAAAGGTTTTCACAATTTTGGCCACTACTGTAGCAGCAACTTGGTTTGGAAGGCTGCCCAGTGACTGGGGAAAAAAGAGAAAAAGAGAGAACTGTGTGGGCAGAGGCAACCTCAGTAGTTCACCTCCACTAAATGGGCTGTGATTCATCACCCCCATCATGGCAACTACTGTAGTTTGCAAGGGTACTCCTGAGAAGGTTCCCCAAATTCCAAGTGTGCCCTCATCCAAACCCCAGACCCAAAATGTTGAAGATACCTAGATGACAGTTGTTGTTGTTGATAGTTGCGAAGTCATGTCCAACCCATCGCAACCCCATGGACAACGTTCCTCCAGGCCTTCCTGTCCTCTACCATCTTCTGGAGTCCATTTAAGCTCATGTCTACTGCTTAAGTGACTCCATCCAGCCCCCTCATTCTCTGTTGTCCCGTTCTTCATCTCTTGCCCTCCATCTTTCCCAGCATCAGGCTCTTCTCCAGTGAGTCCTTCCTTCTCAACTTCAGGATCTGGCCTTCTAAAGAGCAGTCAGGGTTGATCTCAAAGATGAAGCAATTTTTTTAAATCTTCTTCTGGACTGTTTTAAATAGAAAATTGTACAATGCAATATTTCCCTAAATTGCTCCCGAATCAAATAATAAATATCAATGCATTAATTTGTCAGAAAGTTGAAAGATTTGATTTTCTTAACTGAATGTCCAACTGGGTCTGCAAATTTCATCCAGCTAAAAAATCAAAACTTTCAGCGTTCCTTTTGGGGGGGAGGAATCTTGAGACCCCCTAGAACAGAAACTCAGCCATCTCTTTTAGATTTTGGCAGATGGTATCCATGATAAAAGATCTCCTGGGGCTGCCACGGAAGCCATTGCTGGCTGATTGGGCTCTAAACCCATAAAATGCTTTCTCCATACATTTACCCATCTCTTTATTCCGATTGTAATTTCAGCCACTGAATTCCCGTTTTTGACCTCTGTTTCTTAGAATGAGCAGAAGTCGTGTCTGTTGGCTGGCCTGTTGGACAGTGGAAAAAAACCTGGAAGTTGGGAGCAATTTAATGAGTGGAGGTGTGGGTGTGTATCAGGATGTACGCCAGGAGAAAAATTATGTTTCGCTCAGAATGTGTGACTCAGAGGCACAGAGAAACATGAAAATTGGAACAGCCTGAGCAAAGGCAGCTCTCTAAAAATACCCAATAAGTCATTTCTCGCCTCATCTTCTGAGGTTTTGCCACCAGCAGCCTTCTTAGATTTCCCTGAGGCACACCTGCCCAGTCTACTTTCAGTATACAGCTAACAGTGGCCAGATCAGTTGAATTAATTAGCCTTCCTCTGAGCCAGCAGCTCTTGTGCTTCTATGTAATTTCATGCCTCATTTGTGTCAGGCTGAATTGACCTGCTTTATTTCTGTCTCTACTGCAGAAGGTTTTCTCTGTTGCTGTTGTTGTTAGTTGCGAAGTAGTGTCTGACCCATCGTGACCCCATGGACAACGGTCCTCCAGGCCTTCCTGTCCTCTACCATCTTCTGGAGTCCATTGAAGCTCATGCTTACCACTTCAGTGACTCCATCCAGCCACCTCATTCTCTGTCGTCCCATTCTTCTACTGCCCTCCGTCTTTCCCGGCATCAGGCTCTTCTCCAGTGAGTCCTTCCTTCTCATTAAGTGGCCAAAGTACTTGAGTTTCAACTTCAGGACCTGGCCTTCTAAAGAGCAGTCAGGGTTGATCTCCTCTAGGACTGACCGGTTTGATCACCTTGCAGTCCAGGGGACTCGCAGGAGTCTTCTCCAGCACCATAGTTCACAGGCCTCCATTCTTTGGCGCTCGGCCTTTCTTAGGGTCCAACTTTCACAGCCATACATTGCAACTGGGAAAACCATGGCCTTGGCTATACACACTTTTGTTGGTAGGGTGATGTCTCTGCTTTTTAGTATGCTGTCTAGATTTGCCATTGCTTTCCTCCCCAGGAGCAAGCATCTTCTAATTTCTTGGCTGCAGTCCCTATCTGTAGCCAAGGCTCTTCTCCAGTGAGTCCTTCCTTCTCATTAGGTGGCCAAAATGCTTGAGTTTCAACTTCAGGATCTGGCCTACTAAAGAGCAGTCGGGGTTGATCTCCTCTAGGACTGACCAGTTTAATCGCCTTGCAGTCCAGGGGACTCGCAGAAGTCTTCAGCAACAAAATTCAGCTGGTGACCTTCTGTCACCAACTCCAAGCTATGCAGTGTTTCTTCCTCCAATCTAATATAATCCATTCCTAACTTTAAGAGAACTTGTGTGGTCTGCAAGAAAGAGACAGAAGGGGAGGGGAGGAAAGGCAAAATGACTGCCCTCTTCTGATCCATATACCGGTATTACCAGCACGAACGAGACGTACACACCAAATTATGTAAAGGCTATAGAGGAAGAAGCAATCCATCATCTCAGCGATGCCCTGAAGAACAATAATCAGCTCCATGATCATTAATTATTTACCACATAAAAGCGTGATGTTCCACCAGGCAAAGCTCGCTGGTATTTCTTTAAGCAAAAATGCATTACGGACTCAGCCTAACACAAAGAATGACACCAGACCCACACTCACGAAAACCACACAAGATGTCACCACCACACATCCACGCAAAAAGCAAACCCAAATCCACACCGATGATGAGGCACGACCACAAACCAGAAGCCAGACCACAGCTGCATCATTATCCACTTTAAACCCCTCCAATCCATACATGAAGCAAACTGACACCCACCATGAAGATGAGGCACGACCATGAACGTAAAGCCAAACAGCTATGCAGCTCACCATCTCTAATCCCCCTGCAACTCAGACTAACCCAAGCACAACAAAGCCCCCACCCAAACAGAAAACTCCCCCAGCCAATCTGAACACAGCCAACCCCTCAGCCAATCAGACCACAGCCAAGCCCCTAACCAATCAGAACACACCTCCACCCAATCAGAACATAGCCAAGCTCCCAGCCAATCAGTTCAAACCCCCACTGGCAGTTAAAAGGAAGAAACAGCTACAATCACACATTGCTCCTAGAAGCACGAAGCCGAAAGCACCAGCCTGAAGATGATGAATGGGACTTCGTCGAAACATCGCCAAGACACCTCGGATTCTACACGGGAGAAAACCCGAACAACCAAAGACCTACATACAAACACCCGATGTGTGTGTGTGTGTGTGTGTGTGTGTGTGTGTGTGTGTTATTAATTTTTTTACAATAACAATCTTTAGTACTTCATGAACAGTGTGCTGTCGGGGTTCACATATTTAGAACAACCAATGATAATTAGTTCCTACAATTAATCAATGTTGGTAATGTATTTCTTGATCCTCTCTTCTTCCATGAATGTTCTCCTTTTGTCTACATTAAAACAAATGTAATTCTTAATATTTTCAGTATGTACTGAGGATAAACATTTTTTAGTATTTATGCATATCATAATAACATCAACATATGACATGTTTTTAAATCAGCTTGTATTTCCATTGTATTTATAAAAGTCATCTTATTAGGTCATTATATGTCCTGTTTTCAAGATTCTTACTGAAGCTTAGTTTCCCCTCAGCATTCAGACCATTCTTATCAGTCATAATTTTCTCAAAATTCATTACCTTTAAATATCTAAACTTCTCATTTAAATAGACCCTCTCAATGTTTTAACATTTCATATATTCTAAAAGTATTATATTACTTATATATCTTCTTTCTCTTACTATAGGGCCCCCTTACAAACTTTATCTATTCTTTTGGCCATATCCAACAATATTTAATCCTATAATACACTGTCTAATAATCTTTCTCTAGGGCCTCTTTATATCCAAACTATCTATCTATCTATCTATCTATCTATCTATCTATCTATCTATCTATCTATCTATCTATCTATCTATCATCTTTTTTGCCTTCTTTATTATAGTGAGATTTTGCAGATTTTTTTTGTTTGAATTAAAATTGTAGTTTTCTTAATTGTAGCTTTTCTATTTAAGTCACTTTAATTTAATTTATGTCCTGTTGTCTGATTTGTTTGTTCCTTCTTTGTTGTCATTTTTTGAGTGTTATTTAGTTGTAGGTTGAAGTTAGAGATATGTTTGTTTATATTATCAAACTTATTTCTAATCTCATCAGGGTTTGAAATAATTGTCGTTTGAATCTGTTGCAGCCTTGCCATTGCCCAAGTTCTATGGTGCCAGAACTATGTTTCCAGCAGGGGCCCAGATGGGTGCCTTGGGATGTTCATAGAGAGACTGATGGGGTTAAGGACATCTGTTAAGAGGGCCCAGCTTAGAAGTATAATCTATTCCACGTTTATTTGAGGGATAAACACCTACATGTCCATGTACAGTAGGTGGCCAAAATTGTGGAAACCTTTTGGGGAAAGTGTACAGTAGAAATGCCACCTTTGGTTAAGTTTCCACCCATTTTTTTTCTAATTTCTTTATAACTGTAGCCTTGTTCACTTAATAATACTATTTTACATCGCTTTCTGGGCAACCAGTCAACTCTTTGCACCATGACTTTAATTTTATCATGTTTTACAAGCTCACTCAATGAAAGAACACAAAAAAACCCCAACCAACTTGATAGCGATCATATAAGCATGAATGGGAGATTTGTGTACGCCAAATGCAGTGAATCACAACTCACAACAGCCCCGGGAGCAAAGCCAAGAGCAAAGATGCTGAGATGTGCAGTTGATTATCTTCAGGAGAGTCAGACATTGTTCATCCCTGCCTCAGCTTTAGTCTGTGTCAGCATGAAAGCTGTGTTGGTGGTGTGAAGAAGCAGCCTATTATACGTTTGCTTGGATCTCTGCAAGTAATCACATCTCTGCACATTAAGATGGCAAGTCACTCCCATGGATGCCTACAAGAGATGGCCACTTTGGGAATCTTCTGAAGGACAGCAATTAGCAAGAAAATGCACCCCTTTTTTCTCGGGCTTGTTTGTTTAGCATTTGTTTTATGAGAGAAAGAGAAGAACACCCAGCCAAAGTCTTCTTCTTGTTGTTGTTAGTTGTAAAGTCGTGTCCAACCCATCGCGACCCCATGGACAACGTTCCTCCAGACCTTCCTGTCTTCTACCATCTTCTGGAGTCCATTTAAGCTCACGCCTACTGCTTCAGTGACTCCATCCAGCCACCTCATTCTCTGTCGTCCCCTTCTTCTCTTGCCCTCCATCTTTCCCAGCATCAGGCTCTTCTCCAGGGAGTCCTTCCTTCTCATTAGGTGGCCAAAGTATTTGAGTTTCAACTTCAGGATCTACTGTGTGTACTGTGTGTAAATTCTCACCAAGGCACACAAACTAACACATCAGTTCATTTTTCAGACCTTGATGCCAGAGGATGCGAAGCTCCAGATCATCTGTATTGTGAAGACCTTTTCAGTACAATTAGCCAGTCAAGACATACATTTAGCAGCAGCAAAATTCAAGACAGAGCAGGCACAGTGATGGAAGCTGTGAATGTTCTTTTCTCTATTTCTCTAGGGATCTCACCTGGTGCACGGAGGCACCTGCAAAGCATCAGAAAGAGAAGTAAGAATTGAAATTAGAAATGGGCCAACTGGATTATCCATTATCCAAAACAGGCACAGTATTTGATGCACAGAATTTTTTTACTGTCTCCAAATCTATATTATAATAGAGATAATTGGATTCCTAATGTGTTATTCTAGCAACAATACATTGCATACAAGTAAACTGTTCATGGATTTATTTTGCCGGACTGAAATTATGAGAGTTCCCAGGGCCTACAAGCAATTTAATCCATCTCTGAAGCAGGATATTAACAGTCCTTCAGGGTGCCAACTTCCCATTTGCAAAATAAATGACAAAGATCCCAGCCAATTCCTAATGCTGTTTTCTTTCCAAAGTCTGTGCTTGTTGTTCTGTTGCTTCCCTTGTTTATGTTAGGTCTTTGGGGAATCACCACTTTGCTGTGCTACTAAGTATAAAATGGTATCAAAACTGTATTATTTTAAGCTTCCTTGTGGGAACAATTTCAGAGATTAGGGGAATAGATTTTGCCTGGCTAAAGAACTGATCTTGCGAATGAGCACATAGTTTTTAAGGAGTCTTTTCCTTGATTTGCATGCAATCAACAGATTTAAAATAATGCGACCTTTGTAAACCTCTCTATCCTTACAGCACCATGTATTAAGGAACTCCTTGTGTTCCTCATAAAAGTATATATTTTTCATTATTTTTCATCTTTATTTTGTGATGCATTGCAGACTGTATTCTGCAAATCACATCTCTCCAAGGAATCTTATCTGCTTTTTTTCCAATTGGCAACCAGCTGATGAGTTGCAAAAATAAAAAGTATGAGGCTGTATTTTATTAGCTTGTTGTTCCTCTTCCTTTAAGCTTCTCTCCCTACGCTTATGAAAATGGACATGGGTGTTGGCACTGGAGGAAAATATTTCAGGGTCTGAAGGAGTTTCACATCACAATAAAATAAGGACATATTTCCTGATGCTTCTACCTGACCTTATTGCTTAAGCCATTGTAGATACATTTATGTGCTGATGTCTGCTCATTTGATAAGACTGGATTAACTACCAGGCGACATCATGACAAAACTAAGTTAATGACTAAACAAAGGAAATTCTAGGAATGTTATATGTTGAAACTTCTTAAAAAACTTTCACTATTTTTAAATTTTAGACCAATAAAATGAACACTTAGCTGTAATGAGCCCTGGAAGCTTCAGTTGACCCCCAAATGACCCATGGAGGCTTCAGTTGGCCATCAAAGAGCTGTAGAAGTTGAACCCCAAAACCCTGGAACTGGGTGTTCAGGCCAGCATCACTCCAGAAGTTTGAGTTCACTTGAAATGACCTCTAGTGGCTTGATTTGACCCCCCAAATGAACCCTGGAAGCTTGAGATGACCCCAGAATGAGAAATTTATGTAAAGGCTGTATAGGAAGGAATGATCCATCTTCTCAGCAGTACCCTGAAGACCAATAAACAGCCTCCATGATCAACAATTACCTTCTTTCTTCTTCTTCTTGTGCCACATCCGTTATCGGACGTTGGCGATCATGTTGGTGATCCTGTTTTTATCAGCAGCCGCACGAAAAAGTGCTGCTGAGTTTTGTCCAAACCCAGTCCCTTAGATTTTGAAGCCACGATGTTCTTCTTCTGCCTGGACCTCGTTTGCCTTCCATCTTTCCCTGGAGGATTAAATGGAGTATGCCGTATTTTTCTGGGTGTCACGTCACATGTCCGAAATATTCTAATTTTCGGTTTTTTAATTGTTTTGATGATTTCTCCCTTGGCTTTCCCAGGCGGCTTATCGCCTCCTCATTTCTGATCTTGTCAACCCAACTTATACATAACAGCCGCCTGTAAATCCACATTTCAAATGCTTCTAGTCTCTTCAGGTGGCCTTCTGTCAGAGACCAACTCTCTACTCCATAGAGCAGGATAGAAAAAATATACCTACCAGATAAAAATTATGATGTAGCACATCAGAAATGAATATATCTATCTCATTATGAATCAGAAAAGTTTGCCAACAACTTTTCTGATTATTTTTTTTTAATTATGATTGGTAATGTGTAATTTTTTTTAAAAAAGTACAAATGTGGCATGCATGGAGAATTCATAAACATACACATTTTGTTGTATTTAATGGTTTCTTGGGTTCTTTGAATTAAGTGCCCTCATGGATCATGTTCTCTGGTGAGAACTCACAGCATATAAATATTAAATAACTGGAGGACTTCTGCTTCTCTTAAGTAATGACTGATTGGCCAAATTGCGAATTCTCTTTTGGAAGTCCCAACAACAAGAGCTTAACATTTATTTTATTTATTTATTTTATTATAATTAGATTTTTTATGCCGCTCCTCTCCAAAGGACTCGGAGCGGCTAACAACATGAACAAAAAAACAACATCACAGCATTTAAAAACCAAAAACCAAATCGACAAAGCATTTAAAAGACCCCCCAAACACATTCCTCATACAGACACAATCACAGTCATCCCCAGGCCTGCCGGCATAGATAAGTTTTTAAATTTTTCCGGAAGGCCGGGAGAGTGGGAGAAACGCAGACTTCAGGAGGCAGTTGGTTCCAGAGGGCGGGTGCCACAACAGAGAAGGCCCTCCCCCTAGGACCCGCCAGACGGCATTGTTTCGCTGATGGGACCTGGAGGAGGCCGACCCTGTGCGCTCTCACCGGTCGAAGGGAAGTATGTGGCAGAAGACAGTCCTGTAAGTACATGTACCAACAGCTCTGGTGCCTAGGTTGATTCTGATGCCCAACCCTAGAAGACATCCAGAGCAAATTATATCTTTTCAATGTAGCTTCTGATACACCGGCCAAGTTTCTTCTGAATCTGGAAGGCCACGTCTGCTCAATCTCATTTGAAGTCTGTTGGGTTGCACACAACCCTGTGTTGGATTTTCCCCTTGAAATAGCTTCCAGAAGGGGCTCTATCAGTTCTTTTCTGTTGAACCAAATTTTGCCATTTTTATTTATGTCTTGGGCAAATTCGAGGTAGACAGGATCTGTGGATAATTTCATTTGTCGACTATAATTACAAAATCCATCCATACTTGGTATAAGCACACACTTGACTCAAAACTCGTGTGCCCAGGATTTTGTTTTGAGCATCCGATCTAAGCTGAGCTGAACTTTGTTGAATAATAATCTGTCTCTTGCAATAAAAAAAGTACCCTGCTTATCACAAAGCAGGACACACATCAGAGAAAGCCTTCAAAAAAAAAAAAAAAAGGCCGCATCTGAATGTTCAATTCATAGTTCTTCCTGGAAGTAAATCTGATTATTTATTCTGTCCTCAACTCATGATTATGTGCACACACCCAAACAAGCGCACTTGTGTGGAACCATTTTTACCCCTCAGCTTCTCTGTTCAGTGCTACGCTGATAAATGGCTAGTTTTAAAATGGATTGCAATTGTAATTAGATTATGCCTATTGTGTGAAGGAGCAGACTGAGCTGTTTTCTGCTACAGGACAATCTCTACTTCCTCCCATCTGTGCTACTGAGGCTAAACATCATCACGTGGCACTTATTTTCTCTGAATAGAAATTCAGATTGTATCAGTTTTTTAAAAAGCCATCTGATTTCTGTTTTCTTTCCCTCAGAGTATGGCCTGAACAGGGAAGGTGGCTTTGTATTTGTCCCAAATGGCTAGCCATCACAAAAAGTAAGCACACAATATGTTCAACATACTGGGGAGGAAAGCTATGGCAAATCTAGACAGCATACTAAAAAGCAGAGACATCACCCTGCCAACAAAAGTGCACATAGTCAAGGCCATGGTTTTCCCAATTGCAATGTATGGCTGTGAAAGTTGAACCATAAAAAAGGCTGAGCGCCAAAGAATGGAGGCCTTTGAACTCTGGTGCTGGAGAAGACTCCTGCGAGTCCCCTGGACTGCAAGGCGATCAAACCGGTCAGTCCTGGAGGAGATCAACCCTGACTGCTCTTTAGAAGGCCAGATCCTGAAGTGGAAACTCAAGTCCTTTGGCCACCTAATGAGAAGGAAGGATTCACTGGAGAAGAGCCTAATGCTGGGAAAGATGGAGGGCAAGAGAAGAAGGGGACGACAGAGAATGAGGTGGCTGGATGGAGTCACTGAAGCAGCAGTCGTGAGCTTCAATGGACTCCAGAAGATGGCAGAGGACAGGAAGGCCTGGAGGAATGTTGTCCATGGGGTTTCAATGGGATGGACACGACTTTGCAACTAACAACAACAACATGTTCAACAGTGTCTGGAGAGAGGGTGGCTCTCAAAATGCCATTTATTAAATTTATTACATTTATTAAATGCTTCTGATTTTAGAATGGCCATACATATTACGCAGGAAATTGGTCTCTCCTTTCTGGTTCCTGTTTAAAATTGTTTTATTTATGAAAGCATATTAAGGTATAAATGTTCTATAATTTAACTGTATCTTTACACTGCTGTATCTATTTTTAACCTTACAATGTATTGCAATGTATGTGGCATTATTTGGTTTAATTTCTTTTTAACTTTCCGTCTGTTACATCTCAGTCTGAAAGCATATGATGCCAAGGGGCTGTATATCCATTTCAGGAATATATACTGAAGCTGTCCATGCTTCACAAAGGAGTCATTTGGGCCTGCAAGGAAGGACAGGGCCCCCCAATGTTACCCACTTTTAGTGCTTCTGCTGTCAGTAAATAGCTGTCAGGTCAGCCATCTTCAGCTTCTTCACTTCACTGGCATCCTGCCATAAAATGCGGGGGAGAGAAGAAGGGCAGAAGGGCAGAAGGCAAAGTTCAGCCATAGGAATGAGAAGACAAATGTGGGAGGGGAGACACATTGACAAGAACCAGAAAGGCCAAACCAGCATTAACCAGCTGCCAAAGACACCCGGCCTGGGAACAGAATGCAAAACTACATTGAGAGGTGCCAAGCATCCAAGCAGTTCCCAAAACATCAAAATGGCATAGTATTGGACACTGGTGGACTGGTCAAGGGAGAGGAGGGCCAGGACACAGGGAAAAAGTGTAAACTTTGCACAGGAATACTCAGATCTAGCTTTACTTTCGCTACAACCATTTAACTGTAGCAAAAGAACCTATCACTTCAATCAAATGGAATCAAGGCTCTTTTCTTTCCTAGAGATCTAAGTTGGGGCAGGCCTGACAATTGCACAGTGTGTTGCCAACCAGCTACAATCCTGAGATGTTCACGTCCTGCCACTGAGTAGAGTAGCCTTTCCAAGAGAGGCCAAGCTTGCCCACCAGTGTCCCCAAAACACTCAGTCATCAAAAGCAATCAAGCTAGGCCAGTGATGGCAAACCTTTCAGAGACCAAGTGCCCAAACTGCAACCCAAAACCCACTTATGTATCGCTGGGTGCCAGGTGGGTGTGACCTACTCGGAGGGTGCAGCTACAGTGGGCTTGGCAGACTGGGTGGGCGTGGCCACTGGATGGGTGTGGCTGCAGTAGTCATGGCAGATTGGGTGGGCATGGCCGAGGTGAGCGTGGCCACCTTGATGTTGCTTATGGGGAGGGGCACCTGTGGGAGCTGGGCAGGGTTGGGGGAGATCCAGGGGGTCTCCGGCAGGTAGGATGGTGGGCTCCCCTGTTGTAATATGTTGTGATGCATGAGGCTTGGGACAAAGAGACTGTACCATGTGACTTTACCATGCTGTTTTGGAGCAACAGGAAATGGAGGCGGAGCCAAGAGATGGAGTCCATTGCCCACAGCAGAGCCACAGGCCATGTGCTCTGGAACAAAAGACAAAGGCCATATGGCCTAGGGACAGGAAATAAGGGGCTAAGAGGTGGATGGACGTTGTACCAAGATTTGAATCCATTGGCCACAGGGTGGCCCTGCAGTGTAGCCTTGTCATTGGCTGAAGATATAACATTGTCATTGGCTGTTTGTAACCATGTGATGCATTGTGTAACCGCCCACTGTAACAGTTAATAAAAAGGGGAAGGCAGCCTTTTGTGTGTGCCTCACGCCCCAGAGAGAAAGCTGACTGGAGTCATGTATTCATCTCTAATATTCGGCTCACGTGTGTAGGACCCACCATGGGAATTGAAGGCTTGCCTGTGCAGGGCAAAGACTTCACTCCCCAATGGCAGCTCCAGGCTGGCTGGCCTTAGGCCAGTGATAGCAAACTTTTAGAGACCATGTGTGCTGGGGTGATGGCGCATGCCCACAGAGAGGGCTCCGTGTTGGCTCTAAGTTTGCCACCACTGAGCTAGACCATCCCAAAAGAGAATGTCCAAATCCATTCTTCCAAGTTCTTCTCAAGAGAGACCGAATTTTTCCAGTGTGCCCTGGCACATTGCAATATACATTTTATTCAAATAGACATAAATCGTGGTCTAGAATTGATATGATATGGACATCCTCGGAACTTAGCGCGATGATACAAGAAACAGAGATAGAAACTAATATCTGGGCAGATTACAATCCAATAAAGATGACTTGGAGAGGAGCCAAGAAAAAATTAAGATGGTCCTTGAACAAATCTATATTGAAAGAAAAAGAATCTATACAACTTGTGACAAAGGAAATGGACTTCTTTTTTTAAAAAAAATAAATAAGAAAGAAGAGACGTTGCTTCAAAATGTGTGGGGCACAGCTAAAGCATATTTCAGAGGGCTGGCTATAACTTATGCTGCTAAACAGAATAAAGAAAGAAAACAACAACAGTTAAAGTTGAAGGAAGAATTTAGAAAATGAGAATTAGAAGGGCAAACAGACCCACAAAAGAAAATACTTAAGAAGCAAATGGAGATAATAAAACATAAACTAAACTTAGTAGAGGTGGAAATAATGGCTCAACAGATGAAAAGGGCTAAACAGAACTTTTTTTTGAAAATGCCAATAAACCGAGGAGATGGTTAGCATATAGACTGAAAAAAGAAAAAGAGGGGGAAAAAACGATAAACAAGTTGCAAGACCCAAAAGGTGAACTACAGTTTCAAGACGACACAATTAAACAAAATCATTAAAGACTTTTATGAGATAGTTTACAACGCGGAGGAAACTTCAAAAGAAAAAAACACAGCGGTACCTAAAAAAAGAAAACTTACCAAAAATTCCAGAGAATATTCAAAACGTATTAAATGGGAAAATATCAATGATGGAGATAACAGAGACCATAAAAAGGCAAAAAAAATTGATAAAAGCCTGGAGGTCCAGATGGATTACCTGCAGAGCTCTACAAATCATTACAAGATATACTAAGTCAGTATATGGACAGATCAAGGCTGGCCTCCTGCAGTGCCATCTTTGGATTTTTTTGAGTATCTCTCACCCTGGATGTTGCTGCCAGTTGCTATGACAGAAAGGGCCAGACGCATCCTTGCAAGTATTTCCAGGAAATCTGACTTGATAGAGAGGAAGGATATTTGAGGAAAGAAATGTAAAGATGAGGAGAAGAGATCCATCATATTAGACGATTAATTCAGCTCGTTATCTGCCATCACACATATATCTCACCGCCAGGTGAAGGTTAATAGAAAGTTTATGAAACTTGGAATGCAATTAAGCCTCTGAGGAACACCCATTTAGGAGCTGTGGTGGTTTCCATGGTCACCAGAGGGCTTAAAACCAGCAACAGAAGATTAAATTGAAGGTTTAAAAAAAAGTACATTAAAAATAGCTCTCCTCCAATGTTTCTCTTACTGGAGAATGGAATGGGTCGATGACTCCATTTGGTATAGTGTTTACACACTCATGCTAAACAAACCATAACTGGCAACCAATAGCCATAAAATATTTTCTTGAAAACAGCTCATCTGCTTATTAAAATGTCAGCAGATCCTAACCTTTAAATCTGTGGGTTTTGCAGCTGCGGGGCACACGTTATGAACAGAAAGTTGGGTTTTGCCCCAGTCATCAGGCCCTTCATGCATCAACAGCATCGGCACACAAAACAAAGCTGCCCCTGCAGAATTTTTGGTCAAAGATAGTCAGCAATTAGCAGCATCTGGCAAACCTTACTTAGTCTCAGAATTTAAGCAGAATCGGACCCCATTCATACTTGCATGGGAGACTTTCAGGAAATTCTAGAGCAGACATGCCAAACACAAGGCCCGGGGGCTGGATGCAACCCGCGAAGTGGTTTCATGCGGCCCACGAAGCCATCCTGGAAACAGTGAGGGAATGGCCCCCACTGCCTTGGCCCTGGCCCAGGCCAGCCAGGAGCCAATGTACAATTTTGTGGTGGCCATCTTGGCACTTGCCCCCATGGACCATGCCTTGGCACTTGCCCTGGTCCCACCCCCTTCTGCCAGAGACCCTCAGATCTGTCCCACTCCTGCCCAGACCCCCACAGGCACCCTTGACGTGAATGATGTAGAGGTGGTCACGCCCACCCAGTAGGCCACACCCACTCCATCCACACCCACCCAGTAGGCTGCACCCACTCTGGCCACAACCACCCAGCCCCCCAACCACAATGCTGATGTGGCCCTCAGTGAAATTGAGTTTGACACCCCTGTTCTAGAGTCCAAGGTAGCCTGGGCAATTGGTGGGATAGAAATGAAGATCCTAGAAAAGTTATCCAGATGTTATGCCGATGTCTATGCCTGCAAAGATCCATCTAGGCAAGGCTTTTCCATGTGATTTTCCTTTAAAAAGCAGGATAACAAGAGTCTTGATGGTTTTGAACTTGGGTATTGGAGAATACTATGGACAGCCAAGAAAAAAAATCACATGAATCATCAGACAAAACCTGGCATTCGTATCTGAGGAGGCACAAATGATTTGACTTAAATTACTATTGTATTTTGGGCACGTTATGTGAAGGTCTCAGGAAATCCATAGTGGAAGGTGGAAGGGAAGCAGAGGATAACCATCAGAAGAGTAGATGGACTGATGAGAGAAGGTCTCCCCAAGGAGCTGCTAAGAGTTGGCATTGACTTGTTGACACGTATTAAATCAACAATCCTGGAAGAAGGCAATGGCGATCCGTCTCCGTACTGCTGCCAAGAGATTCCCTTGGGTTCTATCTACAGAGTTTCTTTGGATTGACTTCGCTGGAAAGATTTCTCTTTTACATGTGAAAGGCAATGTTCCCATGGATTGTTTGGGCCCGACCCAAGCAAGCTTAGAGCACTCTGAGAACCACCCAAAGGAGGGAGGGGTTTGGGCACAACATTTTGAGTGTCCCATTTAAGGCACGTTCCTCTATGCCAGGGCTTTTCAACCTTTTCACCCATTGTACCACTTTTAGGATAGGGCAATATCCGAGAACCACCGGTCGCCTAGCAAGGTGTCAAAAACTTGATGACGAGAAAAAAAAGGAAAAAAGTGATGAAGTACAGGTAGTCCTCGACTTACAACAGTTTGCTGAGTGATTGTTTGAAGTTACAATGGCACTGAAAAAAGTGCCCCCCAAGCCACAGCCGAGTAAGACACTTGCCTGCCCGCCCGGCGGCGCTCTTCCTCCTGTCCGAGGTTTTCATTGTTGTGAGCATTTCTGTTGAGGATTGGCAGCAGGGGTGGGGTGGGGGTGTTTGGTTCTCCCCCCCCGTCTGCTGGGTGGTTGCAGCAGGTTTTGGTCACTTCACATGACCCTGGGACACTGTGACTGTCATCAATATGAATCAGTTGCCAAGCATCTGAATGTAAATCACAAGACCCTGGAAATGCTGCAACATTCCAGCTGATTGGCGCTTCTTCTGGGCTCGGCAGAAGCGCCAGGATCAGCGCCGAGCTCCAGCTGGAGCCTGGCGCTTCCGCTGAGCCCTGACAGCCCTGCAGCTCCAGCCGTCTCTCGCTCAGGCTTGTGCGGTGCTGCCACCGGTTCAGCTCATTCCCCTCCCCGCTAACACTTTTCTAGGATGTTCGCATATCACCTGCCAGGTGCCAATGTAACCACAGGTGCTACCCGTACCACTGGTTGAAAAGCCCTTCTCTATAACTCCGAATCCAATACAAGGCATCATCCTGTATGTATATGATTCCTCACCAGAGGAATCTGGTTCACGCCAACATTTTTGTGTTTCAGAAAAGTTTAGTTCTCCCCCTCTGTTCAATGATTTGGCCAAAGAGATTAACCTTGTCACTTGCTTTGAAATTTCTCTGCTTTGGCTTAGTGCTGTTGGAGATCTACTCTGCCAGCAAAAGTCTTCCTTTGAGGGGTAGGGGGGAAAGATTATGTCAGGTTAAAGAGAACTTCAATCTGACAGACAGAAAACGAAGAAAAGGTATCTCAGAAGTACATAATGAATGTCTATTTTTGATCTATCTGGGCTAGCCTTGAAATGGAGGTGCAGAGCTTGCTAAAGAAGAGGATTTCATCCTTGTGTTGCCTTAGCAACAAGTAGATGCTTGGTCTGTTCCTGGAAGGATTGTCAAAACAAGCCTGTCTGTATGCCAGGGCTCCTGATGAGAAGAGTCACGCAGAGGAAATTAACAGGGAGGAGGGAATACAGCTTTGGTGGGTTCTTCTCTGGACTCTGGCTCCCTCTGAGCATAATAATAATAATAATAATAATAATAATAATAATAATAATAATAATAATAATAACAACAACAACAACAACAACAGTAGTAGTAGTAGTAGTAGTAGTAATAATAATAATAATAATAATAATAATAATAATAATAATAATAATATAGCAGTAGTAGTACCAAAACAATAAATTTGGCATCAGGAACAATGGCAGATCTTTAAAAGATGGATGCAACAAGGTGGCATGAACCAAAAAGTGTCAAAATAATTGCTTCCAGAAAAGAACTTATTTGTGTATAGTTCACCATCTCTAATCCCCTTGTAAATCAGACTAACCTGAGCACAACAAAGCCCCCACCCAAACAGAACACTCCCCCAGCCAATCAGAGCACAGCCAAGCCCCTAACCAATCAGAACACACCTCCACCCAATCAGAACACAGCCGAGCTCCCAGCCAATCAGTTCAAACCCCCACTGGCAGTTAAAAGGAAGAAACAGCTAAAATCTCACATTGCTCCTAGAAGCAGAAGCCGAAAGCACCAGCCTGAAGATGACGAATGAGACTTCGTCAAAACGTCGCCAAGACACTTCAAATTCTACGTGGGAGAAGACCTACATACAAACACCCACGAAAACATATATATATACTTGGGAGCTCTGTTTAGTCAATTGTGCTAATCCTGCAGATGTAATATATCTTGTTTTCAAAAAAAAACACTTAGGAAAGGCTGATTTAATCCCATCCTAAATGTATGCTTGATTAAGACTTTCGCTGTTATTAACAAGTTTGCATGTGGACCACAGTCATACATTGTATGTATACAAATCCAGCAAGAAGGCAGATCAATGTAAAACAAGGCATACAGGAGATAAATTAATTATCCGCATTTTACACCAAGTATGGGGTGCAGGAATAAATATAGTAAAACTGTAGGTTTTTATAAACTTGAACTTTCTTATTCAGTAAGGTTATTTCATTTAAAATATTAATTGGCTGGGGGAAGGTCAGGTTACAAGGCATACAACATCTTTGCCCAAGTTAGTGGAACAGCAAATATCCCCCCTTCAATTGTTTTCTTTAATGTTGCATGCCACATCAATCCATGCCCAACAATTTTCAAGGCTCATAACTCAGTTCCATATCCCTGTTGTTATAACCTTGATATTTTATAATTTTTAAAAATTTATGATGCAAGGGCAACAGCACCATTATTTCTCTTTGCAGCAATCATTGTCATCTGTAAAAGTGAAGCAAGGTGGAAATAAAGTTGGACCAGAGCCTCAAAGAATTTTTGGTTCTCCCCTTGATATAGTCACCAAGGATACGACACACCGTCCTGTTCCTTTAGTTGTCCAACACACAGTGGAATATTTAGAAGAATTTGGTAAGTTCATGATTCCACTTGGTCGTGACCATTTTTTTTTCCCTTTCGGAAGAAAATCCTCAACACAAAAAAGTGTGCTTGCACTTGGTCAGGAAATGGCAGGTACTTTGGGGATTAATATCGTTGGTGATGGTGTCCCTTCAATGTCACTGATGACAGGTGGCCTCTGGACATCTCTTCTTCTGCAATGATTGCCCATAGACAGTTCTGAGTTCTCAGGTAAATCCTAACCTTATCCAGATCCCAAATCAAGCAGAATCCACAAATTCAAGGATCTACTCTAATAATAAAATGTGGATTATTATAATCTGGTAGTTCTCCTCCCGAGGGCATTTCTGGATGGAGAAGAAAACTGCTCCTCCTATGAAAACCTCAGTGATGGATCTGTCATAACTTAAACCTCTAAACCAGACATGTCAAACACAAGGCCCGGGGGCCAGGTGTGGCCCACAAAGTGGTTTCATGTGGCCCACAAAGCCATCCTGGAAACAGTGAGGGAACAGCCCCCACTGCCTTGGCCCTGGCCGGCCAGGAGCCAATGTACAATTTTCTGGTGGCCATCTATGCTGAAATGCATTCAGTCTTAGCTCCATAAGCCACCCCCCCGCATGGCCTGAGAGGAACAGTGAGGCTCCTCCAGTGGACCATGCCTTGGCACTTGCCCGGGTCCCACCCCTTTCTGCCAGAGACCCTCAGATCTGTCCCACTCCTGCCCAAGCCCCCACAGTTACCCTTGACGCAAACGGTGTAGAGCTGGCCACACCCACCTGGTAGGCCACACCCACTCCATCCACACCCAGTAAGCCACACTCACCTGGCCTCCTGAGGGCAACCACAATGCTGATGCAGCCCTCAGTGAAATTGAGTTTGACACCCCTGCTCTAAACAGAAACAATTCTTGGCTCCATTGGTTGAAAAAAGGTATATTTTTATTACATGTCAAGTGTATTGCAGCAATGCAAAACCAGAATTCAGAATCGTGTGCCAAAATCTTGAAGTTCAATTTTCCCTCCCTTAGCTGGCTCTCACTGCCCATTTCCAGGTGACCAATCAGGTTGAGGCAAGCTGTTTTTATAATGGCCAGTCCACTGGTAGTTTGGTATGCAGTTCCCTCCTTCTTCCAGCTGGGTGACCTTGAGGCAGCATCTTAAGGAGATCCAGCGCTTACTTTCATTTTCCCAAGCATTCCCCCCTTCATTCCCTCTCCCCACAGTTCATGGCAGTCTGTCACCACATAGCAGCGAAGCAGAAGCAGCATAAGGTGGCAGCTGAATTCAGTCTACTTTAGAAGCACAGGGTCAGCTACATAGCAATAGCAATACCAATAGCACTTAGACTTATATACCGCTTCACAGTGTTTTACAACCTCTCTAAGCAGTTTACAGAGTCAGCCTATCGCCCCCAACAATCTGGGTCCTCATTTTACCCACCTCGGAAGGATGGAAGGCTGAGTCCACCTTAAACTGGTGTGAATCGAACTGCCGGCAGTCAGCAGAATTAGCCTGCAATACAGCATTCTAATCCCTCTGCTACCCTGGCCGGTAGCTTTTTCCTCTAGCTGAACAGACAACCCGATTAGTTAGACGAAGTAAATTCAGGCTGGTTGGCATTTTCCCAACCATTCTGGAGCTACAGGAAATTCCCCTTTGAATGATGATGCATTTGCTGAAGTTGGCACCCAATTGATTCTGGCAAGGGCAAAGCCTCAACCTTAGCTCTAATCCCCAGTGTCCCCTTGATTCATCACTTTTGCATAACTCTATCAAGATCCACTAGATCAAGGGTAAAAGAAGGAAACAGCATCATCTGGAGGAAAAAGTCGTACGATCCGGAAGTCGATTATATGCAAATCTATTAAGCATTATATTTGGAGTTGGCTGCTTGCCAGTTTCAGACTTACCAGCTGGTTTTTGTAGTGATATTCCAGTGGAAAGATCTACTTTGCATCCTATCCTGTGGGGTTTTTCCTTTGCAACATGAAAGAGGTATAAAAGTAGGTCCTCTAAGAGGTTTTTTTTTTTTTTGTCTGTTGCCACGATAATATAAATAATGCCTATTCATTGCAGGTAATCTTATGTACATCCGAAACAGAAGCCGAATAAAATTTGGTTTTGTATGTGCAATGACAAATGAAGACACAGTGGCCAAATACCATTAATTACTCTATTTAGTTTTGATTTGATCACAGCATTATCTAGAAGAGGGAAGTAGAAAACAACACTCTATAGCATTTCACTGTCTCATGCAAGACATTTGTAGAAGGAAATGTTTCCTTCAAAAGAAGGAAGAAGTCTTTTAAAAAAAATCAGAATCAGGAGGAGGAAGGTCTTCTTTCTTCCCCTTTATATAATTATGTTTTTTAATAATTTTATGAATTTGGGGGTTCCTCCAAACCTACTCGTCTCTTCTCTTTGTCCGTGAGTCCTCATGGAACCCTATAAGAATGCGTTCATTATTAATAATATACAGGATGTTGCGTGTTCTCCTAGGCCAGGAGTAGGCAACCTTGGCTCTTTTATGACTCGTGGACTTCAACTCCCAGAATTCCTGAGCCAGCATGGCTCAGCTTGGAAACCTCTCCCTTTCCCCTCAGCGTGGCTGGCTCAGGGATTCTGGGAGTTGAAGTCCACGAGTCACAAAAGAGCCAAGGTTGCCTACTCCTGCCCAAATGCCTGAATTTTGATCACGTGACTTTGAGGAAAAAATATTTAAATATTTGAACCAGCGGTCTTCAAACCTGGCCCTTTGATGACTCGTGGACTTTAACTCCCAGAATTCCTGAGCCAGCATGGCTCAGCTTGGAAACCTCTCCCTTTCCCCTCAGCGTGGCTGGCTCAGGGATTCTGGGAGTTGAGGTCCACGAGTCACAAAAGAGCCAAGGTTGCCTACTCCTGCCCAAATGCCTGAATTTTGATCACGTGACTGTGAGGAAAAAATATTTAAATATTTGAACCAGCGGTCTTCAAACTTGGCCCTTTGATGACTCGTGGACTTTAACTCCCAGAATTCCTGAGCCAGCATGGCTCAGCTTGGAAACCTCTCCCTTTCCCCTCAGCGTGGCTGGCTCAGGAATTCTGGGAGTTGAAGTCCATGAGTCATAGAAGAGCCAAGGTGGCCTACCCCTGTCCTAGGGCGAAATCACAAAGGCCTCTTTCGGATCAGTGGATCAGCAGCCAAAATCAGGGCGCTTAGATTAAAGAATGATCAAGGAGAAGAAGTTGACCTTGTTAAGGAATGAGATATCAACTCTGTTGCCAGCATCCTTAAACTGTTCCTGAATCAGCTGCCAACCGCTGTTTTCCCAGAGGAACTGTGCACAGATATTTGGTGCATAAGACACCTTTTCTTCTTATTTTGAGGCAAGGAAGTATGATGTCTCCTCCTCATCATCTTCCCAGCATCAGGCTCTTCTCCAGGGAGTCCTTCCTTCTCATTAGGTGGCCAAAGTACTTGAGTTTCAGCTTCAGGATCTGCCCTTCTAAAGAGCAGTCGGGGTTGATCTCCTCTAGGACTGACCGGTTTGATCGCCTTGCAGTCCAGGGGACTCGCAGGAGTCTTCTCCAGCACCACAGTTCAAAGGCCTCCATTCTCTGGCGCTCAGCCTTTCTTATGGTCTCATATAATCTATAATAATAATAATAATAATAATAATAATAATAATAATAATAATAATAATAATAATAATAATAATAATAATAATAATTAATAATAATAATTAATAATAATAATAGTTTCATGACAAAAATGTTATTCTGGACCACGAACAAGAATTTAAAGTCATGCCCATTTCTGCACGCTGGCTTATTGTTACATGCATCTAACATTTACTTAAGCTCCAATGTTGAACCCCTCTTCCCTCGATTATGTGCTCTCCTATCTTGTCTTTTTTAACCCCCATTCACTTCCTTTAGCCTTGCATAGTCTAATACAGTGTTTCTCAACCTTGACCATTTTAAGGCATGTGGACTTCAACTCCCAGAATTCCACAGCCAGCATTGCTGGCTGTGGAATTCTGGGAGTTGAAGTCCACATGTCTTAAAATGGTCAAGGTTGAGAAACACTGGTCTAATGGGCCAACAGGGCTCTCTAAACATGGACCTTGGTCAACAATTCCCCAATGATCTCTCTAAAGACATCTGCATGGAGTGAAATCTATATCTTTTCCTTGAATGGAGGCCACAAATGTACCCAGGAATCCTGCGTGCAATTCTTTGTTTAGGACGTGCCAGCTGCCATCTCTGGGGAAGCCCAATTCAGCAAGGCTTTGAGCATGTGCCTTGAGAGTCAACAGTTAGGAAATACTGAACAAATTCTAACTGATGCTAATCTTTCTCTGTTAATCATTACTGTCCCATCTTTCACAATGAACAAAAACTGTGCCACGGAGCAAAGGAGATGTCTAAAAAGGCTATTAAGTCGCCTGCTGGAAGCCCACAGATGCCTTGCTTGTTTCCTCGTTAGATTTCTCACCAAGGTGGCTGAAAACAGTGATGTGAATCAGATGACCCTGGAGAACCTGGCCATTGTTTTTGGCCCCACATTATTCCGGTAGGAAGTTCTTTCATTATCTCCACGTTGCTAAAACCATCCTTTGCCACCGTCCAATTCACCTTGAATACTCTAATCATCTAATTATCCTTTCTGAACGAAACTGGAGGTGTTACAGGATTGCTTGATTAGAACAAGTGATAATTTAATGTTTGGCTCTGGAATCTGCTGGGCTGCTTTAACAGAGAGATAGAATCTAGATCACGTGAAGTGTTAATACCACTTGTCCTAGTGGACAATCACTTAAATATGAGCCAGCAGTGTGCTGCAGCTGCCAAAAAGGCCAACCCAGTGCTGGGCTGCATTAACAGAGGGATAGAATAAAGATCACGTGAAGTATTAATACCACTTTACAATGCCTTGGTAAGGCCACACTTGGAATACTGCATCCAGTTTTGGTCACCATGATGTAAAAAAAGATGTTGAGACTCTAGAAAGAGTACAGAGAAGAGCAACAAAGATGATCAGGGGACTGGAGGCTAAAACATACAAGGAACGGTTGCTGGAGTTGGATATGTCTAGTTTAACAAAGAGAATGACAAGGGGGGACATGATAGCAGGGTTCCAGTATCTCAGGGGCTGCCCCAAAGAAGAGGGAGTCAAGCTATTCTCCAAAGCGGCTGAGGGCAGGACAAGAAGCAATGGATAGAAACTAATCAAGGAGAGAAGCAACCTAGAACTAAGGAGAAACTTCCTGACAGTTAGAACAATTAACCAGTGGAACAACCTGCCTCCAGAAGTGGTGAATGCTCCAACACTGGAAGTTTTAAGAAGAGACTAGACAGTCATTTGTCCGAAACGGTATAGGTTCTCCTGCTTGAGGAGAGGGCTGGACCAGAAGACCACCAAGGTCTCTTCCAACGTCTACTATTCTATTCTATTCTATTCTATTCTATTCTATTCTATTCTATTCTATTCTATTCTATTCTATTCTATTCTATTCTGTGGCAGAGGAAGGGAGATTTGGTGTAGTCTGGTCTTCCAAGGCAATCTTTTTGCAAACCTTGAAGGATGGATCTTCCAAACAACAACAGAGATACACAGCTTTTGTTTTGCTGTTCAGTATGAGTTCTCCGGAATAGGGCGGCATAGAAATCGAATAAATAAATATGCACAGGCATGCAACAGATACTCTAAGCTAAGGAATGCTTCCCAGTACCCCTGTCATAGCAGGGCTACAATAAATTCCAAGATAACCCATAATAGTCAACAAGCTGAGGCAGAGGTCAGGGAGTGATCAAAGTTTCCTTTCTGTCCTTTCAGTTAGAGCAAGATTGGAAAATCTGAATTTTACACTTAGAATTGGGGGTGGAGGTGGTGCTTCTCGCCATAAGCTACTAATGTGCCCTGACATACACCCACCACGTTTCTGCAGGGAGATATTACATATTATAGCTGGACAAGCCCACTGTCTCCAGGAGAAGGTAATCTGCCCTGACTTTCTTTCTCTCTCACCCAAGAATGAAAGCCACAGAGGACTTTCTATCCTGTTTCTGGTGGCTTCCTTTGGCTTTAATAAGTCAGCTTGTCTAGTTTAATGAAGAGATGGACAAGGGGGGACATGACAGCAGTGTTCCAATATCTCAGGGGCTGCCCCAAAGAAGAGGGAGTCAAGCTATTCTCCAAAGCGCCTGAAGGCAGGACAAGAAGCAACGGGTGGAAAGTAATCAAGGAGAAAAGCAACCTAGAACTAAGGAGAAACTTCCTGACAGTGAGAACAGTTAACCAGTGGAACAACCTGCCTCCAGAAGCGGTGAATGCTCCAACACTGGAAGTTTTTAAGAAGAGACTGGACAGCCATTTGTTCGAAATGGTATAGGGTTTCCTGCCTGAGCAGGGGGTTGGACTAGATGACCTCCAAGGTCCCTTCCAACTTTATTATTATTAGTAGTAGTATTATACAAAACTCTGAAAGCCAGGATAATCTAAGCCCAAACCTTTCATCATCCATTTCCAGACTAGATTCACTTTCAGACAGCTGTCGGCACAAGGCTTCCCTTCGCTCCATCTCCCGCTGCAGCTTCCGTTGGAGCCTCAGGTTCTCCTCTCGCATGTGACGTTCTTCCTCCAGGTACTGGGCCATCTTCTCTGAATCTGGGGGTTTCAAGATGGCTGGCTATTAAACCCACAGCTGTGCTTTTAGGAGGACCGGAGATACTGGCAAACGTTGCACAACTCAACCCTCAAGTCAGCTGAATCAAGAAAGGTGAATGCGGAGAGCTGAGCAAACCACAGTTTAACTCTACCTGGCACTGAACTGGCTACAACTGGAACCATTCACATTTCCCCCAGGGTCAATTCATACCTACCAGAAAGTTGTGGGTTAGTGTAAAAATGAGGGCGGTGGTTCAGACAGCCATCCTCAAAAGCAGAGCTCTCCAAATTTGGCAACTTTATGACTTGTGGACTTCAACTCCCATTGGCTGGGTGAAGAATTCTGGGAGTTGAAGTCCCACCAGATCACAAGTTGCCAAGTTTGCAGACCCCTGCTCGAAAGCATTAACATCAGCTCCAAAAATCTCAACTTTGGAGTGACCCACCATAAACACTTCTTGTCCCGAAGGAGTAACACTAAAGTTTCCAGCAGTAAGCCTTGAGTTGAGAAGAACATCTACCTCTGGGACGTGTCTCTGTTGTGAGGGCAGAAAGGACGATATAAATGGTCCAAAAACTTTCCTAAGTATGGGGTGGGGGAGAAGACTCGGGAATTCTGGGCATTGAAGTCCGCGGGTCGGTAAAGTTGCTGAAGTTTCCCACCCCTAGCTTAGAGTTTTGGCCTGAACGAAAAACATGGGGACAGGGATTAGAGATAACCCAGAGTGCCGCAGCCTAATGGAGGCCCAGAAAGTCATCAATTGTCCTGTCCAGTGATGGACAACTTCAGGAGGCAAGCCGTTCTACTGGTTAATTGTCCTCACTGTGAGGAAGTATCTCCTTAGTTCCAGGTTGAGGTTTTTAAGAAGAGACTGGACAGCCATTTGTCTGGAATGGTATAGGACAGTGATGGCGAACCTTTTAGAGACCGAGTGCCCAAACTGCAACCCAAAACCCACTTATGCATTGTCGAGTGCTGGGTGGGTGTGGCCCACTGGATGGGTGTGGCCTATTGGATGGGCGTGGCCCATTGGGTAGACGTGGCTGCGGTGGTAACAGCAGACTGGGTGGGACTAAAAAGTTCAATCAATCAATTCCAACTTTGCAAGAACTTTTTTTTCCCCGCGAGAAGTTGAAATTGACTGATTGAACCTTTTTTTTTTGTTTTTGCACACGGCGGCAGAGGCCTAAAGCGAAAAGGTTTTATAAAACCCAGCTGAAGGCCTAGGACTGGGGCGACGATGCGTGTGCCCACAGAGAGGGCTCTGAGTGCCACCTCTGGCACCCGTGCCATAGGTTCGCCACCACTGGTGTAGGGTCTCCATGACCAAGAACCTGGGTGTCCTCATTCTAAGTCCAACACTTTTACCACTCCTCCATGTTACCTCTCTAATTCTCTCATGAGCACCAAGTTATTGAAATGAAAGCTAGTGTATATTTTATTTATTAATTGGATTTCTATGCCGCCCTATTCCAGGAACTCATAATAATAATTCTGTTGTTATGGACATGATTCTGTTTTGGAGTCAATATTGCTTTGATGAGCAATATTAAACTGAAGTGAATCCAAATGTTTAATTCCATTCATTTAATTGTTTTTCAGGCTTGGAAAGTATCCTTCTGTGAACAGAAATTGCTTTTCTGCATGAAACAGAGCATCTGGACCCAACCCAGTATATTCTCCTCTCAAGGCTGAGATAGCAAAATAATATGGCTGTCACATTCAAAGGACAATTCCAGGGTTTAGGGTCAAATCTCAGTCGAACAGCTGTCACGTGAATTTCCAAGGGAGTCCAAGTAGAACAAGGCTGTACTGTAATGTAATATCTCTCAAATATTATGAAAAGAAAGAAAATGCAGCTGAAACGTTCATCAGTATTAACTTAAAGTTACATTTTGATCATGAAACATGAGCTCCACCCGCTGCAGCACGAAAAAAGGAATACAGATTATTATAATGCACTAAGGTAAATCTCATTGCCTTTTAGTAGTTATTTGAAATAAATCAAGACCCATATAAATAAATCATATTCCTAAGTAAACATTCTTAAAATCAACGCATGAAAGACAAAACATTGACAAGGGGGGTGGGAAATAAAATAAAAGGGAGAACGTTTACAGATAGTAACCGAGCAGGATTGACAAAAGCAACCCTGAGTCTTCTGGAAATAAATCAGTCATTAGCAGCAGCCTTCTGCCCTTAACTACTCAGAAGGTGCTTTTTGCAAACCCTCAAGTTAGGCCCAAGGAGTTACACTGCACTTACACAGAGGGAAATGGAGGCCCCGGTCCCCATGTTATGTCTGAATCAGAAGTTCTCTTAGAAGAGAAGGCCCAGGGTCCAAACATGGTGCTCCTCTGCCCATCACCAACTCAGCAGGGTTTTTTGTAGAAATTCATCCTTCCAGGTAGACTTGGCAGGTGCTAAAGTAAACAAACAAAGGCAGTCCTTAGCAGCACCAGATTTACATATGCCTAGGATACTCTCCTTACTTACTGAATGCTTGGACAAAAACTCCCTGGGAACGACAAAGCTAAGGATGTTACCATGGCATCCCGCATACACATACACACCAGGAGCAATGACTTCCAGTCATGTGCTCTCTGGGCAGCAGGACACCGAGTAAGCACTGACAGGATTAACTGGAGTGGCAAAGTGGAGCCCTGGTGCAGAAGGAAGGCAGAACTAACTCAATGGTGGGGCCCTTTCCAGAGTCTTCACTCTGTGAAGGAGCAATGTAACTTTTTAGATCTACAGTTTGTTAGGGAAAGGGAACAGTTGGGGCCCAAGACCTAGCAAGAATTTCAGTTTGGGGAACGCTAAGCCATCAGGTGAACGGTCCAAAAAAAAGTCAATTTGGAGGCCATTGTGGTATGATTTAACCTCTGCCAGTTGTTTGTGTGCATTGTGCGTGCATCTTTGGAGATGGATTTGGAGATGGATGCTTGTCTCTCTGACCAGTTGTAACATAACCACAGGCTACATTTTGGTTATTAGGCATTATGTGTAGATAAAGGAAGCCTCTCCGAGTGCTCGGAGGGCAACAGGTGTTAATTGCACAGCTCTTGATAGATGGGAAAGAGAGGAGCCTCCCCTGCTATCACACAAACTGAACACATCCTAAACACCAGTTCCATGTCAGCTCCTGGCTTGTTCCACTCTCATGCTGGCAGTTCAAGGAGCTGATTGCAGACTCAGCCCTGAAGTATCTGACACGGGAGCAAATTGATCTTTGTGTCTGAAGCTCGGCCAATTGTCCGGGTGGTGTGATATTCCATGGAGAGGGCCTCCCTCACCCCAAGAGCTGCCACAATGTGGTTCTCAGCCCATTTCAAGGTCTGTAGAACCAGACACAATCACAAGAGACGATCATCGACTGCTCTGCAGGGAGAGAGGAGCCAAAGACCTACAGTAATGGCCAAAATTGTGGAAACCTTTTGGGAGAGGTTTGATAGCTAAGAACACCACTTTTGGGGGGAGAATAGTACCATAAAGCTATATATCAATGGAAAGATAATTTAATCAAGAATGTAACGCAACAAAGTCTGTTCAATTATCTGTACTGTATTCTGTGAAATGTTATAGCCAAATAACCAGAAAAAGGAAGCACAACTTGCTCAGGTTGATCTCAGGTAGCTTTCCTTCATCCAATTGTAGCCAATGAGCACGAGTGTTTAGAGAGCCAGTCGGGTTCATCTTGTTTTGGCAATGAGCCAATCAGATCACAGTAGGATTCAGTGATTGATGTCCTGTGTTGAAGCTGAGAGGAGGACATTGGTCAGTCTGTTATGTGATGGCTATCAAGTTGGTTGGGGTTTTTTTTTTGTGTGTTCTTTCATTTAGTGAGCTTGCAAAATGTAATAAAATTAAAGTCATGGTGCAAAGAATCGACTGGTTGCCCAGAAAGCGATGTCAAATAGTATTATGAAGTGAAGAAGGCTAGAGTTATAAAGAAATTAGAAGAAAAATGGGTGGAAGCTTAACCCAAGGTGGCATTTCTACTGTACGCTTTTCCCAAAAGGCTTCCACAATTTTGACCACTATTATAAATGCGACTGAAAGTGCCCTTTGTCGCTTTTTAACAGGGCTCAAATGATTTTGACTTACATGAATGCACAGCTGGAACAGGGCCAGAGACAAGCGAGGTGTCATGTAAAAGTTCTTCTGTGACGCACCGTGGAGAAATCTGGCCCATAGGCTTCATAATTGCTCTCCTGACTCTTGTATGCTCCTTGACTAAAAAAAAATAAACCTCTTTCTTACCAAACGGCTTTTCTTTTACACACCTATCCATATCCATGTTATCCTTACAATAATAATCGACAATGAACGTGATCAATAAATGCAACTGAGTAAGCTACATGAACTTGCAACGAAAGACCCATTTATTTCTCCAGAGAATTCAATAGCTGAATTGCCTCCCTCCAGCAACCCTACTACTATTCATAAAGAATCATAGAATCCCAGGGCTGGGACCTTGGAGGTCTTCTAGTCCTGGGGTAGACCACCTCGGCTCTTTTATGACTCGTGGACTTCAGCTCCCAGAATTCCTGAGCCAGCATGGCTCAGCTTGGAAACCTCTCCCTTTCCCCTCAGCATGGCTGGCTCAGGAATTCTGGGAGTTGAAGTCCACAAGACATAAAA
This sequence comes from Bothrops alternatus, assembly GCA_034064705.1. NCBI lineage: Eukaryota > Metazoa > Chordata > Lepidosauria > Squamata > Viperidae > Bothrops > Bothrops alternatus. Next base: position 2,594,820 of record JARGCV010000259.1, on the reverse strand, counting down.
GAGCCAAGGTTGCCTACCCCTGGTATAAGGTCTCTTGTTCTAAGCGGTGAGCCTCCTAGGCCAGGGGTAGGCAACCTCAGCTCTTTTATGACTCGTGGACTTCAGCTCCCAGAATTCCTGAGCCAGCCTGGCTCCACTTGGAAACCTCTCCCTTTCCCCTCAACATGGCTGGCTCAGGAATTCTGGGAGTTGAAGTCCACGAGTCATAAAAAAAGCCGAGGTTGCCTACCCCTGGCCTAGTCCACCTCACTGCCCAAGGCAAGACTGCCATCCCGGATTTGTATATACTGCTCGTTCCTCAGCCAGCTCATTGATTTATCTGCCTGGTATTCCATTTTTTTTCCCTAGGAATCGTATATCCTGTTAAATGAAATAACGAACCATTTTAGAACAACCCAGTCAGATTTAAACTGAGCCCATCTTTCATATTTCAAGGAAAATTTCAAGAGCTTTAGAAATGGAAGCTTTAGAGATGTGGTTTTTTTTTTTTCTTTTAATGTAATGGACTAAAGAGCTTAAAAGTTCTTAATAGAAGTTTTGCCACATTGTAAGATCCCTAGGGAAAGCTTGCCTCGAATTTGCAAAATAAATAAAACCAACGTTTCAGCTCTATGGTTTGTGGTTTCTTTAATAAATTGTATTTATTCCTTGGTTTTTATAGAATTCAGTTGAATAATTTGTAACCGCTCCCGAGAGAATATGCAGTAACATCCAACATCTCCCTTGGTCTTAAATGCTACATTCTTCTCGTGCTGTTTATTTCATAGATCACGGGATCTTTTGGCAACCCACAAGATCCCTCAGAGAAAACAGGGTCTTCAATTACTTTCATGACACTCAAGAGTGACGTAGCCTCTCCCAACCAAATAGCATTAAGATTCCTGAAGAGGGAAGCAAGTATTGTGCCAACCTGGCTGAAATTAAGTACAAGGATTACATGAAAATGTGTATAAAATACATTGGCTGCGCCAGAAAATACTTAGCAAAACTGTAGTACAATACAGTGCAGGTGAGAGGAGGAGCCTCATTTAGGAAACTGAATATGCTGGTTCTAGATCCAACCACTTTGCACACTTGCCAGGGCTTGCACACTCAGCCTCCTGAACAGGAATGGGGAGTGGGAAGCTCGTCCAGAGAAGCTCCACCTCAAGAGCGGAGCTTCGCTGCATCTTAAAAGTCTCTTAGTCAGTTGCAATCCGGCGCAAGCAGCATTTTGCTGATTACGGGCAACGGCAAAACAGAAGGCCCCGTTGTGCTGTTGGAACTTAGCTGCAGTGGCCAGGACTTGATGTTTTGGCTCAGAGTCCAAGCGTTTCAGAGAGGTATCAAAAGTGTCTTAAAAACCTTTATAAATAGATGCAAAAGTATTTACTAAAAATATCAGTATCAAAACAGCAGCAACTATTCCATACGGTCATTGACGCTCCGGAGGCAGCTGTGGAGGAATAAGTGTTTGGGGTTTGGGCTGACGGCAGGTTTTGTTCCACGCCAACAAGGCAGCACGGCCACCAGGAGGAGAAGCCCTCCGAAGAGCACACACAGGCCACTGAAGTAGAAGGCCACGTCGTAAGAAGCAGTCCAGTCATAAAACCAACCTGAAAGAGAACAGAAAGAGATGCCAAAAAACAGATCCAAGCCTTCTTGTCTCACACCGTGTTTCCTCTTCCATAAAAATGTCACACCAGAGCATGATTGGTCAGAAAACTGCCAGTCAAGGATTATTATTATTATTATTATTATTTATTAAATTTCTATGCCGCCCTATTCCGGGAACTCAGGGCAGCTAACAGCATAAATAGAAATCTAATATTAAAAAACTACATAATACATATACAAAAAATATATATATAAAAAAGAGAACCCCTAAATTAAGAAACCATTCATACAACAAACGTACAGTGCTTTGAACCCAAACCATCAACAAGCCACAATGGCAGCCAATGGCTCCACTCCTGGTGGCTGTTGTATCATAGAGGTAGAAAGGATTTATAAGACTGTATGGAGCACCAACCAGGACATGAGTTTTTAATACTGAGAATATAGTGCTGAGAATATAGTGCTGAGAATATAGTGCTGCACTTGTCCATTGTAACTGAGTAATGTTACATCTCAGCATACTAAAAAGCAGAGACATCATCCTGCCAACAAAAGTGCGTATAGTCAAGGCCATGGTTTTCCCAGTTGCAATGTATGGCTGTGAAAGCTGGGCCATAAGAAAGGCTGAGTGCCAGCGAATTGAGGCCTTTGAACTATGGTGCTGGAGAAGACTCCTGCGAGTCCCCTGGACTGCAAGGCGTTCAAACCGGTCAGTCCTAGAGGAGATCAACCCTGACTGCTCTTTAGAAGGCCAGATCCTGAAGTGGAAACTCAAGTACTTTGGCCACCTAATGAGAAGGAAGGACTCACTGGAGAAGGGCCTAATGCTGGGAAAGATGGAGGGCAAGAGAAGAAGGGGACGACAGAGAATGGGGTGGCTGGATGGAGTCACTGAAGCAGGAAGCGTGAGCTTAAATGGTTTCCAGAAGATGGTAGAGGACAGGAAGGCCTGGAGGAACGTTGTCCATGGGGTTGCAATGGGTCAGACATGACTTCACAACAACAACAACAACAATGCTACATCTCCACTAACAGGTTCTGTAGATGGAGGCCTTTTTTGAAAAGAAGGAATGGTATCTGGCTGAAATGCCAACTTACCTACAATTGGAGGTCCCAGGCTGTTTCCAAGTCCCGCGAAAAACATCAATATGCCATAGGCATGGGTCAGTTTCTCGATTCCCACCGTCTGGGTTGTGATATAGGGGAAAATCGACCAGTTTCCTGCCAGGAACCCTAAAACCCCCGAAAGGATTGCCAGAGCACTGTAGCTTTGGGCGAAGGGAATTAACACCAGGGCTGCTGCCGTCAAGATCAACGTCAGGACGTAAAGATACAAAGCATTAATCCAGTCTACATCTGCCAGGACGCCTAGGGCCAACTTGCCCACAGCAGTCATAATGCCGATGATGGAGATCAGAGGGATGATGCAGTCCCCCTCCACGACATTTGAGCTCCTCGCCACGTCCTCCATGAGCAAGGAAGGAGGGAAGCCGCCAACGTCAAAGAGGAAGATGGCAATAAACAGGGCAGAAAAGACTTTGTTTTTAAAAAGACTCAGGGTGTCCTCCCAGTAATTTAAATGCAGGCCCCATTTCTGCATAGCCAGTTGTTTGCATAGGTACGTTTGTTCTGAAACTTTCTTTGAGTAGCTCTCAGATTCTCTGGGGGAGGCTGAGAGCAGCTGGCTCTGAACTGGAAGGCCATTTGCTTGGCGGTCGCTGCCCACCTCCTGATTCTCCCCTTTTCCCTCACTCTGGGCTTTTTCAAGTATGGTGATGTGTTCCTCATGAGAGGGCTTCTCTTTTCCATTATAAATGAGGTATTGATCCGGAACCTTCTCCAGGTTGGGCTTCTGGGCCACCGACAGAGGCCTCATCAGGCTGCCACAGGCTAGGATGTTTAGAGAGAGAGCGCCAATGATCAGCAGGCAGCCATCCAACCCATACAGTTCAATCAGCTCTTTCTGTAAGGCAGCATAGATGAAAAGGCCAATGCTTGACCCTGGAAGAAGAGAAGTGCATTGTCAGTGGATCCATGTCACCATCTGCTGTGCCTTGGCTGCCAGTGTAACAAATAATGTAAAAGTAATGTAAAAAAAGCTGCAGAGCAGAGCAACAACATCCAAGGGCTTCTAGAGCAGCGGTTCTCAACCTTTTCCGGGCCTCGACCCCGGCCCGCACCATGCATGCGTGGCGCGACGGGTCGCATCGCGCGTGTGTGGCGCAACGGGCCGCATCGCGCGTGCATGTGCGTGGCGCGACGGGCTGCATCGCGCATGCGTGGGGCAACGGGCTACATCGCGCATGCGTGGCGCAATGGGCTACATCGCGCATGCGTGGTGCTGCCCCCTGCACCGGCCGAGGCAAAGGGGGAAAAAATGGCGGACCCAAAAAAAATGGCGGACCAAAATAAAAATAAAAATGGCGGACTGCGGTGTTTGGCGACCCTCGTGAAATGGTCGTTCGACCCCAAATGGGGTCATGACCCACAGGTTGAGAACCGCTGTTCTAGAGCAAAGCCAACAGTTGTTTTCAAAATTGGTGTTTCCACAGAGGTTAGAAGAAAGCAAGGACTGAACCAGATCACCCATTCTCTGTCTCTCTTTTTTGAATTATCCTATCAAAATCTAGCTCATTCCAAGGACTGGCCAGAGTCTTCATGACAAAATTATGGAAGTGGAGGAATAACCTGAAACTGATTAGTAGTAATGTTTAACTGTGTGATAAATGCAAAATCCAACTTTTGGCATTTGGGAGATATAATCGCCATCAACCAAAGTACCGCATAAGTTCATTCCCACCCAGGGATCAATGCCAGCTACAAGAACTTACCTGTGGAAATGAGACCGAGTGCAAGGCCTCTACGTTTGTCGAAGTATTGGCACGTGATTGTGACGGTAGCCGTGTACAATAAGCCACATCCAAGTCCTAAAGGCATAGAAAAGTTTATGGCATGTAATCAGTGCCCCAGTACTCTTGACTACTTTGATTAATTTCACTCTACACATTTTAGGGAAATCATTGACCTCCGGGATAAAATGTGTTCGTTCTTACATATTTTGATTAGGTGAATTAGAAAACAGGTGGTAAAGGTGCTGGTTGGCTAACGTTTTCAAGATATTTCACAAAAAAGATTTATACACAGGCGAGTGTATTTGCCTACAATGAACGGAGGCCGTGCGAATCTGGATGGGGAAGAACGGTCTCACGCTCAACCCATCCAAGACCGAGTGGCTGTGGTTACCGTCGTCCCGGTATAGTCAGCTGACTTCATCGCTATCTATTGGGGGCGAGTCAGTGGCCCCCACGGGAAGGGCTCGCAACTTGGGAGTCCTCCTGGATTCACGGCTGTCCCTTGAGGACCATCTGATGGCCGTAGCCGGGAGGATGTTTTACCAGATTCGTTTGGTACACCAGTTGCGTCCCTTCCTGGATCGGGACGCGGTACGCATGATCACTCATGCCTTCGTCACTTCCAGACTGGACTATTGCAATGCTCTCTACATGGGGCTCCCCTTGAAGTGCACGCAGAGGCTCCAACTGGCGCAGAATGCGGCTGCGCGGGTGGTGGTGGGGGCGCCCTGGCGGGCACGAATGGCCCCCATCCTGCGCGAGCTGCACTGGTTGCTGGTGGTCTTCCGGGTGCGCTTCAAGGTGTTGGTCACCACCTTTAAAGCACTCCATGGCATAGGGGCCAGTTATTTACAGGACCGCCTACTGCCAGTAAATACCTCCCACCGACCAGTTCGCTCCCACAGGGAGGGCCTCCTCAGGGTGCCATCGGCTAAGCAATGTCGGCTGGTGGCGCCCAGGGGGAGAGCCTTTTCTGTGGGGGCTCCGATGATATGGAACGAGCTCCCTCCGGAACTCCAGATGTGTCATGATCTCCGCACCTTCAGAAGAGAATTGAAGACTCATCTCTTCAATCAAGCCGGCCTGGCCTAGAGCTCCTTGGGTTTTTATGTAATTTAAATTGAGTAGTTAGGGTTTTAGTATGGGATTTTAATTTGGTTTTTAGTACAGCCTAGGTTATTTAATTCTGTTTTAAATATTTATTATTGTTACGTTTTAAATTTGGCTGTAAACCACCCCGAGTCCTACGGGAGAGGGGCGGTATAAAAGTCTACAAAATAAATAAATAAATAAATAATGATTATGATGCCTCATAACGTCTCGACAAAGTACGGTAGAACAATGAAAATGGTATCACATGGAGACCAAAGATTATTACCTAACTGTAATTTATTGTTCTTTTATTGCAAGGCACATTTGTCTTGATCAGACCTACGCATCATATAGTTACCTCTGGTGCCTTGTGAAAGTATCATGGCCTAACATTTTCAAGGAAGGGTTGCATGATATTTTCCCTCAGAAGCCAAGACGCCTCAAAACTGTGTAAACAACTGTGTTAATCTTCTGCTACAGTTGTGGTGAGGTTACATTTGCATCTCAAAAGTGCAGTGTGATGGTAGTGGTAAAAAAGGCATACCACCTATATTTTGGATGCAAACTAAGGGATCACACAAGAGTTGGGCGCCTCATTATTGTTGCATTGCATGTGCAACTTATCTGTGCCATTGGCTAAACAAGAAGAAAAAGCCCATGCCTTGTGCAGTCCCAATGTTGTGAAAGGAACCCACCAATTCATAGTAGCCACTGCTATTTTTGCATGGTTCCCCCAATTGCAAAAGGAATCTCAGGAAAGAAGGAGTGGACCGTGGAATATCCAAACATTCCATCCACACTGCGTCCTGTTCCCCATAGTGAGGACTTGCCAATTTCAGATCCACCAGAATCCTACTCTCTACACTCAGAGGATAAGAAAGATGATGAACAGGATGCAGCTGATCCTGGGCTATCTATGTCAGTGGACCTAAACTTTAGCCCACCTGCCTGAACCACATCTTATTTCACACGGTCAACTAAACGACCTGGTCAGGGGATTTGAAATAGCCAAAGACTAAGGCAGAGCTACTGGGCTCCAGATTACAACAGTGGAACCTCTTGCAGAGTGAAAAAAAAAAAGCATGAAAATGTTACATGAAAAACCAATAAATGAATGGACAGTTACGTTGTACTGTTATCGATAAAAAGATAGATTTATAATGGTTGGCGTGGCACCATTCTCATTGCTAGATCACATTTTGTAGAAAAGTTATGGAGCCTAATCGCACATTCCCCTCGTAATTTTGAATTATTTTGGTGCAATTTCCAGTCCGTATCTTGGAAACTGGAGCCGATTAAAACTCCGGACTTCATTTTCCTTGATTAGTCACCCAATTCTGGTAAATTTTAGTTACTTTCATTTCCGAGGCTTTCTCCTTCTAGACCGGTATTTTCACTGAAAGGATACAGAAAACTAGTCTGGAGGGTTCCCCAAACTCTATGGCTCCATCCGCGCTGTTCACCTGAATATCAGGCAAATTCTGGAGCCCCACAAGTCTCTTGGAAAGTCAACCACCCACTAGGGAAGATTAGAGTCCAGGTTTGAAGTCCAGGTTTAAACTCCACCTTCCACAAGATGCCTTTAACTCCTTAGCATTGGATTCTCTTGCTCTCTGGTGGGGCCAAAGAGGACCTGGTGAATTTTCTTACCGACAATAATTCCATAAGAACAAAAAAGAAAGTAGATATTGGGTGCAAAGCTGCTCAACATCAGACCTCCTGCAATCATGAAGCTACTGAAGATGGTCACTGGCCGTGCGCCGAAAGCAGAGACACAGGTGCTGCAGATGGGACCTTCATGAGAACAATCGGGGGACGGGCGGAGGTGGGGGAGAAAAAGACAGGAACAATCTTATTTTTGAATTATTAAAAGAGGGAGTCGATCAAGAGATTGGTTGACCTCTCTTCAATCCACAAAGGAAGGCTCTAGCTTCATGGGTAGGCCACCTTGGCTCTTTTATGACTTGTGGACTTCAACTCCCAGAATTCCTGAGCCAGCATGGCTCAGCTTGGAAACCTCTCCCTTTCCCCTCAGCATGGCTGGCTCAGGAATTCTGGGAGTTGAAGTCCATGAGTCATAAAAGAGCCAAGGTTGCCTACCCCTGATCTAGGTCTGTCTATCTATCTATCTATCTATCTATCTATCTATCTATCTATCTATCTATCTATCTATCTATCTATCTATCTATCTATCTATCTATCTATCTATCTATTATCTAGGTCAGGGGTAGGCAACCTTGGCCCTTTTATGACTCGTGGACTTCAACTCCCAGAATTCCTGAGCCAGCATGGATCAGCTTGGAAAGCTCTCCCTTTCTCCTCAGCGTGGCCGGCTCAGGAATTCTGGGAGTTCTTCCTTAGTTCTATGTTGCTTCTCTCCTTGATTAGTTTCCACCCGTTGCTTCTTGTCCTGCCTTCAGGTGCTTTGGACAATAGCTTGACTCCCTCTTCTTTGGGGCAGCCCCTGAGATATTGGAACATGGCTATCACATCCCCCCTCGTCCTTCTCTTCATTAAACTAGACATATTCACACTTATCCCTGCCACTCTCGGGGATGGTCTATTTCCATTCCTCACTCTCTTCTTCTTCTTCTTCCCCACCGGTTCTTGCTTTTCTATTCATCCTTGCTTGCAAGACCTGCTAAACCTACAGACTTCCAGTGCATTCATGTTTCCACTTTTAAATCTATTTTTCCCACAAAACAGTTAGAGAAAGGCCAGCAACCATCTCCTTTGTTGTGACTCACACATTTAGCCTAAAAGCCTTTGTATTTTTAACATCCTTAAGGTATGCAAAGTGATTGTGCTACCATTATAAAATCCACCAAGGTCAAAATCATTTTTTTAGATACCAGAGAAGTTATTATCACATCTAATGAGCACTGTCACAAAAAAATCACCTCTTATCAGCCCTAGCCTGCATTAAGGAAATTTGCATATAGATACAACTCTGCCAGATCATTTATTCAATCTCTTATTACTCAACTCTGCTCTGCAAATGGAGAAGCAATTATTGCTTCTCCTGTAATCTGCATCTCTATATATTTCTATTTTTTTAGACTGCAAAGTTTTAAAAGCATTTTCCTTCAATGCTTCTCACACATGTACCATTTTTTATAAAACAAAAAGACAAAGCAGTTTACAATAATTAAAGTAATCTTTAAAAGCAATAGAAAACAAAAATCCCATATTATTATTATTATTATTATTAATAGTAATAATATTGGAAGGGACCTTGGAGGTCATCTAATCCAACCCCCTGCTCAGGCTGGAAACCCTATACCATTTCGGACAAATGGCTGTCCAGTCTCTTCTTAAAAACTTCCAGTGTTGGAACGTTCACCGCTTCTGGAGGCAGGTTGTTCCACTGGTTAATTGTTCTAACTGTCAGGAAGTTTCTCCTTAGTTCTAGATTGCTTCTCTCCTTGATTAGTTTCCATCCGTTGCTTCTTGTCCTGCCTTCAGGTGCTTTGGGGAATAGCTTGACTCCCTCTTCTTTGGGGCAGCCCCTGAGATACTGGAAGACTGCTATCATGTCCTTCCTTCCATTAAACTAGACATACTCAATTCCAGCAACTCTTCCTTATTATGTTTTAGCCTCCAGTCTAATCATCTTTCTTGCTCTTCTCTGTACTCTTTCTAGAGTCTCAACATCTTTTTTACATCGTGGTGACCAAAACTGGATGCAGTAATATTTAAAAGCAACAGAAAACCAAAATCCCATATTAATCCCCATCCTCCCCAATTCCCTTACAAATATCTGACCGACAGAATTTGAGAGCAAGATTTTGGAGATTCAAAACAGATTCTTTTTTTTAATGGGCCATGTTGGATATTTTTACATTTTATAGTTCTTTGTCCTTCCGCTGAACTGAGGCAGGTTAACGCAGGCATACTGGAGAGTCAACAGCTTATAAAAAACCTAACTGGCAACTTCTATTTTAATTCTTTCTGAAATTAGTGTAATTTATTCTGCTTGTGGTGAACACACAGAACTGAGCTATCTAATTTGCGAAATCCTGTCCTTCAATTTTTCCCTGTGCCAAAGATGCTGTGTGTGCAAATACGACATTTCTAGAGATTTCCTATTTCTCGCATCATCTAATATGCAAAGCGAGATATATATATATGATTAGGCGTCTCTCACAAAGTGAAAACCACAACATCTGTCTTATACTTGACTACCTGCCAAACTGAAGTGGAAAGCAACTTCCTGCGGAAATCATTGCCACCATGTTTTAATAATAATAATAATAAAGTTGGAAGGGATCTTGGAGGTCATTTAGTCCAACCCCCTACTCAGGCAGGAAACCCTATACCATTTTGGACAAATGGCTGTCCAGTTTCTTCTTAAAAACTTCCAGTATTGGCGCATTCACCGCTTCTGGAGGCAGGTTGTTCCACTGGTTAATTGTTCTAAGTGTCAGGAAGTTTCTCCTTAGTTCTAGGTTGCTTCTCTCCTTGATTAGTTTCCACCCGTTGCTTCTTGTCCTGCCTTCAGGCACTTTGGAGAATAGCTTGACTCCCTCTTCTTTGGGGCAGCTCCTGAGATATTGGAACACTGCTATCCTGTCCCCCCTTGTCCTTCTCTTCATTAAACTAAACAGACCCAATTCCAGCAGCCGTTCCTTATATGTTTTAGCCTCCAGTCCCCTAATCATCTTTGTTGCTCTTCTCTGTACTCTTTTCCAGAATTAAGTAGAACAGCATGACCCCAGTAGATTATCTGAAGAAAAGAAAACCAGGCTGATGGGGGCAGACGGCAAATAAATGACTACTCTGAAACTCCTTGTAATAAAGTTGCTGGTTTGCAGCTGTAGGTCATTTGGCAGTGAAGTGCCCTTGCTGAAGCTGATCTTCCCACTGGAAGAGAGGCGAACCCCCCCCTTTTCCGCGTAGTTTTATTCCTTTAAAGCAAAGGCCTTCTAAATAAAGCCAAGGGTTAGTTATTTCTTGTCTCTTTGTTTGCAAGGAAGACTTACTTGCGAGCAGGCCCACGCCACTGGCCAGGGACCCAATCCAGGCGGTCTTTCCTTTCCCTTCTCCAAAGAGGTCCAACCATTCCACGTAGAGCACCCCAACCGCCAAGGGAGACCCGTAGCACAAGAACTGGGTGAAGAAGGAGCTGAGGACTATCACCCAGCCCCATCCACCGTTGGGCGATTTCTGGAACACCATTTTCCACCAGGATCCGAGGAGTCACGAGCCCTGCAGGAAGAAAGAAGAAGCAAATGGGGGGGGGGGAAAGGACCCAGCTGCCCGAATGCTGAGCATGCGCGGAAGCCCATCATGAATCTGAGCTCAAGGTTGAGAAGAGGAGAATGACAGAAGACCTTGGGAACCTGTGCCAAGGCCCACGGCCAGCAACGTCTGGTTTCCGTCCAGCTGCTCTCCAAAGCTGCATTCAGCCCAAATATTTTCCTCTCACGGCCACCAGCTGGACCACGGTCTGTCCCAGCTGTGGCTTTGTGGTCCTCTGGACAAACAGCTCGTTGGAACAGCCCTGAGTGTGTGATGCCACAAAACTGCCTCTTCCTGCCTCGCTCTTCAATGAACTAGAAGCTGGGGGGCCGCCTGGCCTTCGTAGCTTCCATGCAGGTTGCTAAGAAGGCTTTGGGGCTCGGACATCTCCCCTCGTTGGCTGCCAATGTGAAGATTTGAACAGGACCACCGGTGACGCTTCTTACAGACGAGGCTTCCATTTGCAGGAGAAAAGTGGCCCCTTTGGAGCACCATCCCTGGGGAAAGGGGCAAGACTCACGCTTGCCACCATCTGCTCCTTGTCCACCCCTTAACCCAGGGAGAGAGTTCTGTCTATTTCTTTGTGAAATGCCGCACAGTAGAAAACAGGAGACACGGCTCTTGAATATTTCTGCAGCTCATTTTGATTCAGGGGTGTGTAGGCACTGAGGTGGGCCACATCCAGGAAGACTTTACCCTTTTGACCCCACAGTTTTTGCCAAGTCTTGTTGCCCAGAGAACCTTCCCTTCTCCACTCCCAGATCCTGGCCTTCCTGAGGCAGCTAACTAGACATTAATAAACTTTCTAGGGGACGATGCAAATTCTTGAAATGTGTTAAAAAGTCTAAGCTGCTCCTCCTTAAGGGAGCTGGATGCCCAGTCCTTACTGTCCACTTGGTGAATGGAATGCATTCCCGGAGAAGGACTTTGGATTATTACTGTTTAACTTAAAATCAAGTTAATCTTGCTGCAAGCTAGAAATAAACTGTCCTGTCATTCCTGTCCTTACAGCAAGCATGAATATCCCCATCAAAAATCTCAGCCTTCTAATTTTCTTTCTCTTTTTTTGACAATATTTTATTAGGTTTTATAGAGGTAAAGGAAAGGGAGGGTCAACACAGGTAGTGGGATTCGGGGTAGGGTTCAAGGAGAGAGTTGGGGTGGGGGTAGGTACAGCAATGGGGATGCCCCTAAAGACATTTCAAGCTTTAGGCACAGTGTTTCTCAACCTTGACAATTTTAAGGCATGTGGACTTCAACTCCCAGAATTCCCCAGCCAGCATTGCTGGCTGGGGAATTCTGGGAGTTGAAGTCCACATGCCTTAAAATTGTCAAGGTTGAGAAACACTGCTTTAGCAAGCAAACTATCGTCCGGATACAAGTTTTCAACAGGGCTAATATAATAATCAATAACTGTAGTCAACAAGAATAACAGAAATTATAAAACATATCAATTAATCAAAAGAAAAAAAATCAGCCATCTGAATACATTTCAATTTCATTATCTCATTTTGTTAACCATCGATAAAAGTTTCCCCATGTTTTATAATAGACTGAGTCTTCTTTCTCTTTAATCTCTAACGTTAATCTATCCATTTCTGCACATTCTAAAATTTTCCTAATTATAATCTCGTCAGATGCTATATCTTCATTTTTCCAGTATTGGGCAAATGCTATTCTCGCAGCTGTCAATATATATAATATTAAATACTCGTTCTCTTTCCCATAATTAGATCCTAATGCTCCTAGCAGAAACAATTCTGGCCTAAATCCTATATGTGTTTTAGTCATGTTTTCCAGCCATATATGAATCTTGAACCAACATTTCTTTGCACTGGGGCACACACCCACCAGATATGAGAGTAAGTGCCTGGTGTTTGTTTACACTTCATTTCATTTCATTTCATTTATTAGATTTCTATGCCGCCCTATTCCAAGAACTCAGGGCGGCTCACAACATGAATACAAACATAAGAAATCTAATATTAAAATACATATAAAACCCCTTAATTAAAAACAACCAATCATCCAAAAACAGACATACGAACATACATACACTGGCAGGGCAAGGAGTTAACTGCCCCAGGCCTGCCGGCAAAGGTGGGTCTTCAATAATTTGCGAAAGGCGGAGAGGGTGGGGGCAATACGGATCTCCGGGGGGAGTTGATTCCAGAGGGCCGGGGCCGCAACAGAGAAGGCTCTTCCCCTAGGCCCCGCCAGGCGACACTGTCTGGCTGACGGGACCCAGAGAAGGCTGACTCTGTGGGCCCTAACCGGCCACTGGGTTTCATGAGGCAGCAGACGGTCCCGTAAGTAACCTGGTCTGATGCCATGTAGGGCTTCCAACAATTCTTTGAAACATCTTTAAACAAGCCTTCTAATTGTCAACCATCCAAGCTAGTTCCTTCCAAAATTTCCTCTCTGATTCAATCATCCCTCCACACACCTGCTTTACTTGGGTGCTTCCTTTGGGAGAGATGATGCAGGTTGATAAGGCTGTTCTCCTACACCTCCTCAGCCCTGGGGCAAATGTCGATCCCAGTATTGCAGCTGTGTATTATACTGGGAAATCCAGATCGTAATGGGAAGAAAGAGGAACTCTCCTGGAACACGTGTGACATTTAGCATGAAGAAAGTAAAAATACGTAGAAAGCTGAACTTTTATTCACTAAAATATTATTTTGCTCCAAATAGCTAAAGCATGGAGGAGCAGTCAACATGTTAGGACAGTGATGGCGAACCTTTTAGAGACCGAGTGCCCAAACTGCAACCCAAAACCCACTTCTGCATCATCCGGTGCCGGGTGGGTGTGGCCATGGGCTGGGTGTGGCCAATTGGGTCAGTGTGGCCCATCGGGTGGGCGTGGCTGCGGTGGTAATGGCAGACTGGGCGGGACTAAAAAGTTCAATCAATCAATTCCAACTTTGCAAGATCTTTTTTTTTTCCAAAAGAAGTTGAAATTGACTGATTGATTGAACCTGGTTTTGTTTTTTGTACACGGCGGCGGAGGCCTAAAGCGAAAAGGTTTTATAAAACCCAGCTGAAGGCTTAGGACTGGGGCGACGGCGCGTGTGCCCACAGAGAGGGCTCAGAGTGCCGCCTCTGGCACCCGTGCCCTAGGTTCGCCGCCACTGCGTTAGGACGTATCGTCAAGTCAGAATGTTTTTCTCCTTCCATCCACGCATGTGGGAAAGGACTTAAAATACAAGCGCAGTAGCTTCACCACCCTATATTCTAGCCTGCTTTCTTCTTGAGTTGCTCCACTGAAACATCTTGGCCCAGAAGTGCAGAAACAGGGTCTCTCCTGACAGGGAAAGCACAAAGGAACCCTAAAGATTCTCAAAGCACAAAGGAACCCTAAAGAGCAAGAAGGGTTGAGATGATTCTTCAGAAGACCCAACGGGCCTTCTAGCAGCCTTGGGTGTCGTGTTGCATCCACCTGCAGCTGCCTCTGTTCCCACTGTTGTGTGGCTGCCTCAGCAACTGCAGTGGAATCCCGAAGAAGACCGCTTTGGCTTACAAACTTGCCATCCTGCGTGCTCCAAAGGCCCTTTTTGCACTCAAACGCATTTGAGCCGCAGAACCCAAAAGAGGCATTTGGCGATGACGGGACAGTCTGCCTATCAAGCCCTCCCTGTAACTCTTGCCTCAGAAGCAGCACAGTCTACTTCATCTCCCATGCAGATGAGCACAAAAGCTGCCTTGGGCCCGGAAGAAGAAGCTTGTGTCCATCTCCAATCATACAGAGAGGAGTTGTGACTCTGAGTTGAGCTGATGTGCTCTCGGTTGTCCAAGTTTTGTTGTTCCTTGCAGATGTTCCCTTGCCAGGTTAGGTAACACCATTCTTAAATGTTTACATTGCAGATTAAAGGCTCTGTGCTTCTTCCTGTTCTCAAGACTGCTTCCTTCTTAACTGATAGAACGTTTTGTGTGTACATAGACGTTGTCCATGGGGTCGCGATGGGTCGGACAGGACTTCGGCAATTAACAACAACAGGAAGAAGACAGAGGTGGAGAGACAGCAGTGTTTTCAAGACAGGGTCGCTGCAGTCCCTCCCTCCTTTGGGTGAAAATTACTCCCCCCCACACACACACACGCACACTCAATCTTCCTGCCTAATTATCTATTCAAAGCTCTCATTCAGGTTTATGCTCAGCACAGCAGTGGAATTCCTTCTCATTCAACATTTCCCCAACACAATGTTTGCATCTTAAGGCTTTCCTTCCTTCCTTCTTTCTTTCTTTCTTTCTTTCTTTCTTTCTTTCTTTCTTTCTTTCTTTCTTTCTTTCTTTCTTTCTTTCTTTTTCTCTTTCTTTCTTTCTTTCTTTCTTTCTCTTTCTTTCTTTCTTTTTTTCTTTTTCTTTCTTTCTTTCTTTCTTTTTCTTTCTTTCTTTCTTTTTCTTTCTTTCTTTCTTTCTTTTTCTTTCTTTCTTTTTCTTTCTTTCTTTTTTCTTTCTTTCTTTCTTTTTTCTTTCTTTCTTTCTTTCTTTCTTTCTTTTTTCTTTCTTTCTTCTTTCTTTCCTTCCTTCCTTCCTTCCTTCCTTCCTTCCTTCTTTCTTTCTTTCTTTCTTTCTTTCTTTCTTTCTTTCTTTCTTTCTTTCCTTTCTTTCTTTCTTTCTTTCTTTCTTTCTCTTTCTTTCTTTCTTTCTTTTTCTTTCTTTCTTTCTTTCTTTTTCTTTCTTTCTTTCTTTTTCTTTCTTTCTTTCTTTCTTTCTTTTTCTTTCTTTCTTTCTTTTTCTTTCTTTCTTTTTCTTTCTTTCTTTTTTCTTTCTTTCTTTCTTTCTTTCTTTCTTTTTTCTTTCTTTCTTCTTTCTTTCTTTCTTTCTTTCTTTCTTTCTTTCTTTCCTTTCTTTCTTTCTTTCTTTCTTTCTTTCTTTCTTTCTTTCTTTCTTTCTTTCTTTCTTTTTCTTTCCAGGGAATGGGACAACTTGCCACAGCCAACTTGTTGCGGCCAACTTGCCATGGCCAACTCACCACGAACAACTTGCCAGAGGACAATTCACTGCAGAACTTTTTAACAATTCTGTTTCGTTATTTAAAATAAATAAAAAAAAATATTTTAATTTTTGTCAGCTACATTCCATTCTGTCCCTTCCTTTGCATCCTTTCTTTAATGATTCTATTCCACCATTTCTTTGTTATTAGTGTAACTTTTGTCCAGCAATGAGTTGGCCATGGCAAGTTGGCCATGGGGAGTTGGCCATGGCGAATTGTCATAGACCGACTCCTTCCTTCCTTCCTTCCTTCCTTCCTTCCTTCCCTTTCCCTCCTTCCTTCCCATCCCATCCTTCCTTTCCTTCCTTCTTCCCTTCCTTCCTTCCCTTCCCTTCCCTTCCTTTCCTTTCCTTCCTTCCCTCCTTCCCATCCCATCCCATCCCATCCCATCCCTTCCTTCCTTCCTTCCTTCCCTTTCCCTTTCCCTCCTTCCTTCCCATCCCATCCCTTCCTTCCTTTCCTTCCTTCTTCCCTTCCTTCCTTCCCTTCCCTTCCCTTCCTTCCCTTCCTTCCCATCCCATCCCATCCCATCCCTTCCTTCCTTCCCATCCCATCCCTTCCTTCCTTCTTTCCTTCCTTCCTTTTTTCCTTCCTTCCTTCCTTCTTCCCTTCCCTTTCCCTTCCCTTCCCTTCCCATCCCTTCCTTTCCTTCCTTCCTTTCTTTTCCTTCCTTTCCTTCCTTTATTTCCTTCCTTCCTTCCTTCTTCCCTTCCTTCCCTTTCCCTTCCCTCTTTTCTTTTCTTTTTTCTTTTCCCCCTTAAGACTGCTGCCAAGATTTAAAAAAGAGCAGCCTTCCCCTGATAAGTACAGTCTCCTTCCAACTTCAGGTAAATAAGTTTTTGCAAGAGATAATCCTATACCTTAAACTTACAAACTTCGGCCTTATTTTGAGTCTTTAAGAAACTGAAATTCAATCTTTTTTGCTCTCATGTTCCACGAATGTTTGACCTCTGCAAGAGGCCCCTGCTTGTCTTCCCTCCCCCCAGATATGAACCACCGGGGTTGGGGGATCCCCACTTTTCAAGGCAGGGGCTTTGAAAGGTGCCCGTATCCAGGCAAAGGTTGACTTCGGTGAGGTTTACTCTGGAGTTGATTTTCACAACCCTGCCCTTATGCTAAACCCAGTTAGTTGGCTTCCATGCTTTTGCTTGTTGGTTTAGTCCTGGGGAGGCTGGGGAAGTGTTTGGGGGTGTTTCTGCTGAAAGCATTCCAGCACCTAAACTGAGGAGGAGGAATAATACCAGTTAAACATGACAGACCGCCCCCCCCATCTTGTCCAAAACAGCTGCTTGGAAAGCATTGCATTATTCCGGGATCTCTGCACCGAACCGCAGGCTGCCAGGAGAGAAGGGGAAGTCTCCCTCGTGACATGCCCCCTCAGTGTGTCTACCCTGAGTGCGAAACCACAAAACAGGCTCCCCAAACCACAAGGACAGTTTCACGTCACATGCCCAGCTCCACACCAGCAAACAAGACTGTGGGATTTTGGCGCGTCCTGCCAGCGCCAATTCCCTCTGCCCGGGCGGCTGGAGAAGCAGATGCGCCGAGGACAGGTGAGACCGACAAGGTCTTCCCTTCGTCCGCCAGGTGGGAGCCTCCTTCTCTTGCCGGGGCTGGGGTGGGGAAATGGATGATGGGCGAAGAGGCTCTCCGGACACCAGCGCTGGTATAGAAAAGAAGCTCCGGAGGAGAAGGAAGAGGAGAAGCGTCTTTCTTCTCCAGAGGCGGGACGGGCCGAAGCGCAAAACTCCTTCCAGGAACCCACCCACCCCTCCACCCAGCCCACCCCACAAGTTTAAGCGCCTTTACGCAGGAGCAAGCCTACCTGGAGCCCAGCAGCTGCAGCCCCATCAGTCTTCCAATCAATGCCTCGGACTACGAAGCCCACCCTTCCCTGCCTGCAGGTCACGGCTCGAGCCGGGAACGCGCCCCTTGAAGCGGCGAGCCCCTTCCCCGGGGTCTCTTCGCCGCTCCACCGTCCGCGGAAAAGCTGCGTTTGGCTCTCCATCCTGGCCCGGCTGCCTCTGCCTCTCGGGGTTGCCGGCGGCAGAGACAGAGACGCAGGCAGGCAAGCAAGAAAAGGCAGGGCTGCCGGCCGCCTTCTTTCCCCTCCCCTTCTCTTCGTTCCCTCCCGCCCGCTCTTTACCTGCCTGGCCGAGCTCGCCCGGGGCCCGACCAGCCTGGTGCGCTCTGCCTGGCCCAGCCCTCCGGCTCTGCCGAGCCGGGCTGGCGAGCGTCCGCGGGGCTCCTTTCCTGCCGCCTGGCTGCTGCAGCCGAGGAGCTGCCGGCCGGCCGGCAGCCGGTCGAAACTGGTTGGAACCGACGACAGGGCGGCGAGGCGCTTTCGGGAGAGGAAGGCGGCGGCATCGCGGAGGCTCGGGCTGCGCCGCTCCGCCCGCTCGCTCGCCGTCCGTCCGTCCGTCCGCCAGGAAGGGGCCCGCCCGGCCCAGAGGCCGGATCCTCCGCCCGCCCACCCGGCCAGGATCCGCCTTGCGCGCAGCCTCATCTGGCCTGTAGCCAGAGCGCCGGAGAGCGCCCGCGCATCCTTCGCGCCTGGGCAGCTCCCTTTGGCCCGGGGGCGCAACTGGACCCTTTGCAGGGCCCGAACCGCTCCCCCTTGACTCGTGGGTTGTGGGGGGGAGAGGGTCCGATGAAATGTAATCCCTGGGGGAAATTTGGAAGGCTGGGTTAGGGGCGACCCTCTGGCTCGTGGGATCGCCAAGGAGACAGCCCCATAGGGCTGAGTAAGGGAAGGATGCCACCCCACGGCCAACCCTTGGCAGGGACTGCCCGCCTGCCCCCCCAAAGTCTTCCATAGGTGGCCAGAGAGTCAGCAAAATCTTCCTTAAGAAATGGCTTTCTGGGAAGCAGGATCCTTCCCCCTGCACCCGCTTCCCCACCTCTAATCTGGAATCCCTGGGAGAAATTTGGAAGGCTGGGTTAGGGGTAACCCTCTGGCTCTTGGGATCGCCAAGGAGACAGCCCCATAGGGCTGAGTAAGGGAAGGATGCCACCCCACGGCCAACCCTTGGCAGGGACTGCCCGCCTGCCCCCCCAAAGTCTTCCATAGGTGGCCAGAGAGTCAGCAAAATCTTCCTTAAGAAATGGCTTTCTGGGAAGCAGGATCCTTCCCCCTGCACCCCCTTCCCCACCTCTTATCTGGAATCCCTGGGGAAAATTTGGAAGGCTGGGTTTGGGGTGACCCTCTGGCTCTTGGGATCCCCAAGGAGACAGCCCCGTATGGCTGAGTAAGGGAGGGATTTGCCACCCCACGGCCAACCCTTGGCAGGGACTGCCCGCCTGCCCCCTAAAGTCTTCCCTAGGTGGCCAGAGAGTCAGTAAAAGAAATGGCTTCCTGGGAAGCAGGATTTATTCATTTATTTATTTATTTATTTTGGACTTATATGCCGCTCCTCTCCGAAGACTCGGAGCGGCTTACAACATATATATAAAGCAACAATTACAATCTAAGTCCAAGCAAAAAATTTAAAAATAAAACCACACACATATTCGTCAGTCACACAACAATCCTTCCCCCTCCACCACCTTCCCCACCTCCCTTTCTCTTACCTGGAGACTTTACAGCTGAGGTGAGACTGGACTCAAGAGATGGGCCTTTAATTCGAGCTTCTGAGTTGCTCCCTTCAAGAGTTCCGTCTGAACATAACAGTTTGGCAAAAAGACAGGAACGGAGGCCCAGTGACCATGAGGAGACACTTAGAAGAGTTTTCTATATCTTCCCAGCTACCATTTGGGGATACATCAGGGTTTAAGGGAGACCAGGTCTGATAACCTCAGCTGCTCAAAACACGAAGACTAAGAATGGGGAGAGGCGACCGAAAGCAGAAAAGACAACCAAGGACGAGTTACGGAAGAGTAGGCAGAGTGGGGAAAGCCAAGCGCAAGAGACTTGTCAAGGACTCGAAAAGTCATTGTGTTCCCTCCTCCCCTCGTGAATCTTCTTTCTCTCCTTCCCCCTCTCCCTTTTTCAATTATTTGCTTCTTTCCCCCACCCCCCACCCCGCCTGTTTGTTTACTGGGCCTTGGGCTACATATGATGAGTAAATAAATGTGGACTCTGGTTCACCTGAAGCAGTAAAAGAGAAAGAAAAGAAGAAGCTAAGAAGGTTCGTTGACTTCTTAGATGAGAGTCCCCCCCCACAATCTTTGGGGCACCAGGGACCATTTTTGTGGAGAGAGATTTTTTTCCACGGACCAGAGGGTGCGTGGTTTCGTGTGCTGCCTGCATCCTGCAGACGGAGCTTCGCTTGTTTGCGCGGCCCGGTTGCTGGTATGCCGTGGCCCGGTGCCGGTCCACAGACCAGGGGTTGGGGACCCCTGTCTTAGATGACCACTATTTCCTTTAAGAAAACATTTAAAGCAGCAGCCCCTAACCTTTTGGGCATCAGGGACGGTTCCGTGGAGGGGTTTTTCCCTGGACTGGTGGGGGCCGTGGTTTCACACGCTGCCTGTATCCCTCAGCTGGGGCTGCGCTTCTTTGCGCAGTCTGGTTGCTAATGTGCTACAGCCCGGTCCATAGACCAGGAGTTGGGGGACCCCTGATTTAAGACTATAGAAAGGAAAAGTTTAATTTAGATTAAGTTAATCTATATTATCCTAGAGAAGATCAACCCCGACTGCTCTTTAGAAGGCCAGATCCTGAAGTTGAAACTCAAGTCCTTTGGCCACCTAATGAGAAGGAAGGACTCACTGGAGAAGAGCCTGATGCTGGGAAAGATGGAGGGCAATAGAAGAAGGGGACGACAGAGAATGAGGTGGCTGGATGGAGTCACTGAAGCAGCAGGTGTGAGCTTCAATGGACTCCAGAAGATGGTAGAGGACAGGAAGGCCTGGAGGAACGTCATCCATGGGGTTGCGACAGGTCGGACACGACTTTGCAATTAACAACATCTATATCAAATGAGATTAAATAGTTTTATAATGCGGGTGTGTCCTATGGAAATCCAAAGCTGGCGCCTTTCAGTCTCAGCTAGACATCTTTCTGAGACATCAATTTATGTCTAGGGAGATTCACAGTCGGTTCTGAGAAGAACTGAAGAACTAGAGAAGCTTCTTGGAGGAGAAGCGAAACGTCTTCAAGCAGAAACGAAGTCCAGTTGCCTCTTGGGAAAGCACCTTTGGCATGTCAGTCTATGCAAAACCTAAATGAGCAACAAGCCCATAAAAGGGGTTCCAAAATGGCTTCCAGCAAGCAGACTTAACCGGCTTCATCGGCTCTCGAGGCACAACTGAGAAAATCTTGCCCAGGGCAGGGGCCACAGGAGTGAACCACGGACATCCGGCCTGTGGGAAGAGCAGCCTAAGTCCCTGCTGTCCCCTTGAGCTGTGAGTGGAAAGGCCTCCAAAGACAAGCTTTCAAGAGAACGGTCTAGAAACTAGAATACAGGCAGTCCTTGACTTACAGCAGTTTGTTTAGTGGCCACTCAAAGTTGCAACAGCACTGGAAAAAAGTGACCTATGACCGTTTTTCACGCTTAGTTTAGCTTAGTTTATTAAATTTCTATACTGCCCCTCTCCCGTAGGACTCGGGGCGGTTTACAACCTAATAAAAACATACAATAACAATAAATATTTAAAAATAAATTAAATTAAATTAATACAAGGCTGTTACTAAAACCTGTTAAAAACCCAATTCTAAAACCCGAACAGCCTTGTTTAAAAATTTTAAAACCCAAGGAGATCTAGGCCAGGCCAGCTTGATTGAAGAGATGAGTCTTCAATTCTCTTCTGAAGGTGCGGAGATCATGACACGTCCGGAGTTCTGGGGGGAGCTCGTTCCACATCGTCGGTGCCCCCACGGAAAAGGCTCTCCCCCTGGGCACCACCAGCCGACACTGCTTAGCCGATGGCACCCTGAGGAGGCCCTCTCTGTGGGAGCGAACTGGTCGATGGGAGGTATTTACTGGCAGAAGGCGGTCTTGTAAATAACTGGGTCCTATGCCATGGAGCGCTTTAAAGGTGGTAACCAATACCTTGAAGCGCACCCGGAAAGCCACCGGCAACCAGTGCAGCTCGCGCAGGATGGAGGCCATTCGTACCCGCCAGGGTGCCCCCACTACCACCCGCGTGGCCACATTCTGTGCCAGTTGAAGCCTCCGTGTGCACTTCAAGGGGAGCCCCATGTAGAGAGCATTACAATAGTCCAGTCTGGAAGTGACGAAGGCATGGGTGACTGTGCGTAGCGCGTCCCTATCTAGGAAGAGGCGCAACTGGCGTACCAGACGAATCTGGTAAAACATCCTCCCGGCCACGGCCGTCAGATAGTCCTCAAGGGACAGCCGTGAATCTAGGAGGACTCCCAAGTTGCGAGCCCTTCCCGTGGGGGCCACTGACTCGCCCCCAATAGACAGCGATGGAATCAGCTGGTTATACCGGGACGACGGTAACCACAGCCACTCGGTCTTGGAGGGGTTGAGCTTGAGACCGTTCTTCCCCATCCAGATCCGCACGGCCTCCAGGCACTGGGTCAGCACGTCAAGAGCTTCATTTGGGTGGTTCGGGGTGGAAATGTACAGCTGAGTATCATCAGCGTACTGATGGAATTCCACCCCAAAACCTCGGATGATCTCACCCAGCGGCTTCACATAAATGTTGAACAACAAGGGCGAGAGGACCGACCCCTGAGGTACCCCACAATCAAGGGGCCTCGGGGTCAACCTCTGACCCTGTCAACACAAACTGCGTCCGGCCAGAGAGGAAGGAGGAGAACCACCGAAGCACGGTACCCCCTATACCTAACCCCTCCAACCGGCGCAGCATGATACCATGGTCGATGGTATCAAAAGCCGCTGAGACGTCCAATAGCACCAGGACAGAGGAGCAACCCCTGTCCCGGGCCCGCCAGAGATCATCCACCAATGCGACCAAAGCTGTTTCCGTGCTGTAGCCCGGTCTGAAGCCCGATTGGAGCAGGTCCAGATACGACGATTCCTCCAGGTGCTGAGGGAACTGTCGAGCAACCACACTCTCAACAGCCTTCGCAACAAAGCGAAGGTTGGAGACAGGACAATAGTTAGATAAAACAGCCGGGTCTAGGGTGGGCTTCTTGAGGAGGGGTCACACCACCGCCTCTTTCAGGGCGGCGGGGAAGACACCCTCACTCCGCAAAGCGTTGATAATCGCCTGGAGCCAGCCTCGCGTCACCTCACTGGAGGCCAGTACCAACCAGGAGGGACACGGGTCCAGTAAACATGTGGTTGCTCTAAGACCTCCCAGCAACCTGTCCACGTCATCAGGTGTCATGGAGTCAAACTCAGCCCAGGTAACAGTCTCAAGACCGGCCTCAGCCACTCCTGCTGGACCTCCTTCGTCGAAGTTAAAGCCTTCCCGAATCTGAGCGATTTTATCATGCAGATATTGCACAAAATCCTCAGCTCTTCCCTCCAAGGGATCCCCCCTCACCTCCCGATGAAGGAGGGAACGGGTCACCCTAAACAGGGAGGCTGGGCGGTTATCTGATGATGCAATAAGGGCAGTGATGTAAGAACACTTCTCTGCCCTTATTGCCACTAGGTAAGTCCTAATATGGTCTCTTACTCGTGTTCGGTCAGACTCAGAGCGACTCGCCCTCCAACTGCTCTCTAGGCGTCTTTTCCGGCGCTTCATCTCCCTCAGCTCCCCGTTAAACCAGGGAGCCAATCGAGAACCATGCCAGTTCAGAGGCCGCAAAGGCACAACCCTATCCAAGGCATCAGCAGCTGCCCTATTTCAGGCAGCCACCAGCGCCCCGACCGAGTTGTGTGTTAGAGCCTCCGGTATTGACCCAAGCTCCGTCTTGAACCTCTCGGGTTTCATCAGTCGCCTGGGGTGGTACCAAATAATTGGTTCCACCTCCCTGCAGCGGGGTGTAGTGGTCTGAAAGTGCAAGTGAAGGAGAGAGTGATCAGACCATGATAGAGGTGTAATAACTATATTTCTCGTATCCAGATCACTCAGACACTGACCAGAGACAAAAACCAGGTCAAGCGTGTTTCCCCCTGTGTGTGTGGGGCCTTGAATTACCTGGGTCAGGTCCATGGCCATCATGGAAGCCATGAACTCCCGAACCTCCCCAGACGCCTCGCCAGCTGACAGCAGATTGAAGTCACCCATGACTACCAGCCTGGGGACCCCAACCGCCACCGCCGCGATGACGCCCAGGAGCTCAGGCAGGGCGGTTGACACGTGGCAGGGAGCCAGGTACGTGAGCAACACAGCCCTCAGACCCCCGAGGTCCCACCTCACAAGGAGGGATTCACAGCCTGCCGTCTGAGGAACAGTGACCTCTCTTGGCCTGAGACCTTCCCTAATCACAACCGCCACTCCCCCACCCCTGCCCTGAGCTCTCGGCTGGTGAAATGCAAGGAAGCCCGGAGGGCACATTTCCACCAGAGGGACACCTCCCTCTGGACCCAACCAGGTCTCTGTAATACCCGCCAGGTCTGCGGCCCCCTCCATAATTAGGTCTTGTATCAAGGGGGCCTTATTTACCACAGACCTGGCGTTGCACAATACCAGCCTACAGCCCGGGCCCTTTGGCTCTAAACAGCCCAGATCACAAGTAGAGCCATGGGGGTCGGAGCGCGGCACTGCTCGAAGATAGTGGGGACGCGCTCCCATAAATGAATATGGCCCCCTGCTCCCGCCATATCTGCCCCTCCCACTTACAGAGCCGATGGGAACAGAATCACCTCTGCCCCCTCCATAATCCGCACCCTCGTGGTTCCGGTCCCACCCGTTGCCTGGCCCATGTTTCTCCTCCTCCCTATTCCCTCCCCCTAACCCTCCCCTATCCTGAAGACCTCCCCCCAGGCCTACTCCATTACTAATCTTACCACCCCCCTCCCTGGAACCCCTTAAAAAACATTTAAAACTCCTACTTAAAAACCTCCATAACCCCTTTTTTTGAGCATGCCACCTCTCGGGATTCCAAAATCCGTCATCAAGGCAGGTCTTTGAAAGACATGCAGGCCATCTCCGCGAGAGGGGGGCATCTCGCAGTGCAAGAATGCACGTCTTATCCAGCATTTGTGCAGCATAGTCACAGCTTGGGTGCAAACAATGATGAGAGTCTGTCCATCTTTGGGCAGATATAATATCCATTTGGCCGGACGATTCAGTTTTTCCTGGGTCTCGGATCACAACCACAGTCATCTAGTTGGTGGAGGGTAACTGAGCATCCCCATGGTCACGTGTTCAGAATTCGGGCATTTGGCAACTGAAATTCAATGGTGAAAAAAGCAAGGTTCTACATTTAGGCAAGAAAAAACAAACGTACAGGTACAGTATAGGGGGTACCTTGCTCAATAGTAGTAACTGTGAGAGGGACCTCAGTTTTAGGGGACAATCATTTATATATGAGCTAGCCATGTGCTGCAGCTGCCAAAAAGGCCAAAACAGTGCTAGGCTGCATTAACAGAGGGATAGAATCAAGATCACGTGAAGTGTTAATACCACTTTACAAGGCCTTGGTAAGGCCACACTTGGAAGACTGCATCCAGTTTTGGTCACCACAAGGTAAAAAAGATGCTGAGACTCTAGAAAGAGTGCAGAGAAGAGCAACAAAGATGATCAGGGGACTGGAGGCTAAAACATAATAAGGAAGAGTTGCTGGAATTGAGTATGTCTAGTTTAATGGAAGGAAGGACATGATAGCAGTCTTCCAGTATCTCAGGGACTGCCCCAAAGAAGAGGGAGTCAAGCTATTCTCCAAAGCACCTGAAGGCAGGACAAGAAGCAACAGATGGAAACTGATCAAGGAGAGAAGCAACCTAGAACTAAGGAGAAACTTCCTGACAGTGAGAACAATTAACCAGTGGAACAACCTGCCTCCAGAAGTGGTGAATGCTCCAACACTGGAAGTTTTTAAGAAGAGACTGGACAGCCATTTGTCTGAAATGGTATAGGGTTTCCAGCCTGAGCAGGGGGTTGGATTAGATGACCTCCAAGGTCCCTTCCAATATTATTACTATTAATAATAATAATATGGGATTTTTGTTTTCTATTGCTTTTAAAGATTACTTTAATTATTGTAAACTGCTTTGTCTTTTTGTTTTATAAAAAATGGTACTGATGGTGATGATAATGTATTTAACCCAATACATGTGTGAGAAGCATTGAAGGAAAATGCTTTTAAAACTTTGCAGTCTAAAAAAATAGAAATATATAGAGATGCAGATTACAGGAGA
This sequence comes from Bothrops alternatus, assembly GCA_034064705.1. NCBI lineage: Eukaryota > Metazoa > Chordata > Lepidosauria > Squamata > Viperidae > Bothrops > Bothrops alternatus. The sequence continues at coordinate 2,568,856 of JARGCV010000259.1, read as the reverse complement.
AGCAATAATTGCTTCTCCATTTGCAGAGCAGAGTTGAGTAATAAGAGATTGAATAAATGATCTGGCAGAGTTGTATCTATATGCAAATTTCCTTAATGCAGGCTAGGGCTGATAAGAGGTGATTTTTTTTGTGACAGTGCTCATTAGATGTGATAATAACTTCTCTATAAGGAACGGCTGCTGAAATTGGGTATGTCCAGTTTAATGAAGAGAAGGACGAGGGGGGACATGATGGAAGTCTTCGGGTATCTCAGGGGCTGCCCCAAAGAAGAGGGAGTCAAGCTACACACCTGACCTGGTTTTCCTCTCGGAACAGTTGAGGTATGATCTGAAACTAAGGGGCTTAGAAGTGTTGCCCATGTCATGGACAGATCATTTTCTGCTGCGGCTAGAGTTTACGACGCCAATCCTCTCTCGCAGGGAGCCGGAACCGATTAAATGGTTCCGCCCCAGACGCCTGATGGACCCTATTGGTTTTCAAAGGGCGCTTGGGGAATTGCCAGATTCGCTCATACACAGTCCGGCAGAGTCCCTAGTGATGGCCTGGAATACGGCCACTACGGGGGCTCTAGATCGGATTGCGCTGTTGCAACCTCTCTGTGGCAGCAGACCCAGGAGATCTCCTTGGTTTACCGAGGAACTCAGGGGGATGAAGCGCCAGAAGAGACGTCTAGAGAAGAAAAGCAGATCCGAACCTGATCAAACCAAATTGGGAGCTTATATTAAGACCTATTTGGAAGCGATCACTGCGGCAAGATCTCAGTATCTTTCTGCATTGATCGCATCTGTGGAATCTCGTCCAGCTGCCCTGTTTAGGGTGACTCGCTCTCTCCTGAATACAGGGAGGAGGGAGGAACCTTTGCAGGGCAATGCCGAAGAATTTAACACCTTTTTCGCAGACAAGGTCGCTCAGATCTGGGGTGACTTGGACTCCAATTGGAATGCAGTGTCGGCTGACAATGAGTCAGTCGAGATGACAATGGCCCGTCTTAGTCCTGTTGTATGGGATGAGTTTGACCTGGTAACTCCTGATGATGTGGACAAGGCCATTGGAGCTGTGAGTTCTGCCACCTGTTTACTGGACCCGTGCCCCTCCTGGCTGGTTTCGGCTAGCAGGGAGGTGACACGGAGCTGGGTCCAGGCGGTTGTTATCGCTTCATTGAGGGAGGGGTCCTTTCCAGCTCCCTTAAAGGAGGCACTTGTGCGCCCCCTCCTCAAGAAGCCTTCCCTAGACTCAGCAGTTTTAAATAATTATCGTCCAGTCTCCAACCTTCCCTTTTTGGGGAAGGTTGTCGAGAAGGTGGTGGCACTCCAACTCCAATGGTCCTTGAATGAAACGGATTATCTGGGCCCTCAGCAGTCTGGGTTCAGGTCCGGTTACAGCACGGAAACTGCTTTGGTCGTGCTGATCGATGATCTCTGGCGGGCCCGGGATAGAGGTTATTCCACTATCCTGGTGCTTCTTGACCTCTCAGCGGCATTCGATACCATCGACCATGGTATCCTTCTGCGCCGGTTGGAGGGCCTTGGAGTGCGGGGCACCGTTTTACGGTGGTTCACCTCCTACCTCTCTGGCCGGTCGCAGTCAGTGTTTGCAGGAGGTCGGAGATCGGCCCCGAGGTCTCTTCCATGTGGAGTCCCTCAGGGGTCCGTTCTCTCACCTCTGCTTTTTAACATCTACATGAAGCCGTCATCCGTCAGCACGGGGTAAGTTATCATCAATATGCTGATGATACCCAGCTTTATATCTCTACCCCGTGTCACTACAGTGAAACAGTGGAAGTGATGAACCGGTGCCTGGAGGCTGTTGAGGTCTGGATGGGTGCCAACAGGCTCAGACTCAATCCCGACAAGATGGAGTGGCTATGGGTCCTACCTCCCAAGGACAATTCTATCTGTCCGTCCATTACCCTGGGGGGAGAAGTTTTGTCCCCCTCGGAGAAGGTTCGCAACTTGGGTGTTCTCCTCGATCCACAGCTAAGTTTGGAACATCATTTTTCGGCTGTGGCAAGGGGAGCATTCGCCCAGGTTCGCCTGGTGCACCAGTTGCGGCCCTATTTGGATCGGGAGTCACTCCTCACAGTCACCCATGCCCTTGTCACCTTGAGATTCGACTACTGTAATGCTCTCTACATGGGGCTACCTTTGAAGAATGTCCGGAGACTGCTGGTAGTACAGAATGCGGCCGCGCGAGCTGTCTTGGGTCTCCCAAGACATGCTCATATCACTCACGCTCTCCGTTAGATGCACTGGCTACCAATTGGTCTCCGAACACAATTCAAAGTGTTGGTTATGACCTATAAAGCCCTTTATGGCAACGGACCAAGATACTTGCGGGACCGTCTCCTGCCTCATGAATCCCAGCGACCGGTTAGGGCGCACAGGGTTGGCCTCCTACGAGTCCCGTCCGTTAAGCAATGCCGTCTGGCGGGACCTAGGGCAAGGGCTTCTCCGTTGCTGCCCCAGCCCTCTGGAACCAGCTTACCTCGGAGGTTCGTACTGCTTCCTCCCTCCTAGCCTTCCGGAAAGGATTGAAGACACATCTATGCCGACAGGCTTGGGGCATGTGAGCTGCGCTCTGCCCCTCGGCCCTAAGAGTGTCCCGCCATCACTGCATGTGAAGTGATTGAGTTTGTGTGTGGTATGAATGTGTTAATTTTAAAATTTTAAAACTGTTGTGGTATTTTTTTGTTGTGAGCCGCCCCGGGTCTTTGGAGAGGGGCGGCATATAAATGCGATTTTAAATTAAATTAAATTTAATTTAAATTAAATTAATTTAAATTAAATTAAATTTAAATTTAAATTAAATTATTCTCCAAAGCGCCTGAAGGCAGGACAAGAAGCAACGGATGGAAACTAATCAAGGAGAGAAGCAACCTGGAACTAAGGAGAAACTTCCTGACAGAACAATTAACCAGTGGAACAACCTGCCTCCAGAAGCAGTGAATGCTCCAACACTGGAAGTTTTTAAGAAGAGACTGGACGGCCATTTGTCCGAAATGGTACAGGGTTTCCTGCCTGAGCAGGGGGTTGGACCAGATGACCTGGACCTTCCCTAATCACAACCGCCACTCCCCCACCCCTGCCCTGTCCAGAAGAGACTGGACAGCCATATGTCCGAAATGGTATAGGGTTTCCTGCCTGAGCAGCGGGTTGGACTAGATGATCTCCAAGGTCCCTTCCAACTTTATAATTATTATTATTGACGATCACACAGTCAGCCAGATGTTCAGACTGGATTTGGCATTTTTGTCTACCTATCGAGTCCTTACCAAGGACCTGGGATAGGCAGATGTGGATGTTTGATGGTATTACAGAGATCGTCGCAGGAAGGAAGCAGTTCCTAGTAAGGCCGCCTTTTGCAATTGACTAATGACAAATTTATCAATGCCAATGGTGTTCAAGTGGTGCTCCAGTTGTTCTGGGATTGCACCCATGGCGCCTATTATTATTAGTACTACTACCGGTATTACTATTGGTAGTACTACTACTACTATTACTACTATTATTATTATTTTGCTGTTTCCTATTTATGACGGTCGCAGTGTCTCGCGGGGGCGTCATGTGATCCCCGTTTATGACCTTCTGACAAGCAAAGTCAATTGGGAAGCCGGATTCACTTAACAACCGTGTGACTATCTAAACAACTGTAGGGATTCTTAACGACTGTATAGAATGTAAGTTATCTATAAAACTAGAACTCTGAATTGTTCTGTCCCGGGAGAAGAGCCTTTGAGCCTTCTATCTTGGACCCCTCCTTGTAAATCTTTCATTATTGCGGTGATCTTTGATTTTTATGTTAGCTGGCTTGCTGTGTACTTTGCGGCCTGTGGCTGAAAGAAGGCTCCTTTGAAGGGAACACGGCCCAATTTAAACTCAGCGGCACTTTGGATTCTGTGCCACCCCCCCCCCCAATTTTCCTTTGTTGAAATAAAGTTGCAAGAAGTTCCAGCTGGAGAACAAAGTTAGCACCCCCTTCAACTGGGTTTGTTAGGCAGAAGGAAAAAAAAATCTCTTCATAATAATTCAACGTTGTCTTTCAAAATACCCTTCATACTTCCCCTGATTTCTTTCTCAAAAATCAGTCCAGCAGTTTCCCCCACCCCCCCACCCTCCACAAATAGCCTGTCAGGGTTATCCAGAAGACCACTTACCACAATTCAAGGCCGAGTTAGATGCTGTCTGGCTGATCTCTGAAAGCAGCGATGGCAAACCTTTTATTATTATTATTATTTATTCGATTTCTATGCCGCCCTATTCCGAAGAACTCAGGGCGGCTCACAACACAGTAGAAATCAACATATAAAAATACATGTAAATATAAAACCTCTTAATTTTTTTTAAAAAACCAATCATTCAGCATACATACAGACATACACTGGCTTGGGGCAAGATGTTAACTACCCCAGGCCTGCCGGCAGAGGTGTGTTTTGAGCAGTTTACGAAAGGCGGAGAGGGTGGGGGCGACACGGATCTCCGGGGGAAGTTGGTTCCAGAGGGCTGGGGCCGCAACAGAGAAGGCTCTTCCCCTAGGCCCCGCCAGGCGACACTGTCTGGCTGACGGGACCTGGAGAAGGCCGACTCTGTGGGCCCTAACTGGCTGCTGGGATTCATGGGGCAGCAGATGGTCCCGTAAGTAACCTGGTCCGATGCCATGTAGGGCTTTATAGGTCACCAAGTGCCCAAACCCTGCCCCGCCCCCTGTTCTGCTCCCTGCCCTACCTGCTCCATCCCTGCCCTGCTCGCTCCACTCGCACCCCGCCCGCCCGCAGGGCCACCCACCACCTCCACGGCCCGCCACAGATCGCCCAGGCAGCCCTGCAGTGCCAAAGCGGCCATGCCTTCCACCCATGCCTCGCACCATCATCTGCATACGACGGGGCGCAAGGTAGAGTCGTACCCCTGCTGCCTGGCTGCCATGACCTTGGCTGCGCCCGGGGGCAACTCTCCTCCAGGGGGGCTGCTGGTGAGGAGGGGACCACAGGGGGAGGCAGGGTGGGGCAACGGCGTGCGTGCCCACAGAGAGGGCTCTGAGTGCCGCCTCTGGCACGCGTGCCATACGTTCGCCACCACTGTCTAAAAGGAACCAGGCCAGTCTCTGGAGGACGGGCTTCCCAGGGGCAAGGAGGCCTGGAGGGCAGTCTAGCACCTCTGAAATTAGGGGAACTGCTTGGAGCAGAATCGCCTCTGCCTGTGTCATGAGGTCCCCCAAAACAGCTGCCAGGGCCCCCCAAAAACTGGATCAGAGGGTCCAGAGGCCTGGCTGAGCTGCAAGCAACCCCCAAAACAAGGTTTTTAGTTGCTTAGATGGAGAGAGTCAACCAGAACAGTTGCAGGCGACACGGCTGGGTTTAAGCTCTCTTTTAGATGCAGGGCGTGTAGAAATGGGGCAAGGTGTTTGGTCCTTTCCACACTCACAGGGGACAGAGGACTTTGTGAGCCCCAAATGGAAGCCACTTGCTATTCCTCCAACAGCTGGTTTGTGCTGGGTCCTTTTCTGTTGAACGTCTCTCCCCCCACCCCTTGCAGTCAAAACCTCGTTAATCAGCATAGCTGAATGTTTTTCCTCACTTCCCCCTCTTCCTGTTGATAAACCACCATGGAGGTTAAGATCTGGAGGGCAAATTGTCAGCCGGAGAAATCTGAAAGTGGCTTCATGCTGGTGGTGTTTGGCTGCTTTCCAGACACACAAGAAGGGGAAATACGAACATAGACCAACTCGCACAAACACAAGCATCCTTTCTCATTTGTTCCAGCTTGGATCATCTGGGGCAGAGATCAGCTGAGGTGAGTTGGATCGAGACAGGAGCCTCTGCAAGAGATCCAGAGGGCACCCCACAACCCCACAACAGGCAGAAGCACCCGAATGAGGGTGGGGGGGGCAGGTCTCCTTCGCATCTTCTGGTGGAATTCCCGCCCCTTCAGCCCCCATGCAGGGTATATCAAGAGGGAAGCGGTGAGGCAGGACTTTGAAGACTACCCCCACCCTGTGCTGTGAGCTCTGCCTGGGGTCTCTGCCCAGAAGGGGGTCTTTGTATGGAGCAGTTGGTTGTCGGTTCTGAACTGCTGTCCTCCTCCAGTTTGGGGAGGGTGTGTGTCTCTGTGTGTGTGTTTCAGGAATGTCTCCTGCTGCAGCTCCAGCCTGATTTTGAAGCAGAGTTTTCTCTTGCTGGCTCGTCTCCCCACAGCAAAATCTCTCTGGTTCATTTTCTGAGAAGGATCCTAGTAACCAACTGGCACCAAGGATCTACCCTCTTCTATATCCTCTCTTTCCAAGGACCCCAGGACTGGAGAGTAAAAACATCATCTCCAGTCCTGGGGTCCTTGGACACACATCTGACACACATCATTCCCACCTGAAAAAGGAACGGGAGAACCAAGTCTGTCAACAACAACAATAAAGTTGGAAGGGACCTTGGAGGTCATCTAGTCCAACCCCCTGCTCAGGCAGGAAACCCTATACCATTTCAGACAAATGGCTGTCCAGTCTCTTCTTAAAAACTTCCAGTGTTGGAGCATTCACCGCTTCTGGAGGCAGGTTGTTCCACTGGCTAATTGTTCTCACTGTCAGGAAGTTTCTCCTTAGTTCTAGGTTGCTTCTCTCCTTGATTAGTTTCTATCCGTTGCTTCTTGTCCTTCCTTCAGGTGCTTTGGAGAAGAGCTTGACTCCCTCTTTTTTGGGGCAGCCCCTGAGATACTGGAACACTGCTATCATGTCCCCCCTGGTCCTTCTCTTCATTAAACGACATACCCCTCACACCGGTGAAGTTTTGATGTTCCCCAGGAAAATTGCTTCACATGCTGCTTTTTAGCCCCCTTTGGAGATTTAGTTCAGTCCTTCTGAAGCTACTCATTCCTGTCTCCAATTTTGTCTGGCGAGAGATACACTCTGGGTCACCTTTTCAAAATGAAAACCCACCCAGTGGTTCACATTTGCAAAAGACCATAAAAAGAGATTTAACGAACTCTTTTTAATGAACACTGCATATGGGAAAGCTTTCTCAAGCTTAATCTGGAAATCCTTAATTACACTAGAAGAATTAAGGCTTAAGCTAGGCCACAATTAACTGAAAACAAACACTCAGTCTTAGATAATAACTTAACAGGGCGTGGGAACTTTGGCACCCTAGAGCCTTTTAAGCGAGCTGACATTTTAAAACAGTCATTTCTAAAAACAGGCAGTTGGAAAAGCACCCAAACGAAAATACATTTATTTCAACAAAGCTGCATGACAATGAATGTAACCGCCTCAGTATAAACAAGAGGAAATGTGTCCTCTTTATATAAGGAACAGGTACTGGAATTGGGTATGTCTAGTTTAACGAAGAGAAGGACCAGGGGGGACATGATAGCAGTGTTCCAGTATCTCAGGGGCTGCCCCAAAGAAGAGGGAGTCAAGCTATTGTCCAATGTGCCTGAAGGCAGGACAAGAAGCAATGGATGGAAACTGATCAAGGAGAGAAGCAACCTGGAACTAAGGAGAAACTTCCTGACAGTTAGAACAATTAACCAGTGGAACAACCTGCCTCCAGAAGCGGTAAATGCTCCAACACTGGAAGTCTTTAAGAGACTGGACAGCCATTTGTCTGAAATGGTAGAGGGTTTCCTGCCTGAACTGGGGGTTGGACTCATTGGCCTCCAAGGTCCCTTCCAACTTTACTATTATTATTATTATTTGAAAGAGATGAAGTAATAAAACTCAAATCTAAATATTACAACATGTCCGTCCTACACAGGGCTGCTCTTACAGAAGCTGCCATCAATGCAAATGCAGCTCCTGGTTTGCTAATTAGCATGAGATTCAGGGATCATGTGGTGTCTTTAAGCAAGAGCTGGGGGGGGGGAGATAACTCTGCACCCCACCCTTAATGATCTCGGGGGAGGGGGGAAACCAACCACTTGAGGGGGAAGAATGGTGTTTAAGGAATGACCACAGCTGAATCAGAGGCAGAGGAAGATATTTAGGAAGGCTGTAAAAGAGACAGTGGGAGATCTGTACCTTCAGACTTGCAAGCTTCTGCTAAGGTAGCTTTACAATCAAGTAGAATTAGCTCACCTTGTGGTGTTTCCTGTCTGGTCTACTTGGGAGGCTGGCTCCATATTAGCCTTCCGCCCCGCTCCCAAATGTAGCTTCTGCTTGAAGACATCCAAAGAACGTCTTCTCATGGTCATTGATTCCACCATCCAACTGTTGGGGCCAACCCCCCCCCCCAGTGTCTGGTCGGCGTCTGCTTTGCTGTACCTGGATTCTGTTTTTCTCTGTCCTGCACTCTGCCTGACTTGTGTTCTCCATTGCTCTTCATAGGGCTTCACCCTCACCATCTCCCCAAATCTGTTCCAGTCTGTCTGACTCTCTTTAAACCATCCTGTCTAGAATTGGAGATGGACCTACGGGGATGGGGGGGGCGGGGCTCTGACTAAAGCAGGATAAAATGCAGTGGCGGCTTCTCGCGATTTGGAAATTAACACTTCAATTCACACAGCCTACAACCTTTGCATGTCCTTTTCTGCAACCACCCCGCCAAGTTGACACTTTGCCGTCATGTCCTGCTACACGATCTTTTTCACAAGGACAGTTGCCAAAACCAGGTATTTCCTCTTACAGCTGGCCACATAATTTTGGCATTCGAATTAGAGAGCGTTTCACACATTTTGACTTAAATTCATCATGTACGTTCGTTTCATTTCTCTAAGATGATCATTTCAAATCCCATTGATTTATCTGAGGAGGTATCAGCCATCCTGTTGTTTTTTTTTTTTGTTGTTGTTATCTGTAAATCAGGTAAGCTTCTTCCCCGAGACCTTATGGAGAGGAAATATTGAAAAATAAAGAATGTGTGACATATCCTTGGGAAAACACCTCAACACCTGTCTTCATGGATGCATCACTTGGGAGTGTTTTCTGGACCCATTTATGCATCCACTTACTCTGTCAGGCCTTGCAATCCACATACAGTCACGCTATATTAAGGCTACAGGATTCTCACACCTAAGGAAGTTACCCAGTCAATGATGGTCTTATCAGCAGACCAATCCTGGTTTGGGTTTCATGACGGGGTACTCAGTCCTGAAGTATTAAAAGTGAGCTAATTAACTCTCCAGTACAGAAGTCCTCAACCCCCCCGGTCTGGACACTGGTACCAGTCAGCAGCCTATCCGGAACCAGACAGCGCCAAGTGGCGGGCAAGTGTGTGAAGCTTCCTTTGCACATGCACAGGATTGTGCACGCAAGACCATCCCATTTACACACACACACACACCCCGCCACTGCCTCTGCCACTCCACAGAGTCAAAAACATCTTTTGTAAGAAAGATGTTGAGACTCTAGAAAGAGTCTACAGAGAAGAGCAACAAAGATGATTAGGGGACTGGAGGCTAAAACATATAAGGAATGGTGGCTGCAATTGGGTATGTCTAGTTTAACCAAGAGAAGGACAAGGGGGGACATGATAGCAGTGTTCCAATATCTCAGGGGCTGTCCCAAAGAAGAGGGAGTCAAGCTATTCTCCAAAGCGCCTGAAGGCAGGACAAGAAGCAATGGATGGAAGTTAATCAAGGAGAGAAGCAACTTAGAACTAAGGAGAAACTTCCTGACAGTTAGAACAATTAACCGGTGGAACAACCTGCCTCCAGAAGCGGTGAATGCTCCAACACTGGAAGGTTTCAAGAAGAGACTGGACAGCCATCTGTCCAAAATGGTATAGGATTTCCTGCCTGACCAAGGGGTTGGACTAGATGACCTCCAAGGTCCCTTCAAACTTTATTATTATTGTTGTTGTTGTCATGGACCAGGTCGTGGACCGCTGTGCTAGTATACTTCTTTACAGACTCTCAGGAGAAGGAAGGATAGCATGATTGGGAGATGACGAAAACCCCACAGCTCGCTGTTTGTCAATCCTATGTTGGCTTCCTTAACACAATGCACCACTTCGGTGGCACTTGAGGCTTAAAATGTCTAAAGCTTTGACACTAGGAGAACAAAAGGAACCACTGTATGAGCAGTTCAGAAGGTGGTTATGGGGTTTCCATGACCGTTACGGAAAAGCAAGTATGTCTTTCTGCTGTGTCTGCTGCCAACTTCCCTTCCCTAGCCAAGCCAAGATAAACAACCCTTTTTCTACCTCACCGGCTTGAAAACAGGCAGTGCCAGTTTAGATCAAGAGAACAGCAGCTTCTTAACTGCAAGTAGGAAATCAGAACTATATCCAAGGAGCCGGTAGCCGCTCTAGGGATTTTGTCCATGAAAACACTCAACGGGTAGGAAATATGTCTTTTTTTAAAAAAAAGAAAATCATAGAAATACAGCCTAGCTCAGGGGTAGGCCACCCTGGCTCTTTGTATGACTCGTGGACTTCAACTCCCAGAACTCCTGAGACAGCATGGCTCAGCTTGGAAACCTCTCCCTTTCCCCTCAGCATGGCTGGCTCAGGAATTCTGGGAGTTGAAGTCCACGAGTCATAAAAGAGCCAAGATTGCCTACCTTTGGCCTAGGCCTAGGCCGCTTTATGACTCGTGGACTTCAACTCCCAGAATTCCTGAGCCAGCATGGCTCAGCTTGGAAAGCTCTCCCTTTCCCCTCAGCATGGCTGGCTCAGGAACTCTGGGAGTTGAAGTCCACGTGTCATAAAAGAGCCAAGGTGGCCTACCCCTGGCCTAGCTGGATTATCTTACAGGAAGGAAGCTTCAACATCTGGTTCGCCAAACGAGGGCAACCAAACGAAGCTGTGGATCTGCATTTTCTTGGAAAATACCAAGGAAGGATAAGGCTCATCCCTTCTTGTCCAGGATCCACCTCTTTGGGTTATATTAAATGAAGGCCTTGGCTCTTGGGTTTCATGATTCAAACAGCCCTTGCCCCTTCTCCAAGGGCTTGGCCCTTCAGCACCGCAACTGAAGTGGTGACGGGCGCAGGATAACTCCAAGGATGCAGGTTCACTAGCCTTGCTGGAGGCAGTCACCATCCACACACCACCATCCACAGCTCTGGGACTCCAAAGGAAGGAGTGGGTGGAGGGCCTTCTCAAGAAAGTTCCTTTTTTAGAGAGCCCCCTACTCCGGACGTTGAGATCAGGGAAGTCCTGGGGATGATGGCAGAAAGGCCCAAGCCAAACAGAGAAGGTACAAACGCTCATGGCTACTTGGACTTTGGCCCAAAATGTAAGCCACAGACTTAATCCTCTGCACAATACAGAGCCAATTAATTTTCTCCTAATGCTTTTCCGAGCCATCAAATTCTCCTGTTTAAAAAAAAAAAAAAAAAAGCACGCAAGATACTCTGATTATTCTCATTGCAGGAGCAGAAGTGGCTTAAGAGGCGAGGTTAAAAAAAAAGACAAGGATTTGTGGTTGCCACTTTAAGAGAGGAAATTTAATGTTGTGTAACACCTGTTTTGACACTCCTATGGCACTGCAGGCAAGCATTCACTCTAGTCTGTTTTTATTTCAGCAGCCCAGTGAATGGACTCCACCTTAACACCGCATGGGGGAAACTGTTTGATTGGACCCACAATTATCTCTAGCTTACCAGGACCTACTTTTTCCTTGCAGGTGGCCATGCAGAAACCTGGAGGACTAAGCCAGGCTCACCCACCTCAAAGGGATCATCTGCTTGCCCACCAACAGGTCCCTAATCTTGCCCACCAGCCACACCAACTAAAACAACCAACCAGCCAACCAAAGCAGAACCAAAGCTGAAGTCCAGCCTTACCTCTGAGCTAAGATGCCTGTCTCCCTGCTCTCGCCTTTACACATCACAAATTGTCTTCCTCTGATTCCTCCGCACAATCTCTTGACTTTCAGAAGCCACACTTTCTGGCATTGGCCCCTCCCACAGATGTTGGATTCATGTCTGCTTGACAATCTGAAAGTTACTTTCGAACACCTGCTGGACGTTTTATGTTTTTTTTTTTATCTTGCAGTGTTGGGAGGGGAAAGAGAACCACGCACCGATTTTCAGGCATTAAAAAACTTATTTTAGGATGTGTATATTTGCTCAGGAAAGGCAGTATGTTAGGGTAACTATTTCAAACACTGCACAAATTAAACCCAAGCCTGGCCCCTTAAGGTGACCCCCAAAATACTTGTTAAGTATCTGCCTCTAAAAGTCACCGTCACCAGAAATGCTGAAGCAGCCCAACTTGGTTCTGGGGTTTGAGTCCTGAGTGCTGCGTGATGGGGTGAGCACCCTAACCCTAAACGCCAGCTCCTGCCAGTCGGGCAGCTTGAAAGCATGCAAACGTGAGTAGCTAAGTAAGGTAACACTTCGGCTAAAAGTTACCAGCTTCATGCTGGCCACAGGATGAGCAGAAGCATCTCTCGGACAATGCAGGCTTCGTCGGCTGAGAATTAAGAGAGGAGCACACACCCTCCCCTTGTGTCGTTCACGAGTAGGCAGGGGAAACCTTTAAACCTGTGCTCGAAGCTTTCAAACAAAATTTAAGAGGTAGCTGCGGTGCTCAAAGCATTTGAAGGGATTACGCCTTCGGTGTCTAATGTCCATTTCATAATTAAAACATGAAACCGTGCAAATGTGGCGAGTCAGGTTTTTTTTTTTTTTAAAGCCTGAGCTTAGGTATGACAAAACCACAGTTCACTGTCTCCTGTTTCGTACTCTCTTAAACACCTGTGTAAGGGGACTTTTCCAAAGTCAGCAAGCAAAAACCTCGAGTAAAGGAGGGGGGGAAAAAAAGAGAAACTTCGTTCCACCGCCAAGTGAAACAAACCATTTATTTGTGCTAAATGAATTGAAAGAATGTATTCCAGAATACATTTCTTTATACATTGTACCGGCTTATGCTGCTAAATACGCCATTTGCTATTGTCACCTAACTTTCTCTTGATCCTTTTCTACTCAAGCAATACAACACTTTTGGCGGTTTACCATATGCTGCTATAAAGGAACACCTCCCATTTGTGGTTTTTATTTTTTCCTTCTCTTTTCTTCCAAAAGCCCAATATCGTGGTTTAAACTTTCAGAGAGGAAGGGCCACACCATTAAAATATTTTAAACAAGGGGGGGGGAATCAGGCTTTTTTTTATCGCTTTTCATAAAAACTGTGTTCCTACAGCAGAAAAATCAGAGAGAAGAAGCTGTAGACAGCCCCAAGCATTATAACAAAGCAGCGGGACGGGCTTTACAAGGGAGGGAGGAAATGAGAAGGAGAGAAAGGAAGGAGGGAAGGAGGAAACGGGAAGAGGGAGGGAGATCCATACGTCTTACGGGGTCTGACATTTAAGACAGTACCAACACAGTGGATAAACGGGGGTGGGGGTGGGAGGTGGGCTGAGCGTGTACGCTTTACTTGAGTCTGGAAATTAAGGGACACAATTCGAGAGATAAAGTGTCGGTCGGGCTATCACTTTTTGCACTAAAAAGCCGTACTGAAATGTAGAGCTGATTTGCGGCGTACGCTGGAAACACATCGCCATACCTGGAACAGCTTGCAATGTACAGCCCGTGCCTTAGTCGCAGAATGCAAGATGTTATGAACGATCCCTTTTGAATCTCGGAAAGGAGGAAGCAAGGGGGGGTGGACGGGGGAAGGAGGGGAAGGGGGGAAAGAGAGGCTGGATGGGGAGCTCGGCAAAACAGGAGGCCGCGATACTGAACACCAGCACTGGTGTACCAGCCGCGGCAGGCGCAGAGATGGATGTTCCCATGTCAACACTGATGGGTTTGGGTTGCCTCGCTTCAGGTGGATTTTGCGGATCTCACCCCGATGGGCTGCCTTCTGGAGAAATCGAGAGAGGGCGCTTCCTGCGAGGGGGCCCCCCAGCTGGTGGGGGATGCCCAGGTGCTGCCATCCACCTGCTTCCCTGGAAGGGAGCACCTTGGAGGCGGGCCGCGTGCTAATGCCAGAGGAGGTCCTTGGGCAAAAACTGGTATGACATAATGAAACGGTGAAGCCTCGACAATCTCAGTGCAAGTCAGTCAACTCCCAATTGACCGTGGTAAGCCTTTGGCTTGTAGTAAACTGCTCCGGGGGGGTGGGGGGGATGAGTCCAACTCTGAAGGCAGGATCATTGGCCGGGGCACTAAGGCTGAGTGGAGGGCTGGAAAGGAGCCGGCTGGGGAGGCGGAGGGGGAGGTGGGGGCGCCGACGGCAGCGGGGTCTGCGTGTTCGGAGAGGGAGGGGGCGTGGGGCGCTTGAACTTGTCTGGGCTGTTGCTTCTTCGCGGCAAAGGCCTCTGCAGGAGGAAACAAAACAAGGACTGGGATCAGGACAGCCAAGACCAGAATCAGAGAAAGGCCCTCATGCTGGCACAAATGAGCTGCTGGGAGAGCCGGGCCCAACCAGGACTCTTGGCAGGGCTGCTTTTCACCAAGGCTCACCCCCCCAGCAGGCTGCTTCTGCCAGGGGGGGAAGCCTGAACATGGCAAGGCCAGTCTTGCTGCATTCGTCATTTCTTTTAGAGGGGGCAATACACACATTTTCCATCTGTGCCCGTGACACCTCCATGACTCCTTGTCCCATGCTACATCTATGGCAGACATGTCAAACACAAGGCCCGGGGGGGGGGCGGATGCGGCCCGCGAAGTGGTTTCATGTGGCCTGTGAAGCCATCCTGGAAACAGTGAGGGAACGGCCCCCGCTGCCTTGGCCCTGGCCCAGGCCGGCCGGGAGCCAATGTACAATTTTGTTGTGGCCATCTATGCTGAAACGCATTCAGTCTTAGCTCCACAAGGCCGTCCAGAAACAGCAAGGAACCAGCCCCTGCTGCGTCGCCCCTGCCCCCTGGGTGCATGCTGGGGAGGTGTCACCCTTTGTGAGGAATGAAGAACTGGACCACCGCCTGGAAGTGGCCAGCAAATGGGCCTGGCCTACTTCACATATCCGGCTTGATGGGCTCCGGAGGAGGGGTTTCGGCAAGCAGCAGTGTGCTCTCCTCACAGCGCCGAGAGGCTGAGCTTTGCACCGCCCAGCTCAACCTCTCGGCACTGTGAGGAGAGTGCCCTGCTGTCTGCCAAGACCAGGCAGGCTGGGGGCTGGGTGGCCCCATGCTTGTTTTGGGATTTGCACCGCCTGGCTCAGCCTCTCAGTGCTGTGAGGAGAGCGCCTCGCTGCCTGACAAAACCAGGCAGGCTGGGGGCTGGGCAGCATTGCACAGGTAATGTTGACTCTCATGCTGCTCATGGCATCCCCTCCCCCAGAGCCCACCAAGCCAGATATGTGAAGTAGGTGAGGGCGATGTGCTGGCCACTTCCAGCGATGGTGCATTTCTTCATTCCTCACGAAAGGTGACACCTTCTCAGCTGCGTTTCTTGCCTGTTTTTCTCCCACCCTCATCTCAAATATTTTCCCACCACTCTGTACTTAGGAAGGAAGGAAAGAAGGAAAAAAGGAGAGGGAGGGTCTGAGGGAAGTCCTGCCTTAGTCCTGCCCTGCTGCCCTTTCACCATCCCCTCGCCCCCCCCTCCTGGCCTATCCTGGGGGTCTCCCATCCTATTGCTAAGGAAGCTTTGGATACAAAGCCGGGTCTCCTCCCATGGAGAGGGAATGGGCCTCCCTCTGACTTTGCCCTCGTGCCCATCATGAACAACCTGGCTAAGGACAGCAAGCACAGCAGCAGCAGCCTTGAGGAGGAGGTAAGTGCAGCTGGGCACCCCCTTGGGGAAGTGGGGCTGGGCTTGGTGCCACGGGTGCTCGAGGGCCAGGCTGGACATTTGACCTCTGCTGCCCAGGGCTCCGGGCAGCTCGCACCACCATCCAGCCCTCTCCCCCACATGGCCTGAGAGGCACAGTGAGGCTCCTCCAGTGGACCATGCCGTGGCGCTTGCCCTGGTCCCACCCCCTTCTGCCAGAGACCCTCGGATCTGTCCCACTCCTGCCCTGGCCCCCACAGGCCCCCTTGACGCGAACAATGTAGAGCTGGCCATGCCCACCCAGTAGGCCACACCCACTCCATCCGCACCCACCCAGTAGGCCGCACTCCCCCCTGCCCCCCCCAGGGCAATCGCAATGCTGGTGCGGCCCTGAATGAACTTGATTTTGACACCCCTGATCTACGGCTATGACTTTCTGCCATGTTCTCTGCAACCACAATTCGGCTGGAGTACTCCTTCAGCCTTGCCTCTGTAGAGCAGGGGTGGAGAACCCTTCTAGGTTTGTCTCCTCCTCTGTGCCATCCTGTGTCTTCCAGAGAAGATGGGCTTCCATTCTGGAAGGGCTGGAGGCAAGAGGCTAGGGTTGATCACACATGGAGGGGGAAGGGGTCAGGCCTTCCGTCCAAAACGTATTGGGATGTTAGTTAATAGGGTAGGATCACTGTGACAAGGCTTTCAGCCTTGGCTGAACCCAAAATGTTGCCCCAATTCAAAATTATTTGCCGAGTTAAAAAAAACAAAAACAGAACCCTCGTCCATTGCAGTAGCCAAAAGTGGTCCTGATGTCTTTTTTGTGACTTTAGAAAACTGGACAGCGAAAGCTTAATAAACTAACAAAAGAGACAAAACATTGGAAGATGCCATTTATGAGGCTGATCCTTGGTCAAGGAGGGGGAGGCAAGGAAAGAAATCAACTTTGCAGTTTGTGTTCTTTATGGTCTGGGTGTTTTATGGACTTGCAGATATTTACAGCTCTTCATGCTCTGGAAACTACTTGACCTTTTGTTCTGGAGAGGGTGCTAATGAGAAGCAGCGGCTAAAGGGAGCACACAGAGGCCTAACGCAAAGAACAAGAAGAGCTGCAGAAGAGCAGACCTACGATCTAGTTCGTAATCATGGGGAAATCGTCAATGGGGTGTCCAGTGCAGCGTTCCTCAAACTTTTAAGATGTGTGGATTCCAATTCCCAGAAGTCCCCAGCCATTGTGAGCTGAAATCCACCCAACATCAAGTTGCCAAGTTCAAGAAAAATTGCTCTAGCCCAGGGGTAGGCCACCTTGGCTCTTTTATGACCTGTGGACTTCAACTCCCAGAATTCCTGAGCCAGCCACGCTGAGGGGAAAGGGAGGGGTTTCCAAGCTGAGCTATGCTGGCTCAGGAATTCTGGGAGTTGAAGTCCATGAGTCATGAGGGGGCCATAGTTCCCCCATGCTGGCTCAGGAATTCTGGGAGTTGAAGTCCACCAGTCATAAAAGAGCCAAGGTGGCCTACCCCTGGCATTAGGTGGAACCAACAGGCCCAAAATCCCTAGGGTGCTTCTGTGGCTAATGAGGGGGGTGTCTTTTCACTCCGCCCCAAACCTTGCTTGTTAGGAAATCCCAGGACTGTGGAGTAGAGGGTGTGTATATGGAGGGGAGGGAGAGAAAACCTTCTGAGGAAAGCAACGGAAAGTAGCTACAGTAGACTTGCCTGGAAGCAGCCAGGTAGAAATACCCCAATAGGTAGGAGTAGAGACTGCATTGTATTCAGATAGTGGGGAGATAATGGGGACTGTAGTCTGACCCACCTGGAGAGGATTGGTCTACACCAGGGATAGGCAACCTTGGCTCTTTAATGACTGGTGGACTTCAACTCCCAGAATTCCTGAGCCAGCATGGCTCAGCTTGGAAACCTCTCCCTTTCCCCTCAGCGTGGCTGGCTCAGGAATTCTGGGAGTTGAAGTCCACGGGTCATAAAAGAGCCAAGGTGGCCTACCCCTGGCTCTAGTGTAAAAAGAGAAACGTGGGCTTGGTAGCATCTCAGTCTGAAGAAACCAGGAAGCAGCAAGCCCCAGGATTAGAGAGCGACAGAGCAAGGGTCTCCAACCTTAGCCACTTGAAGACCCGTGGACTTCAACTCACAGAATTCCATTCTGGGAATTGTTAAGTCCATAGATCTTCGTGTGGCCAGGGTGGGAGATCCCTGCTGCAGAGACTCACCGTAATGCTGTGGGACGGTCCCATATGTTGCACGTGAAGGCCAGGAGAGTTATAGTAAGACATGCCAGCTCTGGTGAGTGAAGTTGGGGGAGTGAACCCAACGGTGTGGCTTGTGTACGAGAGACCTGCAACCAGGAAGAAAGAGAGAGAAGGCATCACGAACGAGTGAGCGGCAGTTAACATCCCCGTCCAAGAGAAAGAAGGAAAGGCAGGTTAAGAGATCTGCAATTTTGTCGACAAGGGTCACTGGGGCTTCGTGGTCGGGCCAAAAAGGGGCGACGTCCTTTAAGCGCATAAATGTATAATATGCCCCCACCCAGAAGCTTCAAAGCAGAAAATAAAAATGATCCCTGTCTGAACTGGAGATTTAACGCTAGGAGTGGCTGAGAGATAAAAAACTGAATAAAATGAAACCTTGTTTTTTAAACACAATCCGAGACTGAGGAAGGATATAAAAGAAAACACGCGGAAAAACTACAAAATCTTCTTCCCGAGTTTCATAAAGTTTATTTAACAAGGGTTTGTGGTTTCCAATAAATCCCTGAATTAAAAATGCTTGGGTTCGGTTTGTTGACTAATTGCATACCAGGATTTCAATATAATCTGTCTGCTTTAACTTCCCGAAGGCTGAGGTGCTAGTGGAAGATTAACTACACGCCCGAGCAAGAGACGTGTGTCCCGAAGGCAAAAAGGCCGAATCCTCCTTCTTTCTTACCTGGTGAGATGGGTCTGCTAGAACTTGGAGAAGGCGTGTACGGGATCGGACTTGACACAGTGCGAGGTCTTAATCCTTGTGCAGACATTTCATTAAAGTATCTAAGAGATACAGATCAGTTCATTCTAATATGCTACAAATCTATTTCCTTACTTTAGGCTTTTTTTCTCTCTCTCTCTCGTTCTTCCGGATGCTTTTCTAAGATAGTAGAGGAACATCGCCATAAAGTTAGCGCAACTAAGTGAGAACGTTTTTAATCATTCACAAGGTTGAGTCTCACAAAGCTGGTATTTTAAAGCATGCTCAATGTTTCACACGACCGCCATGAAACACGCGTTCCACTTGTACACAAACATGTTAACGAATACGGGTAACAGAGCTCATTTCCAAAACTTGTGATCTCGTAGACCAGCGGTTCTCAACCTATGGGTCGCGACCCCATTTGGGGTCGAACGACCGCTTCGCGGGGGTCGCCGGACACCGTGGTCCGCCATTTTGTTTTGTTTTTTTGCCCGTCGTGCGCGCGCCGCGCAGGCGCGGTTCGGGCCGTCGCGCGCGCATGCGCGGATCGGGCCATCGCGCACGCGCTGCGCATGCGCGGATCGGCCCGTCATGCGTGCATGCGCGGATCGGCCCGTCGCGCACGCACGGGTCGGGGTCGCGCCGCGCATGGGCAGGGCAAGTGGGGCCTCAGCCTGAAAAAGGTTGAGAACCACTGTCGTAGACTCTCTCGTGGTACGGCCAACCGCAACTCACCCAACCTTCTTCAGAGAGAGGTGTCTCCTCTTTGGAGGAATTCTCTGCAGATTTAACTGAGGGATCCATTCAAACTCACAGGCTGGCCATTGTGCTCAATATTAACTGCACGGCAGCGCTAACTTCAAAGTCACTAAGCCACTGGAATGTCAACCCTTCAAACCAGGAAAGCTAGCATGCTCCAGATACCAGGAGGACTCTTCAAAATTAACAAGAGCCACACAGATCAAGCAGCAGGAGAGTCGCCCTGTGGGCAGAAGGATTGAAATGCTAGAAATTCCCTAGAAATGCCTCTGTGGTATGAGAAAGCCAGGGCTGCCTCCTGCCAGGGCCCGCCTGCCCAAGTGGCTCCGAAACATCACCCCCTGTTTCCGAGGCTGCCCCTGGCCTGTCCTTGCAGAGGCCTGGAGTGACCCCTGGCCAAGGCAAGGCGTGCTGTCAATTGCAGAAGAGAAAGGGACAGACTGGGAAAGGTCTGCTTCCAGTCTGCAGCCCCAGACCCCTGAACTGGAATTGGGTATGTCTAGTTTAATGAAGAGAAGGACAAGGGGGGACAGGATAGCAGAGTTCCAATATCTCAGGGGCTGCCCCAAAGAAGAGGGAGTCAAGCTATTCTCCAAAGCGCCTGAAGGCAGGACAAGAAGCAACGGATGGAAGCTAATCAAGGAGAGAAGCAGCCTAGAACTAAGGAGAAACTTCCTGACAGTGAGAACAGTTAACCAGTGGAACAACCTGCCTCCAGAAGCGGTGAATGCTCCAACACTGGAGGTTTTTAAGAAGAGACTGGACGGCCATTTGTCCGAAATGGTATAGGGTTTCCTGCCTGAGCAGGGGCTTGGACTAGATGACCTCCAAGGTCCCTCCCAACTTTATTATTATTAGTAGTAGTAGTATTAGCATTATACAAAACTCTGAAAGTAATCTAAGCCCAAACCTTTCATCGTCCATTTCCAGACTAGATTCACTTTCAGACAGCTGTCGGCACAAGGCTTCCCTTCTCTCCATCTCCCGCTGCAGCTTCCGTTGGAGCCTCAGGTTCTCCTCTCGCATGTGACGTTCTTCCTCCAGGTACTGGGCCATCTTCTCTGAATCTGGGGGTTTCAAGATGGCTGGCTATTAAACCCACAGCTGTGCTTTTAGGAGGACCGGAGATACTGGCAAACGTTGCACAACTCAACCCTCAAGTCAGCTGAATCAAGAAAGGTGAATGCAGAGAGCTGAGCAAACCACAGTTTAACTCTACCTGGCACTGAACTGGCTACAACTGGAACCATTCACATTTCCCCCAGGGTCAATTCATACCTACCAGAAAGTTGTGGGTTAGTGTAAAAATGAGGGCGGTGGTGCCTAGTTCAGACAGCCATCCTCAAAAGCAGAGCTCTCCAAATTTGGCAACTTTATGACTTGTGGACTTCAACTCCCATGGCTGGCTGAGGAATTCTGGGAGTTGAAGTCCCACCAGATCACAAGTTGCCAAGTTTGCAGACCCCTGCTCGAAAGCATTAACATCAGCTCCAAAAATCTCAACTTTGGAGTGACCCACCATAAACACTTCTTGTCCCGAAGGAGTAACACCAAAGTTTCCAGCAGTAAGCCTTGAGTTGGGAAGAACATCTACCTCTGGGACAACGTGTCTCTGTTGTGAGGGCAGAAAGGACGATATAAATGGTCCAAAAACTTTCCTAAGTATGGGGTGGGGGAGAAGACTCAGGAATTCTGGGCGTTGAAGTCCGCGGGTCGGTAAAGTTGCCGAAGTTTCCCACCCTTATCCTAGAGTTTTGGCCTGAACGAAAAACATGGGGACAGGGATTAGAGATAACCCAGAGTGCCGCAGCCTAATGGAGGCCCAGAAAGTCATCAATTGTCCTGGGTCACATCCCTGTTGCTACAGTCATCCAAGGACAACTGCGGGGCAGACAAAAGATAAGGGGAGAGGCCCACAAGAGGCTTTTGAATTCTAATGCTCCAGGCTAACGTTTGCACATCGGCCACCCTGATTCCTAGACATCTGTCACACTTATGTCCAAGGACAGCAAGCCCAGGCCACGCCTCTAAAGAGATAGGCAAGGACACCATGATAACAGCCCTTGATCTCCTTTGCAGTGACAGCACTAATTTTGCAAGCCTTTGACAACAAGGACTCGGCCTAAAAACACATATTTGCTTCGTTTCCCTCCTCAGAAGGACATTGATTGCCGCTAAATGCGCTGCCTCAGAACACTACAGTAGTGGCCAGAATTGTGGAAACCTTTTGGGAAAAGCGTACAGTAGACATGCCACCTTTGGCTAAGTTTCCACCGATTTTTCATCCAATTTCTTCATAACTGTAGCCTTGTTCACTTCATAATACAATTTTGCATGCTTTCTGGGCGACCGGTCAACTCTTTGCACCAGGACTTTAATTGTATGATGTTTTACAAGCTCACTCAATGAAAGAACACAAAAGAACCCAACCAACTTGATAGCCATCACATAACACACTGACCAACCTCCTCCTCTCAGCTTCAATACAGGACATCAATCACTGAATCCTACTGTGATCTGATTGGCTCATGGCCAAAACAAGAGGATACCCGATTGGGTCTCTAAATGCTCATGCTCATTGGCTACCATCAGATGAAGGAAAGCTCCCTGAGAGCAACCTAAGCAAGATGTGCTTCCTTTTTCTGGTTCTTTGGCTGTAACTTTTCATAGAATACAGTACAGATAATCAAACAAACTTTGTGGCATTACATTCTGGATTAAATTACCTTTCCATTGATATACAATTTTATGGTACTACTCCCCCCACCCCACCCCCCAAAAAAGTGGTGTTATTAGCCATCAAACTTTAAAAATACACTTTTCCCAAACGGTTTCCACAATTTTGGCCACTACTGTACGTTGAAATATTGCCGGTAATTTCGGCCTAGAAAAAAGGCTGCCAGTTCAACCTATTCCAAGTGCAGGGAAGTAGGCAGAGAAGCCACCCACCCACAAATATCCAAGTGCAGGGGGGGGGGAGAAACCTAACTTTTTTACATTAAAAGGCCGGAAGAAATATAATCTGCCAAGATGGCGCCTCTCTTTGCTCTTTCAGAATCTGAAATCCAGGCCCCGAAATTCAGAGACTCTTCCCCCATTTACATCACAGACTTCAGGATCCTACCCTTAATCCCTACGCTCCTTTCCCCGTGCAGACAAAAGTCCTCAAGCCACAGGATCCCTGTGAGGAGATGTTCGCCGACGTCACTAACAAACAGTAATTGTTTGAGGTTACTCTAAAAAGCTGCTGACTTTGATTCAGACTGAATTTAAATAGCTCTGATTTGAAAACAGGCATGGGAGAACTCAGTGAGAATCATTATTATTATTATTATTATTATTATTATTATTATTATTATTATTATTAATTCGATTTCTATGCCGCCCTATTCCGAAGAACTCAGGGCGGCTCACAACACAGTAGAAATCAACATATAAAAATACATGTAAATATAAAACCTCTTAATTTTTTTTTTAAAAAAAACCCAATCATTCAGCATACACACAGACATACACTGGCTTGGGGCAAGATGTTAACTACCCCAGGCCTTTGATCATGTCTTGATCAAATCCTGAGCATTAAGATCCGCTTTTCTATGCCAAACATGCAGATCTCTACAGGAAAGGAGATTCCCACCAGCAGCCCGTCTGGATTTCCTCTAGGTGTTCAGAGCCCTCCTGGATTGATCAAATCCCGCTTGGAGATAAGGAGGAAAAGAGGATAAAACTTCTGGTAAATCTTCTGGCTATCTAACAAAATGAAATTCAATGGTGAAAAAAGTAAAGTTCTACATTTAGGCAAGAAACACCAAATGTACAGGTATAGTATAGGTGGCACCTTGCTCAATAGTAGTAACTGTGAGAGGGATCTTGGAATCCTAGTGGACAATCATTTAAATATGAGCCAGCCGTGTGCTGCAGCTGCCAAAAAGGCCAACACAGTGCTGGGCTGCATTAACAGAGGGATAGAATCAAGATCACGTGAAGTGTTAATACCACTTTACAAGGCCTTGGTAAGGCCACACTTGGAATACTGCATCCAGTTTTGGTCACCACGATGTAAAAAAGATGCTGAGACTCTAGAAAGAGTGCAGAGAAGAGCAACAAAGATGATTAGAGGACTGGAGGCTAAAACATATAAGGAACGATTGCTGGAATTGGGCATGTCTAGTTTAACGAAGAGAAGGACAAGGGGGGACATGGTAGCAGTGTTCCAATATCTCAGGGGCTGCCCCAAAGAAGAGGGAGTCAAGCTATTCTCCAAAGCGCCTGAAGGCAGGTCAAGAAACAATGGATGGAAACTAATCAAGGAGAGAAGCAACCTAGAACTAAGGAGAAACTTCCTGACAGTGAGAACAATTAACCAGTGGAACAACCTGCCTCCAGAAGCGGTGAATGCTCCAACACTGGACGTTTTTAAGAAGAGACTGGACAGCCATTTGTCCGAAATAGTGTAGGGTTTCCTGCCTGAGCAGGGGGTTGGACTCGATGACCTCCAAGGTCCCTTCCAACTTTATCATCATCCTCATCATCCTCATCCTCATCTCACTACGGAGCCTTCTCCGGTGTTTTATGCCTGGGTTCTGTTGTTCCTTGGAGAAGGCCTCTCCTTTGTGGCCTTCCTTGTCAATGTCTTTGCACAACAGGCCACTGAGTGCAAAAGGACCGTGCATTCTGTGTGTCCAGAGGGTGGTATAGTGCTGTTAGATAATACCAAGGCATTAACAGCTAAAGTCTTGTCTCCAGAGCCAGTGATGTTGCCTCCCCAAAAAAGAATATACACAACAGACTGTGGGCATTTTCACATCTTTTGAAAAGACCTTGTCCAAACAGTCGGCGATTCAAATCGATGAGCTAAACACGGTCAAGGTTCTTCTCCTGCCCCACCCCCCAAAATGTATATTTAGTACTGTAAACACAACGAGTTGTAAAACCACTCCTAATCATTTTATGGTGAACTTGAAGCAAGATAAAAGTGACCTGAAACTTGTGCTCATCCTACTGGAGGGCAAAATGTAGTACCGATCAAGGGGGATATTTGTAGCACAAGTTTGGACTGTGTGTGTGTGTGTGTGTGTGTGTGTGTGTGTGTGTGTGGGAGGGTCCTTGGTGCTCTTTGAGCTTGGCTGTTTTCTCGCACACATTTCGTGACCTAACCAACATCAGAGCTGATGAGGTTATTGAGTTTGGAGAATGAAACGTCTGCAAGAAAACAAACAAGCTCAGAGAGCACGAAGGAAAATCTTGCAGTACGGACAGCCCTGCTACCTAGAAACCAACATTCCCCTTCTGAACTTGGCCTGGAAATTCCACACACCCCCCCCACAATCAGGGATAGTTTGACATGACACAGGAAGCAGAGCATCCTAGATAAGAAGTCAGGACTTACGCTGTAGCTGTGCTGCTCGGAGCTGTTTTTTTAACCTCTCCACCTCGTTCTTCAGGAATCTGATGTGGCGCATCATGTTTTCTGGAGAGTCTATTTCCATTGATATGTCCCTCGGCGACGGAGGAGCAGACACTGGCTGGTCCAGTTTCTCCTGGAGAATTCTGAATTTTTTAAAAAAAAATATTTATATTGGCAACTTTGGGGTTTGATTTCTTTGGAATGTACAAACAGAAATCAAGATGAGGCAATTTTTCTCTTTTCGGCAAAGAAAGGTGAGCGTGACCTGTGCCAAAGAAATCAAATCTCACAAGTAGAAACTTCGAGAAAGCATTATCTGCCACACATCTGGAATTCGGGCAACCCCTTGTCACATGCCTGGGGAATCATGCATGGGATAGAAAAGGTGGATAGAGAAAAATTCTTTTCTCTATCACACAATACCAGGACAAGGGGGCACTCCCTAAAGCTCATAGCTAAGAAAGTGAGGACAAATAAAGGGAAATATTTCTTCACCCAGAGGGTCGTTGATTTATGGAATTCACTTCCAGAAGAGGTCGTGACAGCTGTCAGCCTTGACAGCTTCAAGGCAGGGCTAGATAGATTCATGGATGCCAAGTGTATCGGTGGTTATTAAAACGGATGTCCATGTGCCGCCTCTATGTTGGTTGAGGCAGGCAGGATTCCCTTGGGTACCATTTGTTGGGGGTCAAGGGAAAGGGAGGGTTTTGCCTTCTCTTTCTGCTCAAGATCCCCATGTACAATTGGTGGGCCACTGTGTGACACAGAATGCTGGACTCGATGGGCTTTGGCCTGATTCAGCATGGCTCTTCTTATGTTCTTATGTAATCAGTAAACCTACATGAAGAGAATGGGAAGAGTCGGGGCTAAGGCCAAGCCTGGTTGCTCCAGGTTTCTGATTAAGAAGCCGGGCAAGGGGTCACCTTACTCCGTGTCCAGGGTGAGGAAGGAAGCAGGGATTCCCACCCACGGTTCCTCAAGCACCAGATCCATTTTTGCTTCCTATTCTCTGAACAAGATTGCCCCAGTCCCGGAAGGAATGTTCTTGGCACCAATTTAATGCTTTACATGTTTACAAAATTTAAAAAAAAAATGGTTGGGAGAACAAAGGATCACAGGGATGCCCAACCTTTCATTGGCTAGCACAGGGGTAGGCCACCCTGGCTCTTTTATGACTCCTGGACTTCAACTCTCAGAATTCCTGAGCCAGCCATGCTGAGGGGAAAGGGAGAGGTTTCTGAGCTGAGCCATGCCGGCTCAGGAATTCTGGGAGTTGAAGTCCACGAGTCATAAAAGAGCCAAGGTGGCCTACCCCTGAACTAGAGGAATGTTTCGTTTGATATCGTAAAGCATTTTTTTCTATTATCTAATGTAGCTTTCATTCAAATGGAAGAACAAGAAA
Organism: Bothrops alternatus; assembly: GCA_034064705.1. Classification (NCBI taxonomy): domain Eukaryota; kingdom Metazoa; phylum Chordata; class Lepidosauria; order Squamata; family Viperidae; genus Bothrops; species Bothrops alternatus. The sequence goes on along the minus strand of JARGCV010000259.1, from coordinate 2,542,751 downwards.
AGGCAAACGAAGTCAGGGACAAGCCGAAGGGACTGTGCTCAGCAAGGTGCACAGAACATTAAGTAATTATGAGAAGTGACCCAACACTGAAAGAAGATCATTCTGAAGTGGTTTGACCTCAAAACTGGACCCATTTTAAAGTTGGACCCGTTCCAGAAGACTTGGAATAGCCTGTTCTGAGATTGGAAAGGTCCCATTCAGGGTTAGGACAGAATATTCTGGCAACATGTCTTTTTTATTTTTCCCCATGGGACAAGCTGAACTGAGGAACAATGGTGCAGTTCATTGTCTTGGGTGAAATTTCTGTCTAGCCCAGGGGTAGGCCACCTTGGCTCTTTTAGGACTCGTGGACTTCAACTTCCAGAATCCCTGAGCCAGCCATGCTGAGGGGACAGGGAGAGGTTTCCAAGCTGAGCCATGCTGGCTCAGGAATTCTGGGAGTTGAAGGCCATGAGTCATAAAAGGGCCAAGGTTGCCTACCCCTGACCTAGATGATAGATAGATAGATAGATAGATAGATAGATAGATAGATAGATAGATAGATAGATAGATAGATAGATAGATAGATAGATAGATAGATAGATAGATAGATAGATAGATAGATAGATAGATATAGACAGACCTAGAGAAGGGGTAGGCCACCTTGGCTCTTTTATGACTTGTGGACTTCAACTCCCAGAATTCCTGAGCCAGCCATGCTGAGGGGAAAGGGAGAGGTTTCCAAGCTGAGCCATGCCGGCTCAGGAATTCTGGGAGTTGGAGTCCGCGAGTCATAAAAGAGCCAAGGTGGCCTACCCCTGGGCTGGCATCTTCACCCGTGTGTTTGTGGATCCTCCAAGGGCTGCTGCTTCTGTGAAATTTTCTGAAGGCTGTGGAATGTTATTTCTGACAAAAAAAATTGGGATTCGGCACGAAGATTTATAAACAGCAATGGCCAATATTTAATACGAAAGGCGTAAAGCAAAGCCTAGTAAGGGAACAGAAAAGACCCTTTCTAGTGAATCCATCTTAAATGCCATGTTATATTACTCTTGCTACGCAACACAGTTTTTACTGTTCTCTTCTTCTTCTTGTTGTTGTTTTATTGCCCCTTGAAACAGCTACATTTCAGGGAAAAGCTGTAAAATCTGCCTCATTCTCCCCCCCCCCGCCCGAAAAAAATGGAGTGAATGGTTGGGAGGAGCAAAGAAGAAAACCCACCGTTTTTCCGCTTCAAGTTTGTCCATCCTCTTCCAGAGACGGTTCACAAGAGCTTCCTGTTCTTGTTCTAGGGTGTTTTCCAGATCAATCTTCTCACGCCTTAGCTAGGAGGCAAATTGTGGTTTGGTTAAGAGTGGGCATCCCCTTTTCCTAAATTTGAGCTGGATCACAGTTTAACTCAGCACCAAGTCAGGACACCCAAAAACTGCATTTGTATTGCCAACATTTACATTTCAGTCTCAGAGATCTTTTCTCACAAAAGCACGTTTTGCTCACACAGTTAAAATAAATTCTGTTGATCTAGAACCTTTTTTATGACTGGTGGACTTCAACTCCCAGAATTCCTGAGCCAACATGGCTCAGCTTGAAAACCTCTCCCTTTCCCCTCAGCATGGCTGGCTCAGGAATTCTGGGAGTTGAAGTCCACCAGTCATAAAAGAGCCAAGGTTGCCTACCCCTGATCTAGGTCTGTCTATATCTATCTATCTATCTATCTATCTATCTATCTATCTATCTATCTATCTATCTATCTATCTATCTATCTATCTATCTATCTATCTATCTATCTATCATCTAGGTCAGGGATAGGCAACCATGGCCCTTTTATGACTCGTGGACTTCAACTCCCAGAAAGAGCCAAAGTTGCCTACCCTGGGCTAGGATGATACAGCAGATTACAAGTAGCCCTCGACTGAGGACGAGAATCGGTAGCAGAATTTCTGTTGCTAAGTGAAGTGAGTCGTGCCCAGTGTGCCATGGTTTTTTGCCATGATTTTTAAGTGAATCACTGTAGCTGTTAAGTGAATCATGCAGTCATTAAGTGAATCCAACATCCCCGACTGCAGGGTTGGGCAACCTTGGCTCTTTTATGACTGGTGGACTTCAACTCCCAGAATTCCTGAGCCAGCCATGTTGAGGGGAAAGGGAGAGGTTTCCAAGCTGAGCCATGCTGGCTCAGGAATTCTGGGAGTTGAAGTCCACCAGTCGTAAAAGAGCCAAGGTTGCCTGCCCCTGGTCTAGAACCTTGGAAACAGGAAAACTGTTGAATTAATTGCACTTTTCTTTGCGTTTATTTGGAGAGAAATAAATGCACCTCCTGGATTCTTTCTAATTCATTCCTCCAGGTAAAAAAAGAAGTTACCTTCCTGCCAGGTTGAATTGCTGGAGATGCCAAGGCCGCGCCCGGGAGGCCACTAGACAAGAGTATGGAGCTGGCCTAGATGGGGTGGGGCACTTTGGGATTCCCAGTCTGGCTTGCAGCCTGACATCTGCTCATCTCCCATCCAGTTTTAATCAGCTCTAATCCTGATTAGTTCTCCAGCTCAGCCAAGGTGAACCTGATGCTGCTGCCCAACCAGGCATTATCTGTTGTTCACCCATTGTTCTTGCTTTGAGGAGTTCAAGATAAGGACAGCTCTCTTTTTTATTCTCCTACGACGGAAGGTGTGCTAAGAGAAAGCAACCTGCTTAAAATCACCCAGACAATCCCACGGTCAAGGGTGGGGGGTCCTGTAATGACAACACAACGCTTGAGGTTACCGAATCCGGCCGTTCTCATTCTGGATAGTCGCAATTTTGCAAGTTGGGGGGGCCGGGGGGGAAGAGAGCAATACTTTGTGTATCCCTTTGTGCCAAATCCCCTTAAGTCTCACTTTGTTTACTAATCAAAACATAAATTTTACCGGGTGCCCAAACTCAGTTACAGCTTGTGGGTTCCTGGAGAGGCTATCAACGCAAAAGATCTAAGAATGCCAGCTCAAACATCCAGATTAGTGACTTTTGGATTATTTTGGGCGGGGGGGGGAGTGGGGAAGAGTTTCATCTTTTGGGGTTGAAGACTGGCCGCTGCCCTCTGATGGTCGCTGTTCCATCTGTTGGCCGGAGATGACCTCCCTAGCCGATTCCCACCACCCATCCCTCTTACAGGCTACTGGTAGCGGTCCAACTCTTTTTACAGCTTTTCACACAATGGGCACATTGTTGTTGCTAGTTGCGAAGTCGTGTCCGACCCATCGCGACCCACGGACAACGTTCCTCCAGGCCTTCCTGTCCTCCACCATCTTCTGGAGTCCATTGAAGCTCACGCCTGCTGCTTCAGTGACTCCATCCAGCCACCTCATTCTCTGTCGTCCCCTTCTTCTCTTGCCCTCCATCTTCCCCAGCATCAGGCTCTTCTCCAGTGAGTCCTTCCTTCTCATTAGGTGGCCAAAGTACTTGAGTTTCAACTTCAGGATCTGGCCTTCTAGAGAGCAGTCGGGGTTGATCTCCTCTAGGACTGACCGGTTTGATCGCCTTGCAGGCCAAGGGACTCACAGCAGTCTTCTCCAGCACCATAGTTCAAAGGCCTCCATTCTTTTGCGTTCAGTCTTTCTTGTGGTACAACTTTCACAGTCCCCTGGACTGCAAGGCGATCAAACTGGTCAGTCCTAGACGAGATCAACCCTGACTGCTCTTTAGAAGGCCAGATCCTGAAGTTGACACTCAATGGACTCCAGAAGATGGTAGAGGACAGGAAGGCCTGGAGGAACGTTGTCCATGGGGTCGTGATGGGTCGGACACGTCTTCGCAACTAACAACAACACTGACAGAATCTTGTTGGCCTGAAAATACACGTCTCCTGACGTCTCCCTGACAGGCTAAGAATGTCAACGCTGCTAACATCGGATGTTTTGCATTGACAAGATATGAAAATGTAACCATCTTTTTCCCCTTTTGCTTTTAGAGTTAGATGATGCTGGGGGGGGGAATGTGAATGAGAGTCTGGCTAGACATAACAACACTAAACTTAGCGTGAGAATCAAAGTTATTGAGCCCAGAGCTGATAAAGAATTGGCGGGCTGGAGAACTGGAGAGGAAGCCCGCGTTTCAAGCTAATTGAGGAATGTGATTTATGACTGTTAATTGGAGGAGGGAATTGTGCTTTGATACGCTGTGCCCGGAGGAGGGGGAATTCAGTTTTTGGCTTCAATTATGTAGTGCCAGATATCATGCTACTCTAATGATTCTTTAGGTAAACAATGCCTCAAAGTTCTTTTGAAGAGTTTCGTCTGTCGGAGCCATGACCTAGAAGCTCGGGAGTGTCTCTTTTTCTCCTCCTGTAATGCAGCTGCAGGCTAGGCCCTCTTTTATCTAACTGTTCCCTAGGCAGCACTTCCTCGCCCTTTCTCACATCCCATTACAACATCCACAAAGTCATTCCAATCGGCCATGCAAGATTTGATCTTGAATATAAAGTTCTATTTAGCAACTGGAGATTGCTGCTGGATGGAGGGCAGACTTCCCCTCCCGCTCCTCCTCGCTCTCTGCTCTCTACCCTTCCGTCTTTCTTTTATGACAATCATATAGCTACTTTGCCCCCTGTGTTCTTCTTCGTTGTTTATTTTATTGCTTTATTACCTAACTTCTGCGCTGCTGATCGAGCTCTTTTCATTTCTTCCTTTTTTTAATATACTGTTGTTTTACTGTAGTTAAGCTGCCCAGAGTAGCCTCATGGCTAGATAGGCGGCAAATCAATTTTAACAAATGGAAGAAATATAAAGGCAAAACAAAGGGGCAGAATTGGCACCGCAGAAGAGGAGGAAAAACCACTTTTTAAATTTCAACTTCGTGTCACCAATTAGCATATTTAAGGAGGTACGTGTCAAATCTCTCCTCGTGTTTTATTACTAGGGAAGAAGGGAAAGCTATCACCTCATTCCCCACTTGAAGTCAGCTGCTCTGACAGATTGCTATGAAGGAGCCCAGCTCCTGTCCCCTCCTTGTCTCTTAATGCAGGGCTTTTCAACCTTTTCACCCATTGTACCACTTTTAGGATATGGCAACATCCGAGTACCACCAGTCGCCTAGCAAGGTGTCAAAAACATGATGACCCACCCCCATAAAAGGAAAAAAGTGATGAAGTAAAGGTAGTCCTCGACTTACAACAGTTCGCTTAGTGACTGTTCCAAGTTACAATGGCACTGAAAAAAGTGCCCCCCAAGGCACAGCCGAGCAAGACACCTGCCTGCCTGCCCGGCCGCACCTCTTCCTCCTGTCCGAGGTTTTCATTGTTGTGAGCATTTCTGTTGAGGACTGGCAGTGGGGGTGGGGTGGGGGTGTTTGGTTTTTATTCCCCCCCACTGTCTGCTGGGTGGTTGCAGCAGGTTTTAGTCACTTCACATGACCCTGGGACACTGTGACCGCCATAAATATGAATCAGTTGCCAAGCATCTGAATGTAAATCACAAGACCCTGAAGATGCTGCAACATTCCAGCTGATCCTGGCGCTTCTTCTGGGCTCAGCAGAAGCGCCAGGATCAGCGCTGAGCTCCAGCTGGAACCTGGCGCTGATCCTGGCGCTTCCCCTGAGCCCTGACAGCCCCGAAGAAGTGCCGATCAGCCAGAAAGTGGCACTGATCCTGATGCTTCCGCTGAGGTCTGGCAGCCCCGAAGAAGCGCCAATCAGCCGGAAAGTGGCACTGATCCTGGCGCTTCTGCTGAGCCCTGACAGCCCTGCAGCTCCAGCCGTCTCTTGCTCAGGCTTGTGCGGTGCTGCCACCAGTTCAGCTCATTCCCCTCCCCCACTACCACTTTTCTAGGATGGTCGCGTACCACCTGCCAGGTGCCAATGTACCACAGGTGGTACCCGTACCACTGGTTGAAAAGCCCTGTCTTAATGGGTCCTCAGGGGCTGCCTTCCCTCTGGACCTTTCCCCTAAGCACAATCCTCCACTTAGCCTCCCTCCAGAGCCAGCACCTCTCCTTCAGCCTTCCAAGCCAGTCTCCTCATAGATGGGGAATCGATCCCCCCCCAAAGAGGAATGTTTCGTCTCCCTCAAAAGCTGAGCTGCAAGATGTGCTGGCCACCAGACAGGCCTCCCCCCACATCGCTGCCGACGTTCTCCGGCCTGTGTGACTTACCTGTTCCAGAGTGAGCTGCTTCGAAATGGTGTCGTTTTCCAGTTTTTTAATTTTCTTCATCAACTTGTTGACTTGGAACTCCTGCTCCTGCTCCAGGTGCTGTTCCAGCTCTGCCTTCTCATGCTGCAGCTGAGATCGGGAGAGACGTCAAAACCCAAAGGGTCAGCGTTTTGCAGCAGCAAACCAACTTTTGACATCAGTGCATGAAATCTGGCCCTGGTCAAACCCAGATTGGAAGTGAAATGCAGCCTTAACGATCAACAGGAAGGGCACACAATGTCTGAAGCCCTTCGAGGCAGAAAATGCTTTTGTTTCTTCTGAAGGGGGCGACTTCACTACTATAAGAAATTTCTATTTCTTACTGGAACAGGTAGGTTTTCTACAAATAGGGACAAAATATAGCGATCTAGAGCAAATTGGATTTCTAGACATTTCATGCAAGGAGGTTTTTACGAAAAGACTGGGCAGCCACCTGTCTGAAATGGTATAGGGCAGGGGTAGGCAACCTTGTCTCTTTTATGACTCGTGGACTTCAACTCCCAGAATTCCTGAGCCAGCCACACTGAGGGGAAAGGGAGAGGTTTCCAAGCTGAGCCATGCTGGCTCAGGAATTCTGGGAGTTGAAGTCCATGAGTCATGAAGGGGCCATAGTTCCCCCATGCTGGCTCAGGAATTCTGGGAGTTGAAGTCCACGAGTCATAAAAGAGCCAAGATTGCCTACCTTTGGCCTAGGACTAGGCCGCTTTATGACTCGTGGACTTCAACTCCCAGAATTCCTGAGCCAGCATGGGGGAACTATGGCCCCCTCCACGACTGGTGGAATTCAACTCCCAGAATTCCTGAGCCAGCATGGGGGAACTATGGCCCCCTCCACGACTGGTGGAATTCAACTCCCAGAATTCCTGAGCCAGCCATGCTGAGGGGAAAGGGAGAGGTTTCCAAGCTGAGCCATGCTGGCTCAGGAATTCTGGGAGCTGAAGTCCACGAGTCATAAAAGAGCCAAGGTTGCCTATCCTTGGTATAGGGTCTCCTGCTTGAGCAGGGGGTTGGACTAGAAGATCTCCAAGGCCCCTTCTAGCTCTATTCTGGCTTTGTTAACTTTTTTCTCTGACTTCCATATATTTCTTCTCCTAGCACAGGACACTATAGCACAGGACACTATTGGGCATCCCTATCTCCTGATCTTCTATCTAGTGCAACCCGTCTTAACAGACTTTCCCCTGGAGTTCATTTTTTATCATGCTCCTAAATATCCAGAGGGGAACCTCACAGCGGGTTCCTCTCCAAAGTCTCTAGTGTATTTTTCACACCTAAAATCATCAAGCCTTTCTTTGCTGGTTGCAGAGAAAGCATCCTGAATATGCCCGAATCCTAGAACCCACCTGGCTAAGATAAACGTGATTTGTCATGAACCTTGGAGATGAACTTAATATGCAATCCACAGGATTGGCTTCTAAGCCTTTATACTGCCTGTATGAATAGGCACAGGCTAGATCACCAGCAAGACATATGACCAAAAGAGTAACTTCAGCTGGAACATCTGGCCTCTCCATGGGGATTCCTGCCTCTACCCGTTTTCTGAAACATCTGGGCTGCTCTTGGAAAGCGCTGCAGAGGGAAGCCTGCCAGCTGTGCCAAGGAAAAGTTCCAGTCCATTATTTTAGGGACTTTGTTTTCTCAAAAGAATATTTTATTACTCATCTTTTTGTTCCTTTTTTTAAAAAAAAAGTTGATATCACTTTAAAAGCAATTATTCTGCCCTGGTTCTTTCCAAAAAGAGACATACAAGACTGGTTTTATCATCCAGACTCCCTCGATAAATACTTTTAACTCAGAACTGGCAGAGATCAAACAAGCCCTTCCCGGCTTTTCAGAGTTGACTTCCTCCATCTGTGCCGCAGTCTGAACTGTAGACAAGTTCAGGCAGAGGCTGAACATTTCTGAGTGAGGATAGCAAATACTGAAGGACTCCTTCCAGTCTGTCTTATTGTGTAGGGCTGGAAGTCCAACTGTCCATTTTCCCAAATTGCCTTTGTGAAATCAATTTCTCAAAATCTCTGAGAAGGATGCAGAGTAACCCGTAATTCTAAAAAGCTAAGCAAAACAACTTTCAAAGTAATAAGCAGCAGCTGGGAACCAAATCAAGAGATATCCTTTCTTGGGAGAGTTCCAACCACGTCATTTAAAACACTAAAGGAGAAATAACAAAACAACAAATTGAACTTAAACCTGAAATATTTCTGTTAGGCATAATTGACCCAAAAATTGAGAAATGACTCCAATACATCATTATACATATTATAACTGCAGCACGCATTGCATATGCACAATGTTGGAAAAGGGAGAACATACCAACAAATGTAATGATTATAGGTAAGATATTAGACTGTGCTGAGATGAATAAACTTACCTTAGAAATAAAAGACAAAGAAGCTATGGAATTTTACGAGATATGGGATATGTATTATAACTGGTTAGAATTGAGGAATAAAAAAAAATATGAGAAGTAATGTAAATAAAAGTAAGAGATATAGGACATAGTATTGTTACGAGAGAAAAAAAGTACGGTGTATTTTGTTTGTCTGTAAAGAGAAAAAGGAAAAAAATAAAAATTTAAAAAATAAAATAAAACAAAACACTGAAGGAATTGGTGCCAGGTGCAAATCCACCAGGGCTTGCAAGAGATCTGGAGTTTGGAAACATCAAACAGACGTCACAACGCAAACAGTTGAGGGTCACAAGGGAGACCCTCTTATGCTCAGAATACCTCGTGGCTCCAGCTTCCTGAATATTTTTATTCTAGAATCATCTCCTTCCTCACCTTTCACCTCTTCTGCTAACAGGGGTCTTCCCTTCCAGGTTGCCTGCCAACAAGAGCTCACAATATCTTTGCTGAACATTATGGAACCAGCGATGCTGCTAATGAAAGCTAAAAGAAGGAAGTGGACCTTCAAGGGCAATATATCCCAGGTACCACACTTCTACACAGAACAACACCTATTTTGACACCTATTGAGGGGAGGGGGGGGGAGACAAATCCATTGCCTTACTCAATAATTGAATTCTATTTATCTAATAAAGTTCTCTTTAAAGAGTTTTATAGACTCAAGCAACTTTTTCCATTAGTTTATGGGCACACATGGACCGAACAGCACTAAACAGCTCAAAAGAAAGAAATGGCAGGGAGAGACACACAGGTGGACAGTCCCCAGAGAGTTGCTAGGTGAGCAGACAAGGGCAAATTAAAGCCATAATATTTCTCTCCTCTAACATATAAACATTTGGAAATAGACAGCACACGAAAAAGCAGAGACATCAACCGGCCAACAAAGGTACATATAGTCAAGGCCATGGTTTTCCCAGTCGCAATGTATGGCTGTGAAAGTTGGACCATAAGAAAGGCTGAGCGCCCACGAATGGAGGCCTGTGAACTAGGGTGCTGGAGAAGACTCCTGCAAGTCCTCTGGACTGCAAGGTGATCAAACCGGTCAGTCCTAGAGGAGATCAACCCCGACTGCTCTTTAGAAGGCCAGATCCTGAAGTTGAAACTCAAGTACTTTGGCCACCTAATGAGAAGGAAGGACTCCATGGAGAAGAGCCTGATGCTGGGAAAGATGGAGGGCAAGAGAAGAAGAAGGGGACGATAGAGAATGAGGTGGCTGGATGGAGTCCCTGAAGAAGAAGGCGTGAGCTTAAATGGACTCCAGAAGATGGTAGAGGGCAGGAAGGCCTGGAGGAACGTTGTCCGTGGGGTCGCGATGGGTGGGACACGACTTCGCAACTAACAACAACAAAGAAATAAACAGTCTCTCAGATTGATAGCCGGCTAATATTTTCATAAAACCCAGTCCAAATGTTACAAAGAGCATAACACACTTCTGACTTTTCCGAAGCTCTTTAGCAAGGAAGGTCCTGCAAAACCAGGAGAACAGATTGTGGGTTTCAAGCCACAAGGTCTACACCTTAAATCTCAAAACAGATCCTGGTTCCCGTAACTGTTCAAACAATAAAAATGATCAGATCTCAAAGTACCAGAAGTACTTTTTGAATGATCAAGGAAGAACAAAGAGTTTCTGAAAACACAGTAGCTAATTTTATGCATGTAGTAAACAAACCCTTGGAACAGTTGCAACAATGTCCATCCAATTGAAAACAAAACCTCAAATCTAACAAGCGTTGCACAAAAAAAACAAAACCAGAAAACATTTCTACCTCTAGGTTGGCTAAAACCCAAATGTGGCTAATTCGCAAAGTGAGAAATAATAAAGTTAAGAGTAAGAGATTAGAAGGCAGTAAAAAAACAGAGATGAACAGCTGATGCAACACCATCCCCTGCAGGATTTTCGAAGGTTCTCTAAACCAATGTTTCTCAACCTTGACAATTTTAAGGCATGTGGACTTCAACTCCCAGAATTCCACAGCCAGCAGTGCTGGCTGTGGAATTCTGGGAGTTGAAGTCCACATGCCTTAAAATTGTCAAGGTTGAGAAACACTGCTCTAAGCAATCTATGAGCTCAGCTCATCCTCCAGAGAAAAACCCAGAATCTACCAGTTTGGGTCTCTGCAATTCACCTCTTTGTGATGAACCAAGGCATGCGTGTCTGGTCACAACAGGTTCGAGAGTCATGTCTTTGCTTCCTGTCACACCGGAGCAAACATGGTGTGTGGACACAAAAAGGGGGTCCCCATGGACCTTGAGGGTTTGAACATGCCTACGAAGCAGCAAAGCCTGGCAACTTTTTCTAATGATATTTTATTAATTTTCCAATTTTACATTTAAGTGGCAACTGGGTTAATCAATAGTTCGATAACAAAACCTTTAGTGCAAATCTCAAGCTGCAACATCAAATATTTCTTCTCTTTTTCCCCTTTACACTTACTGTCTCGTATTCAAGCTGGTACATTTCTAATTATACCAACTCAATAAGAACATCACGATTACATTTATCAGTATTTTTTTTTCGCTTATGCATATCTTAATTATATTCAATCTTCATAAACAATCCATAGCCTGTTCTTAATTTTTACCCGATTTTTAGTTGCCCATCAATATTCCAATTTAACCTGTGATATTTATAATTTTCAAGCCCTTAGGTAACCAAGATTTCCCTTATCTCAATTCACAACAAAATCTAATATCCAAAATACACATTTTTATCTATTTGAATGTAATCTTGTTCTACTGCCTAAAAGCTATCTATTTCCGGGCAACTTTTTTTCAATTTGGTTGATACTAAGGAGTATTCTTAACTGGAATTAAGTAAAATTCAAAATCAGGACTTGGATACCTATAACTAAAATTGTGTTCATAAATGTATTGATGGGTTGAGCTTTATTAAGAAATGGATTAAATTGAATACGATACAATAATTAAGGGAAATAGAGAGGGAAGTTTTTAAGAAGAGACTGGATAGCCATTGGTCCGAAATGGTATCGGGCAGTGGTGGCGAAGCTATGACACGCGTGCCAGAGACAGCACTCGGAGCCCTCTCTGTGGGCACGCGTGCCGTCGCCCCAGCCCCGCCTCCCCGTGGCCCCCTCCTCACCAGCAGCCTCCCTGGAGGAGAATCGCCCCTGGGTGCGGCCCACATGGAGCAGCGCAGCCAAGGACATAGCCGGACAGCAGGGACACGACTCCGCCCTCGCGCCCCATAGCGTGCAGATGTTGCTGTGGGGTGTGGGTGGAGGGCATGGCTGCCAGGGTGCTGCAGGGCTGCCTGGGTGATCTGCTGTGGGCCGTGGAGGCGGTGCGTGTCCCTGCAGGTGGGTGGGGCAGGGGCCGGGTGGGAGGCAGAGGGCGGGTTTTGGGCACTCGGTCTCTAAAAGGTTCGCCATCACTGGTATAGGACCAGGATACTTACAGGACCGCCTTCTGCCACATACTTCCCTATGACCGGTGAGAGTGCACAGGGTCGGCCTCCTCCGGGTCCCATCAGCGAAACAATGTCATCTGGCGGGTCCTAGGGGGAGGGCCTTCTCTGTTGTGGCGCCCGCCCTCTGGAACCAACTGCCCCCTGAAGTCCGCGTTTCCCCCACTCTCCTGGCCTTCCGGAAGAATCTAAAAACCTACCACTGCCGGCAGGCCTGGGGATGATTGTTGATTGTGGTGTGACTGAGGAGTATGTGTGGGGTTTTATTTTTAATGTTTTTTTGTTCGGATTTAGATTGAAATTGTTTTTTATATATGTTGTGAGCCGCTCCGAGTCTTCGGAGAGGAGCAGCATACAAATCCGAATAAATAAAATAAATAAAAATAAATAGGGTTACCTGCCTGAGCAGGGGGTTGGACTAGATGACCTCCAAGGTCCCTTCCAACTTATATTATTATTATTATTATTATTATTATTATTATTATTATTATTATTATTATTATTATTATTATTATTATTACGAAGAAGACATACCTGCATCAGCTTCCTTGACAGTTCGTTAGTGAGAAATTCTTCCTCCTTTTCATAATTCACAGCCAACGTTTCCTTCTCCTTCTGCAAAGCTTGAATCTTCTTAAACAGGGTATTACTGATGAATTCTTCTTCTTGCTCCGCCCGGGCTTGCTGGAAGAGAAACACCACACTCAGAGCCAGGCGCCCGGTCTGGGAGAGATCCGTACGCTTCCTCCACCTAAGCTTCTCCTGCCATTCAACTCAACAAGGCTGGGAGACACCGTGAGGTCTGCCAGGAAAACCCAAGCCCCATCTCTTTGCTGCTGCCAGCATGGACACCATCCTGTTCACGGAGGGCCTAGGCCAAGGGGTAGGCCACTCTGGCTCTGTTGTGACGCCTGGACTTCAACTCCCAGAATTCCTCAGCCAGCATGGCTCCGTTTGGAAGCCTCTCCCTGTCCCCTCAGCGTGGCTGGCTCAGGAATTCTGGGAGTTGAAGTCCACGAGTCACAAAAGAGCCAAGGTGGCCTACCCCTGGTGTAGACCAATCCTCTCTGCGTGGGTCAGACTACAGTCCCCATCATCCCCCCCCACTATCTGAATACAATGCAGTCTCTACTCCTACCTATTGGGGTATTTCTACCTGGCTGCTTCCAGGCAAGTCTACTGTAGATACTTTCCGTTGCTTTCCTCAAAATGTTTTCTCTCCCTCCCCCCCATATACACACCATCTACTCCACAGCCCTGGGATTTCCTAATAAGCAAGGTCTGGGGCGGAGTGAAAAGACACCCCCCTCATTAGCCACAGAAGCACCCTAGGGATCTTAGGCCTGTGGGTTCCACCTAATCCAAGGGTAGGCAACCTTGGCTCTTTTGTGACTTGTGGATTTCAACTCCCAGAATTCCTCAGCCAGCATGGCTCAGCTTGGAAACCTCTCCATTTCCCCTCAGCATGGCTGGCTCAGGAATTCTGGGAGTTGAAGTCCACGAGTCATAAAAGAGCCAAGGTGGCCTACCTCTGGCCTAGGCCTAGGCCGCTTTATGACTGGTGGACTTCAACTCCCAGAATTCCTGATCCAGCCTGGCTCAGCTTGGAAACCTCTCCCTTTCCCCTCAGCGTGGCTGCCTCAGGAATGCTGGGAGTTGAAGTCCACGAGTCATAAAAAGAGCCAAGATGGCCTACCCCCTGGTCTAGGCCACTGCTCTAAGCTGCCAGAGAGGAAAGACAGAGACCCCGGCGCCATAAATGCTCTCTTTGCAGTCAAGGGTGCTCGGCTCCAGAAACGAAGCCGCACCAACCACAAACCAGGATGGAGGTGAGTGAAAAGGATCTGGCGTGTGTGTGTATATGTGTGTGGTGTGTGTGTGTGTGTTTTCTGTAATACTCTGACACAGACAGCACATTTTTCAGCTTCAAGGAGTTTTGTTCCTATCACTGCCCTCAGCTTTTAGCCGTCGCCAATGCAGACTCTTTTGTTCCTCAGCTGCAGATCAGAGCAGTCCGCTGAGCCAGTCATTGGGAATAAAGTCCAGTCTTCGTTCCCAACTGCCCGCTGAGCTTGGCCTTAGTGCAGCGGTTCTCAACCTTTTTCAGGCCGCGACCCCGATCTGCGCCGCGCATGCGCGGCGCGACGGCCCGCATCGCGCATGCGTGGCGCACGCGCGACGGTTCGCATCGCACATGCGCAGCACACACGCGACGGCCTGCATCACGCATGCACGGCATGACGGCCCACGCATGCGCGGTGCTGCCCCCTGCGCCGGCCGAGGGGAAAAGGGGGAAAAATGGCGGACTACGTTGTTTGGCGACCCCCGTGAAATGGTTGTTCGACCCCAAATGGGGTCACGACCCACAGGTTGAGAACCGCTGCTTTAGTGTAAACAAAGTTATGAACCGCTGGGGTGGGTGGGTGAGCGAAGAGGAGGAAAGAGAGAACTTATTCTTGGCGAACAAGAAGCTATCCGCGCATCCCGGGCAGGGTGAAAATACAGGGCCACCCAACAGATTTTTTTTCTCTCCCCAAAGCTTCCTATGCTTCTGCTCTTCCTTATGAGGCCTCAACAGTCCAAAGAATGAATGAATGAATGAATGAATGAATGAATGAATGAATGAATGAATGAATGAATGAATGAATGAATGAATGAAAAAGATGTTGAGACTCTAGAACGATGCAGAGAAGAGCAACAAAGATGATCAGGGGACTGGAGGCTAAAACATATAAGGAACGGTTGCTGGAATTGGGTATGTCTGGTTTAACGAAGAGAAGGACGAGGGGGGACATGGTAGCAGTGTTCCAATCTCTCAGGGGCTGCCCCAAAGAAGAGGGAGTCAAGCTCTTCTCCAAAGCGCCTGAGGGCAGGACAAGAAGCAACGGGTGGAAACTAATCAAGGAGAGAAGCAACCTAGAACTAAGGAGAAACTTCCTGAAGGTGAGAACAATTAACCGGTGGAACCACCTGCCTCCAGAAGCGGTGAATGCTCCAACACTGGAAGTTTTTAAGAAGAGACTGGACGGCCATTTGTCCAAAATGGTATAGGGTTTCCTGCCTGAGCAGGGGGTTGGACCAGATGACCTCCAAGGGCCCTTCCAACTTTATTATTATTATTATTATTATTATTATTATTATTATTATTATTATTATTATTATTATGTTAGAAGCAAACATCAAAGCATGAACAAACCACGAACAAGGGAGCCAAGCTGTGGCTTCCGTGCAAGCTGCTCCACCCGTACCCAACGTCTTTCCTGGTCTGTAGCGGATCTTATTGCTGCAAGAGTTCAACCTGATCACCCGGTTTGCCAGTCTGGTTTTGCCAGGCAATTGCAACACCGGTGGAACCAGGAGCATCTGAACACAAGGGTCACTTAGCTCAGCTTAACAGTTTAGAGCCAAAGCAAGCCAGCTGGCTAGAAAATGAAATGTTGAACAAAATGTGAGAACGCTGCGCTTTCCTTGGATCTCACCAAATGCCTGAAAATGATCCCTGCGTGATGCCAACAGCCGGGAAAGAGATCTACGCCCTACAGCCTTGCCTGTAGGGCACAGAGGTGGAAGAGCAGGTGAAAGATTAGGACCGAGAGAAAGGGATGGGAAGCCACGTTGGCAGGACTGGATCGAACTGCTATTACAATTAAACTCATAAAGTTACGATGACCCCTCACAAATTAATAACTGAAGCACATTCGAAAGCAGAAACCGCATGAGGTATAGGACAGCTCTGGGGGGGGTGTTACCTGAAAAGATGGGGGGGTATACATGATGGGAAAGGACAGATGATGGATGGAAAGGTGCAAGAGAAAAAAATAGTATGTGAAAAACCTTTAGAGAGCTCTGGAAAAGTTGGTTCCTCTGCTGAACCATTGTGACCCCCGTTGCCGGCAGGCCTGGGGATGATTGTGGATTGCTGTTTGAATGACGTGTGTGTGTTGGGTTTTTTATTTTTAAATACTTTTCTGGTTTGGACTTAGACTGTGACTGATGTTTTATACATGTTGTAAGCCGCTCCGAGTCTCCGGAGAGGAGCGGCATATAAGTCAAAAGAAAAGAAAAGAAAAGAAAAGAAAGAGAAAGAGAAAGAAAGAACTCACTGGAGCCAGATCACAGTTGTAGCACTGTTGGGTTTTTATTTAATTTTCTCTTTGGAACTCACATCCAGGATCTCCAAATCTGGTCTGGAAGATTTAGTTTTAGAGAACTAGGAGAACAGCTGGATTAGTCTCTCTCTCTGTCTCTGTCTCTGTGTCTCTCTGTCTCTGTCTCTGTCTCTGTCTCTGTCTGTCTCTGTCTCTGTCTCTCTCTCTCTCTCTCTCTCTCTCTCTCTCTCTCTCTCTCTGTGTGTGTGTGTGTGTGTGTGTGTATGTGTGTGTGTGTGTGTGTGTGTGTGTGTGTGTGTGTGTGTGTGTAGAGGAGAAAGGGGGAATAGGACACTGTGAACCTCCTGCTGGGAGCAGGATCTGATTCATGCAAAACCAACATTTCTCTCATGTTATGATTTGCTGTCAACTGCAGAAAAGGTCATTCTGACATCTTCGGTGAACCACGGCTTTAGATGCAGCAGTGCAGAGAACAAAACTCAGTATTTGATTGCAATTACGCCTCTGCTATCTTTTATTCCTTCTTGTGGCTGCAGAAGTGGGGGGAAGGGAGGGAAACGATTAATCGTCCATGCAGAAAAACACACCTCGGGAGAAGCAGTGCTGGAAGGATGTAAAAAAGATGTCAAGACTCTGGAAAGAGTGCAGAGAAGAGCAACAAAGGGGATCAGGGGACTGGAGGCTAAAACATATAAGGAACGGTTGCTGGAATTGGGTGTGTCTAGTTTAATGAAGAGAAGGACGGGGGGGGGGGACAGGATAGCAGTCTTCCAATATCTCAGGGGCTGCCCCAAAGAAGAGGGAGTCAAGCTATTCTCCAAAGCGCCGGAAGGCAGGACAAGAAGCAACGGATGGAAACTAATCCAGCAGAGAAGCAACCTAGAACTAAGGAGAAACTTCCTGACAGTGAGAACAATTAACCAGTGGAAGTCCTTGCCTCCAGAAGCGGGAGGTTGGGCTGCCTTTTGCCCTGGAGAAATAGCTGGATCAAAGGTTGCCTTACTTAACTACTAATCCGGGCAAGAAGCAGCGGGATCAAATCCCTTCTGGCAATCCAGAGTCTTTTTCTGTGCCACCTTTCCATCTCCAGCATTGCTAGACTCACTGAGCCAGACTCTCCGGTTTCTTCTGCATCTTTTGAGTTTTTGGAAAGAAGAGATTTGCAGTAAACATCCTTTGTTGCCTTGTTCTTTGATCCGGGACTTAAGTTTCTCCACCTCCATAATAATAATAATAATAATAATAATAATGATGATGATGATGATGATGATGATAATAATAATAATAAAGTTGGAAGGGACCTTGGAGGTCATCGAGTCCAACCCCCTGCTCAGGCAGGAAACCCTATACCATTTTGAACAAATGGCTGTCCAGTCTCTTCTTAAAAACTTCCAGTGTTGGAGCATTCACCGCTTCTGGAGGCAGGTTGTTCCACTGGTTAATTGTTCTAACTGTCAGGAAGTTTCTCCTTAGTTCCACGTTGCTTCTCTCCTTGGTTAGTTTCCACCCGTTGCTTCTTGTCCTGCCTTCGGGCGCTTTGGAGAATAGCTTGACTCCCTCTTCTTTGGGGCAGCCCCTGAGATATTGGAAGACTGCTATCATGTCCCCCCTCGTCCTTCTCTTCGTTAAACTAGACAGACCCAATTCCAGCAGCCGTTCCTTGTATGTTTAGGCTGGGCACATGGGTTTAAAAGAAAAAAAACGGACAACCCACAGCCGGAAGCTGTAATACTTGCTTTCATATTGAGAAGGCATAATAAGATCAAGGGGAAGGGAGGATTATTTTGTGTTTACAAAGCTGGAATGGGCCTCCAGAGGCTTACACGTTCATTAGTCCTGGAGTTCATCTGGCATTTTGTGAGAGCTCTGTAGGGAAATTCAACCTTCGCGCTGGTTTCCTCTCTCCGAAAGACTGACACAGTCCCACAAGCAGGAACTCACAGGGTAAAAATGGGCTAAGGCAGCGGTTCTCAACCTGTGGGTCGCGACCCCATTTGGGGTCGAATGACGATTTCACGGGGGTCGCCAAACAGCGCAGCCCGCCATTTTTTTTTTGGTCGGCCATTTTTTTTGGTCGGCCATTTTTTCCCCTTTGCCATGCGGGCCGTCGCACCGCGTATGCGCGATGCAGGCCCACCATTTTTTGGGGGGTCGGCCATTTTTTTTGGGTCGGCCATTTTTTCCCCTTTGCTATGCGGGCCGTCATGCCGCGCATGCGCGATGCGCCCCGTTGCGCCACGCATGCGTGATGCAGGCCTGCCATTTTGGGAGGGGGTCGGCCATTTTTTTGTTTGTTTGTTTTGTTTTTTGGGGGGCGGGGTCGCGCCCCGGAAAAGGTTGAGAACCGCTGGGCTAAGGAGTTGCTGGCTTTTGTGAGTTCCTCCCGAGTTCCTCCAGAAAGGGCACTATGGTGACAGTTCCAATCCACCCACTAGTTTGGTGTGGGAAGACAGGGCATCAGGGAAACGGGGGGGACACTCCCCCAAAACTACGCAGAGAAATTTCAGCTTAATGACCCTGACAAGGGAATGGGCCATGGAAAGAGAGAACAAAATAAACATTTAGGCAAGAAAAACCAAATGCACAAGTACAGCATAGGTGGCACCTTGCTCAATAGCAGTAAGTGTGAGAGGGACCTCGGAGTCCTAGTGGACAATCCCTTAAATAGGAGCCAGCCGTGTGCTGCAGCTGCTAAAAAAGCCAACACGGTGCTGGGCTCCATTAACAGAGGGATAGAATCAAGATCACGTAAAGTATTAATACCACTTTACAATGTCTTGGTAAGGCCACACTTGGAATGCTGCCTCCAGTTTTGGTCACCACGATGTAAAAAAGATGCTGAGACTCCAGAAAGAGTACAGAGAAGAGCAACAAAGATGATCAGGGGACTGGAGGCTAAAACATATGAGGAACGGTTGCTGGAATTGGGTATGTCTAGTTTAATGAAGAGAAGGACCAGGGGGGACAGGATAGCAGTCTTCCAATATCTCAGGGGCTGCCCCAAAGAAGAGGGAGTCAAGCTATTCTCCAAAGCGCCTGAAGGCAGGACAAGAAGCAACGGATGGAAACTAATCAAGGAGAGAAGCAACCTGGAACTAAGGAGAAACTTCCTGACAGTGAGAACAATTAACCAGTGGAACAACCTGCCTCCAGAAGCAGTGAACGTTCCAACACTGGAAGTTTTTAAGAAGAGACTGGACAGGCATCTGTCCGAAATGATGTAGGGTTTCTTGCCTGAGCAGGGGGTTGGACTAGATGACCTCTAAGGTACCTTCCAACTTTACTATTATTATTATTATTATTATTATTATTATTATTATTATTAGTAGTAGTAGTAGTAGTAGTAGTAGTAGTAGTAGTAGTATATGGAATCAAAATGACTTGTTTGCTGTCTGGTAATCCCTTGATCTCCCTCTTAAATTTCCTCTTTTCTTTAAACGCCTAGAAATGGAAGTTCATTGTGACTGCAGATGCCAAGATTAACCTCAGGATACCTTCGTGACATTAGAATTACAGATGAGCCTTCCAACTGTTCTTCCCGTCACAAATGTGAAAGGAAGATTTGCCTCTTTACTGCACCAAGGTTCTGTCACTTGAATTCCAAATTCTATTTTGAAACGCACATAGAGCCCCACTAAAGGGTGCCTACCACACAGAGTATCCTTCCTCTAATTTGCAACAGATTAGGGATTTCAAATCTTTTTTCACCCGAAACATCTCCAGGTATGGAAACCAAGCTCCAGCATTAGGCTATTAATTAACCACACTGCTCCCAGCAAGAACGTTTTATAGCTGAGGTTTTTTTGGGGACAGAAGAAGCAGCCGGAATCATCAATAGGTAGATGTGAAAAGTCAGTCAAAAGGATTAAGCGGCCTCAATGACAAATGCATCTGTAGTTTCACGCAAATTAAAATATATTCCTGAAATAGAACAAACACATCTCCTTTGACTTTTAGAAAGAATAAAATATGTGAGCCAGAGCCTGTTCACACTTATCGCCGCTAGAGAGAAGACGGAGTGAAAAGTCACAAGCAGCCTCTTGGGTTCCCCTGGAACACAGGTTGACAACCTACAGCTCCGGAGCTGCATGTGGCTCTTTGAGCCTTCCCCTGTGGCTCCCAGCCTCCTCCGCCATTTGCAGACAGAGACAGAGAGAGGCACTTGCGCCTCTCTCTCTCTCTCTCTCTCTCTCTCTCTCTCTCTCTCTCTCTCTCTCTCTCTCTCTCTCTCTCTCTCTCTCTCTCTCTCTCTCTGTGTGTGTGTGTGTGTGTGTGTAAAAAAGAGAGTGGACTCACGGTGTTCTCTCACAAGCTGAAAAGCTTACTGGGTGGGGCTCCTCCCTTTGCTGCATCTCTGCAGGAAGCAGAAAGGTCAGGAGAGAGCTAGCTAGCTAGCCCAGCTATGCTGACTCAGGAATTCTGGGAGTTGAAGTCCATGAGTCATAAAAGAGCCCAGGTTGCCTACCCCTGAGCTTGCTGGAGAATAGCTTGAAGCCAGCTTGCCAGGTGAGCAGAAGATTGGAGAGGGGGAGGAGAGAGAAAGAGAGAGGGAGAGAGAGAACAGATGAAAACACAGAGACCCTTTTGACATCTAAAATAAGGATAACACTGCATATATCCTTTTTTACCTTTATGATACACACACACACACCTATAATAAAGGTACAAAAGGATATATACAGTGTTATCTTCATTTTAGATATCAAAAGAGTTTTGCGGCTCCCAGTGTTTTGTTTTCAGTGGGAAACGGGTCCAAGTGGCTCTTTGAGTGTTTTGGGTCGCCTACCCCTGCCCTGGAAGAATGGAATTTCTTCTGAAGAGCTTTTTTTTTTTTTTTTAGAAAGGCCATCTTTTCCTACAAAGTCAGGGGAGCTTTCAAAAAAGTTAACTTTAGAAAACTATTCTGGGAAGAAATTTTCGGGCAACAGAGTTTAGTTTCCCCAACGTGCAATTATTTAACTTCAAAGATGGAATGGGAAACAAGAGCGGTCAGAAGACGAAGGACAGGTTGCAAGTCATTTTTCCCAAGGCTGTCACAACTCTGAATTGCTGTTAAATGGCTAGAAGTCAAGGACTAACTCTACTCTTCCCTCCAGATCGCTACTCTGCTTCTCCTTTGCAGGATAAAAGGGTAAGGAGACCTCAGTTCCCAAAGCAATCTTGGGCTCGTCTTGGCAACGGAAGGGACTTACAAAGGCCCACTGACAGCAAGGTAGACTCCCTTGGAGAGCAGGTCGATAAATTAAGAAGGCTCTTATTTCACAAGTTGTTTTCTCGCAGTCTCTCACAGGAAGCAACTGGAAGAGCAGAATGTGATGGAAGACGCAGAGCTGATGTCAGCTGATGTTATTCCTGCCGACTTGGAAAAAAAACTCACCTGCCACAAGATTTAGCATTTCTGACCTATAAATTGCACAGTTCAGTTGCTTTTTATAGCATACGAGGAGAGAGACAAAAGAGCACATCACGTTTCCAATTGGCTCAACCGTTCTATCAAATCGCTTGCACCCTTCCCATTTTGGCCCTGAAATTTTCCCTTTGAGGGAAATGTGCTATTATTAAAATAATGCAATGCCCTGCGCTGTGTGCTGAGAAGAACTTACAGGATGAATTGGATGGAGTCAAGAAAAGAAAAGAAAAGAAAATGAGAAAAAAAAAGTGCACCAGCTGCTTAACTCCCAACAGGCTTTGAGCTGCAGCACCCCTAAGCCGCCCACTCCGCAAAGCCCCCAAGTTATGGGAGCTGTATCTGAAAGGGGACTACTTCTGCTCTAAGGGAAAGTATCTCTCTTCCCGCTACGGAGCAAAAAAGGGTCATGAGTGAGCTGCTCTGCGCTTCGACCATCTTCCTTCTTCCTCCCCTTCCACTGGCAGCAGTCTTTAAAACAACTGAGCCCAGATAACCTCCAGACCAGTGGTTCTCAACCTTTTTCAGGTTAAGACCCCACTCGCGCCGCCCAAGCGCGGCGTGACCCCGACCCCCGCGCGCAACGGGCCTATGTGCGCATGCGCGGCGTGCACGCGACAAATAAAACCAAAATGGCAAACTGCGACGGGCCGATCCGCGCATGTGTGGCGCACGCGCGACGGGCCGATCTGTGCATGTGCGGCGCGCGCGCGATAAAAAAAACAAAATGGCGGACCGCGATGGGCCGATCCGTGCATGCGCGCACACGACGGCCTGAACTGCACATCTGCGGCGCGCGCAACGGAAAAATTTTTTTAAAAATGGCGGAACGCGGTGTCCGGTGACCCCCACGAAACGGTCGTTCGACCCCAAATGGGGTCGCGACCCATAGGTTGAGAACCGCTGCTCCAGACTCTGGCTTAAATCCCCTAAAATCTCTTCTCCGATGAGCTCTGAGATCTCCTCAAGGTTCCCTTTCCAAAAGCAGGGAAAGGACATGTAGGACAGTCGTACGTGATCACCTCAGGTCAGCCAAGTTCAGGCCTAGGTCCATATGCACACACCCAGAGGCAGTTTTTAGTAAGGAAAGGGGAAAAAATTTGGGCAATTTTATTAACCAAGAAGAGTATGATGATCTCTTTTGTACACCAAGCCACCAAGCTGGCAGGAAGAGCCAACACTCCAGAAGACAGGCTTAAGATACAGGAGGATCTGGACAGACTTGAACACTGGGCGCTATCAAACAAAATGAAATTCAGTGGTGAAAAAAGCAAGGTTCTACATTTAGGCAAGAAAAACCAAATGTACAGGTATAGTATAGGGGGTACCTTGCTCAATGGTAGTAACTGTGAGAGGGACCTCGGAGTCCTAGTGGACAATCACTTAAATAGGAGCCAGCCATGTGCTGCAGCTGCCAAAAAAGCCAACACAGTGCTAGGCTGTATTAACCGAGGGACAGAATCAAGATCACGTGAAGTGTTAATACCACTTTACAAGGCCTTGGTAAGGCCACATTTGGAATACGGCATCCAGTTTTGGTCGCCACGATGTAAAAAAGATGTCGAGACTCTAGAAAGAGTACAGAGAAGAGCAACAAAGATGATTAGGGGACTGGAGGCTGAAACACATAAGGAACGGTTGCTGGAATTGGGTAGGTCTAGTTTAATAAAGGGAAGGACGAGGAAGGACATGATAGCAGTATTCCAGTATCTCAGGGGCTGCCCCAAAGAAAAGGGAGTCAATCTATTCTCCAAAGCACCTGAAGGCAGGACAAGACGCAACAGATGGAAACGCATCAAGGAGAGAAGCAACCTAGAGCTAAGGAGAAACTTCCTGACAGTTAGAACAATTAACCAGTGGAACAACCTGCCTCCAGAAGCGGTGAATGCTCCAACACTGGAAGTTTTTAAGAAGAGACTGGACAGCCATTTGTCCAAAATGGTATAAGGGCAGCGGTTCTCAACCTTTTCCGGGGCTCGACCCCGGCCCGCATCGCGCATGTGCGGCGCGAAGGCCCGCATCGCGCATGAGTGGCGCGACGGCCCGCATCGCAAAGGGGAAAAAAATGGCTGACCAAAAAAAAATGGCCGACCAAAATAAAAAAAATGGCGGGCCTGCATCGCAAAGGGGAAAAAAATGGCCGACCAAAGAAAAAAAATGGCGGGCCCGCATCGCGCATGCGCGACGGCCTGCATCGCAAAGGGGAAAAAATGGCCGACCCAAAAAAAATGGCCAACCAAAAAAAAATGGCCGACCCCCCAAAAAATGGCCGACCAAAAAAAATGGCGGACTGCGGTGTTTGGCAACCCCCGTGAAATGGTCGTTCGACCCCAAATGGGGTCGCGACCCACAGGTTGAGAACCGCTGGTATAGGGTTTCCTGCCTGAGCAAGGGGTTGGACTCGATGACCTCCAAGGTCCCTTCCAACTTTATTTTATAGTATTATTATTATTATTTACTGTACCCATCTCTCCTCTACCAAGAAGCCAACAGAGAAAACAAACTCATCCATTTGCAGTAATCTTCCGGAACCAATGAAGGAACTTGGACCTCTCTGCTCCTAGTTCAGCTCCTTCGCCACTGCTCCACGTTCACTCGGGGGACCAAGAGGAAGGAGAGACCCAGAGCCCCCCAGGGAGAAGGGGCTGAGGGCGGACTAGCACCTCGGCCACACTTCTCCTGTCGAGCCCCAGAACCCCAGGCCTTTTCCCCAGCATTTGTGTCTCAACAAACTTCAACAAGCTTTCATCCTTGTGTTGAAATGCTTAGCCACCTGGCCGGCTGATTAATCACCATTAGAGATGACACAAGAGCCATCTGGGTCAAGGACACACTTGGGAAAATACTCTGTGCCTGAATTAAGGTGGAGAGAAAACCTCTGCGGTGTCTCCCTGAGTAGAGCCAGTGTGCAAAGGGGAAAACATCGAGAAGAGCGTTAGGATGATTGTGTATCGTCTGCGATCATTAAGTTCGCAGACGATACCACCATTATCGGGTCTTATTACAGGTGGAGACGAAAGAGCAGGCAGGGGGGAGGTACAAAAACTATCCTCATGGGGCCTAGAAAACAACTTGCACCTGAACATCGGCAAGACAAAGGAGATGGTGTTAGACTTCCGGAAGAGAGGAACCCACCCCACTTTACATCAGGGGGAGGCCTGCGTGGAGAGAGTTTCCTCCTTTAAATTCCTGGGAGTCTACCTCAGCGAAGCTCTCACCTGGAAAATCAACACAACCCAGGTGGCCAGAAAGGCCCCAACAGAGACTCCACTTCCTTAGGGTCTTCCGAAAGAACAAAGTGGAACAACGACTGATGACCTTCTTCTACCGGTCCACTACAGAAAGCATCCTCTCACATTGCATCATGGTGTGGTATGCTGGCTTGACAGCCGCGGATAGAAAGACACTACACAGGGTGGTGAGCACAGCACAAACGATCGTGGTCTGTCCCCTGACACCACTGGATGACATCGCCAGGGCCCGTTGCCTTAGAAGAGTGAGGAAAATCCTCAGGGACGACTCACACCCCGGTCATCACTTCTTTACTCTCTCTTACCATTGGGTGTAGGAGATACAGAAGCATAGCCAGCCGCCCCAACAGGCTGAAGAACAGTTTCTCCCCTTGGGCTGTCAGACTCCTGAATGGGAAATGACTCCATGTATGATAGACCTGCGGGGCCGGCGCGTTGTGCAATGAGTTCACGTGCTGCAATAAGAGTGTGTGTTTGTTGTCACTGTGAGTTGTGTTGGGGGGTGCACGAAGGGAGGCTCAGCCAATCTTGTTGTACACATGTTGTACTTTGACAATAAAGGTTGATTTGATTTGAGGATACATCCAAGTCAAAGTATTTGTGGAGGAGGGTTAGGGTCCCCATTGCATCTCAACGTAAACCAGTGGTTCTCAACCTTTCTGAGGTTGAGATCCCACTTGCCCCGCCCATGCGCGCCGCGACCCCGACCCGGGGGCACGCACGTGTGCGCGCGCGCGCAAAAAAATTTTTAAATTTTTTTTTAAAAAATAAAAAAAATGGCGGCCGCGACGGGCGGGTCTGCGCATGCGTGGATCGGCCCGTCGCACGCGCCACGCATGCGCGCATCCGCCCGTCGCGGGCCACCATTTTGTTTTTTTTAATTTTTTTTAAAAAAAATTTAAAAAAAATAAAAAAACCAAAATGGCGGCCGCGATGGGCGGATCTGCGCATGCATGGATCGGCCCATTGCACGCGCCATGCATGCGCACATCCGCCCGTCGCGGGCCGCCATTTTGGTTTTTTTATTTATTTTTCAAAATTTAAAAAAAAATTTAAAAAACCAAAATGGCGGCCGCGACGGGCGGATCTGCGCCTGCACAGATCAGCCCATCGCACACGCCGCGCATGCGCGGATCTGCCCGTTGCAGTCCGCCATTTTGTTTTTATTTTATTTTATTTTTAATTTTTTTTAATTTTTTTTAAATTTTTTTAAATTTTTTTTCCAGCGCGACGGGCGGATCTGAGCGTGCGCGGTGCGCGCGCGCCCAAAAAAATTAAAAAAATTAAAAAATTTTTAAAAAAATTAAAAATAAATTAAAAATAAATAAAAATAAAAAAACAAAATGGCGGCCGGCGGTGCCCGGCGACCCCCGCGAAATGGTGTCGCGACCCCAAATGGGGTCGCGACCCCAAGGTTGAGAACCACTGACGTAAACCCTCCATTCGGCCTGCAGCCAGAAGCCAGATAATTGTGCCACGCTGCTGAATCTAAAGCAATTAGCTCTGATGTCCTCTCAGAAAGGGCTTACTCCCAATAATCTCGGCCTCTAGAGAAAAGCTCCTCTGGCAGCCAATCCTCTTAGGTAGAAAGTGGTTTGTTTGAGGGCCTCCAACTGAAGGCTGTCCCCATTTTTCCTTTCCCTCTTTCAGAAGAAGGAAGGAAGGAAGGAAGGAAGGAAGGAAGGAAGGAAGGAAGGAAGGAAGGAAGGAAGGAAGGAAGGAAGGAAGGAAGGAAGGAAGGAAGGAAGGAAGGAAGGAAGGAAGGAAACTGCTGTCAGATACTGGCTGATTTCAACGGACGTTCATCCCTCCAGCGATGCAGGCCGTACGCTCCGCTCTATTTTGATTTTAGGATTGAAACAGATCACCTTCATCTGCACCTAATTTTTCCCCATTTTTTTTTAAAAGGTGGGGCTGCAGAAACAGACCAAGGGATTCAAAGATCCAAGAAGCTCTCAGAAACTGGAGGATTGGCGGCAGCAAAGAACCCCGCCTGTCCCCAGATGCTCTTCTGGAAACAGGCGTGTTGTGTTTGGTGAGCGTGTTCTCCCGTTTCCAAATTAGTCCACTCTCCTGGAGAAGACCCCTGCGACCCCTGTACAATTTCCTTAATAGCCATGATTTTCCCAGTTGCAATGTATGGCTGTGAAAGCTGGACCATAAGAAAGGCTGAGCGCCAAAGGATTGAGGCCTTTGAACTATGGTGCTGGAGAAGACTCCTGCGAGTCCCCTGGACTGCAAGGTGATCAAACCGGTCAATCCTGGAGGAGATCAACCCCGACTACTCTTTAGAAGGCCAGATCCTGAAGCTGAAACTCAAGTACTTTGGCCACCTAATGAGAAGGAAGCACTCCCTGGAGAAGAGCCTGATGCTGGGAAAGATGGAGGGCAAGAGAAGAAGGGACTACAGAGAATGAGGTGGCTGGATGGAGTCACTGAAGCAGCAGGCGTGAGCTTAAATAGACTCCAGAAGATGCTAGAGGACAGGAAGGCCTGGAGGAACATTGTCCATGGGGTCGCGATGGGTCGGACATGACTTCACAACTAACAGCAACAATCCCCAAAGACGGCAGAGCCATCTTATAAACTTTAGTTTTCTAACCTTTCATAAACGTTAGTTCAATTCTCTTCGTCTTGAATTCCACAGGAGATGATATGGCTGAATTATATAAATAGATTACATAGATTAGACATGTCAAGCTCGTGACGCCACGTGACGTTACGCGACATATCGGAGCTTTTTTCCCATTTGTCAACAATGGGGTGGGTGCGGTTTCCTCGTGATGCATCCAGCCCACGGGCCGGCAGTTTGACGCCCCTGATATAGAGAAATCTAAATATTTAGATTTGCATTTTCAAAGCATGAACTGAAATTTTGACCCCCGAAAAAAGAGGCAGCGCTGTGACAATAGCAAGAGTCCAAGGCTTGTGGCGACATCTTCTTTGTATTGTCCCTGTGTCTATGGTCTGTTCACCTGGTTCAAGGGATTCTATCAACATCTCTCCATATTTACTGTTTCT
Organism: Bothrops alternatus; assembly: GCA_034064705.1. Taxonomy (NCBI): domain Eukaryota; kingdom Metazoa; phylum Chordata; class Lepidosauria; order Squamata; family Viperidae; genus Bothrops; species Bothrops alternatus. Next base: position 2,514,994 of record JARGCV010000259.1, on the reverse strand, counting down.
CACTGGATTTTTCAAAATCTAAACAGGTTTTATACCCAAGATGTAAAATATTTTAAATACAAGTCATTTTGCAAAGATGTTCAGCAGTGTGAAAGGGGGATAAGAACAAGTTGCTAACTAAAGAAAAGCTGTACCATGTCCATAGATTTGTTCATCTTTTCCTCATATCTGACAATTCATCTATGCTCCCAAAATTCTGAACATACAGAAGTCTTTAGGCTGAGTTCCCACCATGTAAGATGACATCACTAAGAGATGATTTCAGGGAGAAAACATCATGCAAGCATGTGTGAGTGCGTGCACCCACAGTGCTCCTTTTGAAGCATCTTCTTAAAAAAAAATTATCTTCATTTCCATGGATTTTGTTCATTATCTTTTTCAGATTCTCCCTTGTCACAGGGACGGCGAGACTCCTTGTGAATTGCTGACTATGTTGATTATGTAGCAATGGTGTTAGTTAAGAAAGTACTCAAAGTGAATTCTAGAGAAAAACAATATTTGATTACATTGTTCCACGTTCTTTCTTTCTTCTGCAGTCCTCAGTCTGAGGTGTAGAAGATAAATTGGGGGTGATTGTGTTATGTTTCCATAACGTTATTAAAAGGAATATAGGGCCTTCTTTTTAGCAGTCCAGAAAGACTGGTGTGATGCTACTCTTCATTTCATCTTCCTACAGATTATCCTTCAAAAATCTAATCGATGATTATTGCTTTGAGATTCAAAGAATGTTTTTAGCGATGGTGTTAAACATTTAAATGTTTTAAATGACTAAGCTGTCAATTTTTACACTAAAAATGATGGCAAGGACCAACATCTTTCACACAACAATCATTCAAACCATTATCATGTATTTTTTGTGCTTTGCTTCTTCTGATGCTGAACACCGCTTAACATTCATGACTCATGACTATGAAGGGCAATCTCTGAACATTTAAGGCTGGATGGCAGGATGATCAGGCCCACATCTTGCAACACAAGAGTTCGTCAACAAACGGAGCAAACACACTTGCAAATTATAGTTTTGTAATATTAGAATAACCCTTGTGAACTTACACGCAGACAAATGGCTATTAATTTTTCAGCATTTAACTATGCGTGATCTCTATAACATCATGGAAAAAAATCATTTAAATTATCCATCCCATAAAAGGAAGCAGTAATTTGAGGAGAAATACCATAATTTGCACGGTGTCTGTAAGAATTTATTTGTGCTGACTACAGAGCACTATATTCTTAAGTGAACAATTCCAGTGGGATAAAGAAAGGAGCTATATTATTTTTAACACGTAAATTTTGATTAGCTAGCATTCTGACCGTTCTAAATTTGCAGAGATTAATAATATAGTTATTTTTATGGCTTGAAGTCTGCTGTATTATAGACTGATTTTGAGTGGGCTAACTTTGAAAAATCTGGTAGTTCATACTAACGTAATAGATAAAACAATGGGATTATTAACTTTCTATTGTATGCTTGGTATGCCCCATTAGGATCCCTAAGTAAATACAAATTACGTGAAGAAAATTACAGATTTATGAACTAGAAGACCTTCTCCTAGTCTAATTCAGCATTTTTTACAAGGTTTTCCAGTGCAACTCATCTGCATGTAATTGTCCATTCACATGATTTAGAACTCTTTTTAATGTCAAGGTGAAAGTGCCCATCAGGCTACTTCTGGTTAGAAATGCCATCTTACATTAATTTCTGATTTTCTGAAGAGGAGCTGGCTGTTTTCCCCAACCCCCCCCCCACCCCTTTGAAGGAAAGAAACCTCAATAGCTCTGAGCTTGATGTGGCTACTATAAATTCAGTAGATACATCAAATGCTTACTACTTTGGGACCAATCTTCAGAAGCCATAACCGCTCAAACATTAGGACTGCGAATGACACATCCAAGGAGATCCTTCAATATGTCCATTTCTAACACCAGAAGACATTCAAAAGGGGGAGGGGAATTCCAATGCAACTCAACTCTCAAATCAACTCATCTTGCAGCTTAGCCTAGAAATGGACTTGCTTGGTTTTTCTCAGCCTTTTTTGAGAGCAGAGAAATGATACTGCAGTTCTCTCTCTCCCCCCACCTCTCCCTCCCTCCCTCCTTCTCCCTCCCTCCCTCCCTCCCTCCCTCCCTCTCTCTCTATATCTATCTATCTATCTATCTATCTATCTATCTATCTATCTATCTATCTATCTATCTATCTATCTCCCTCTCCTCTCTCTCTCTTTGGAAAAATCAAAAGTCAAAGTGGTTTTGCAGGTCACTGCAGCATTTCAAGCAGTAACAGAAAACAGACCAAATTAGTTCCCAGCGGTCCCAAATACAAGATAGGAGACTTAGAAATTGAGGTCATTTAAAATTTGGGAATGATAAAAGATTAAACATTAAATTTAAATATCAATGGGAAATTAGAGTTAAGGAAAACCTACTAGGTTATTGTCTAAAAGATGGAATGTCAAATCAATCAAGATACGTATAGACTGAAGATTATCGATGAATACTAGAAAGGTATTTTCTGTTTGATTGATAGAATAAGAACCGTACCGGTCTGAATATGAGACAATAGATATTATGGGGGAAGAGAGGGAATTAGTTTGTTGTTAATACTTTGAGATTTGTACTGATGATATTCAAATGTAATGGAACGACTGTGCTCAGCTGCCACGCTACTTTTCAAATAGGTAGATCAGACATGTCAAACACAAGGCCCGGGAGCCGGATGCGGCCCATGAAGTGGTTTCATGTGGCCCACGAAGCCATCCTGGAAACAGTGAGGGAACGGCCCCCTCTGCCTTGGCCCTGGCCCAGGCCAGCCGGGAGCCAATGTACAATTTTGTGGTGGCCATCTATGCTGAAACGCATTCAGTCTTAGCTCCATAAGCCCCCCCTACCCCCGCATGGCCTGAGAACAGTGAGGCTCCTCCAGTGGACCATGCCTTGGCGCTTGCCCCGGTCCCAGCCCCTCCTGCCAGAGACCCTCAGATCTGTCCCACTCCTGCCCAGGCCCCCCACAGGCCCCCTTGACGCGAACGGTGTAGAGCTGGCCATGCCCACCCAGTAGGCCACACCCACTCCATCCACACCCACCCAGTAAGCCACACCCACCCAGCCCCCCCCCGAGGGCAACCGCCATGCTGATGCGGCCCTCAGTGAAATTGAGTTTGACACCCCTGATGTAGATGTAATATTGGAAAATAAAATTTAATTAAAAAAAACTTGGGGGAAAAAAACAAATTAGTTCCCAGCAGACGAGCAATAAGTGTGCACCGTGTCAGTTACATCTTGAGACCTACCTCACAAGAAGGTGTGCATTTTTCTGCCCTAACAGAGATTTTTTTAAGAATTATCATTCCTAATCATGCAGAAGGTGGATCCCTTATCCATAGATCTGTTATTCCAGAAGCATAACCTTATATTTTAGTTCATCCTGCCCATCCTTGGCCTGTTTAAAAAAAAAAATATTCCTAGCTGTCTCCCAAGGTGATTTCCCCACTAGGCGAGTCCAACACAGAAAAACCTCATCCAGAAGCCACAGTGGTGAAAAGATCTGGCTTCAGTGGAACAAAAACCCGCAAACATCCCAGATCTGGCTTAAGTGGAACAAAAACCCGCAAACATCCCAGATCTGGCTTAAGTGGAACAAAAACCCAAAAACATCCCAGATCTGGTTTAAGTGGAACAAAACCTTGCAAACATCCCAGATTTGGTTTAAGTGGAAAAAAACCCTGCAAACATCCCAGATCTGGTTTAAGTGGAACAAAACCCCGCAAACATCCCAGATCTGGTTTAAGTGGAACAAAACCGTGCAAACATCCCAGATCTGGCTTCAGTGGAACAAAAACCCGCAAACATCCCAGATCTGGCTTAAGTGGCACAAAAACCCACAAACATCCCAGATCTGGCTTAAGTGGAACAAAAACCCAGAAACATCCCAGATCTGGTTTAAGTGGCACAAAAAACCCGCAAACATCCCAGATCTGGTTTAAGTGGCACAAAAACCCAGAAACATCCCAGATCTGGTTTAAGTGGCACAAAAACCCGCAAACATCCCAGATCTGGTTTAAGTGGAACAAAAACCCGCAAACATCCCAGATCTGGCTTAAGTGGCACAAAAAACCCGCAAACATCCCAGATCTGGCTTAAGTGGAACAAAAACCCGCAAACATCCCAGATCTGGTTTAAGTGGCACAAAAACCCGCAACCATCCCAGATCTGGCTTAAGTGGCACAAAAAACCCGCAAACATCCCAGATCTGGCTTAAGTGGCACAAAAAACCCGCAAACACCCGGCCACACAAAAGCCCTGGCTGCCAAGCCCAGGAGAAACAAGCCAGCCACCCACCCTGAGCAGCAGAACTCCCTCCAAGGACTGGCTTGCAGCTGGCTGGGATGATGGTCTTGCTGGGAAGAAGCCAAGCTGGCTGGGGGAGAAAGGGGGGGCCAGGAGGGAAGAAGGGTGGAGAGAGGGGGGTCTGCCAGCTGCACCCCCTGAATCCTGGCTGCCCCCCCCGCCCCTGGGCTGGCAGCCAGAGCTGCTCTCCTTCCCACGGGGGGGGGAGCCTTTGCAGGAGGGGGGCCGGAGGGGCGCTGGCCCCAGCCAGGGAGGGGGACGGGGGGCTGGTGGGGGTCTCCCAGTCCCCGGGGTGGCCAGCCTCTGGGAGGAGAGGGGAGGGGAGGGGGCGGCCCTCGCTTGAGCCCCTGGCCGATCCGCAGGGGAGGGTCTCCACTCCCCCCTCCCCCTCCAGCAGAGCCACCTTTCCTGGAGGCTCCCTTTGGAAGGGGGAGGGGAGAGCCGCGCCCACCACCCTCTCCCACCCCACCCACCCTCGCTCCCTCGGGGCGGCTGGGCCTGCGGGGCTGCTGCGTCTCCCTGCCTGCCTGCCTGCCTGCGGGAGGCCGGGCCGAGCCGAGCCGAGCCGAGCCGGGCGGGGCACTCACGATGGTGACGCTGGCCTTGCGCAGGTCGCGGTTCTCCTCCTGCAGCGCTTTGCACTTCAGCTTGTAGGTCTCCAGCTCGATCTTCAGCACCTTGTTCTCCTGCTGCAGCGAGGCCAGCCGGTTGGTCAGCTCCTCCAGCCGGAACGGGGAGATCACGATGCCGCCCGCCTTGCCGGGGCCCGCGGCCGACGACGACGACGACGCGCCCCCTCCGGGCCCGGCCGACGACGCCTCCGGCGCCCCCGACGCCCCGCCGCCGCCGCCGTCCGTGTCGCTCTCGCTGGCGCTGTCGGCCATGCCGGCAGCTAAGCAGGCAGGCAGGCAGGCCGTCCGCCCTCCGCGCTGCCGTCCGCGCCGCTGCTGCTGCTGCTGCTGCCACCCCTGCGTGGCCCCGCCCCGCCGCGCCGCCTTCCGCCCGCCCGCTGGCCAAGAGGGGCGCCTCCGACGCCTCCCGCCGCGCCCACAGCGGCCCCTCCGGCGCCCTCCGGCACTGCACTCTCCTTCGCCGCCTCCAAAAGGCTGCCACCTGGGCTCTTTTAGGACTCGTGGACTTCAACTCCCAGAATTCCTGAGCCAGCCACGCTGAGGGGAAAGGGAGAGGTTTCCAAGCGGAGCCAGGCTGGCTCAGGAATTCTGGGAGTTGAAGTCCTCGAGTCACAAAAGGGCCATCGTTTCCCGCCTTTGCCTTAGCCCAGGGTTAGGCCACCTTGGCTCTTGTATGATGTGTGGACTTCAACTCCCAGAATTCCTGAGCCAGCATGGCTCAGCATGGAAACCTCTCCCTTTCCCCTCAGCATGGCTGGCTCAGGAATTCTGGGAGTTGAAGTCCACGCATCATAAAAGAGCCAAGGTTGCTCCTTTGCAGACTGGGACTGCCGGCACCCAAGAGCCAGCCTGGTTCTCCTTACTTCCCAAGGCAGACCTCACCCTTCAAGGTCACAGCCCCCGGTCTCTTTTTCCGGGCAGCCTCTCCCATCAGACGAGCTGAAGCCTCCCAAAGTCCCTCGGGGATAGGAGCAGAAGGGGGTCAGTGGGGAGACCTCCTGGATCTGCTGGGCAAGGCAACCTGCAACCTTGGCTCTTTTATGACTCGTGGACTTCAACTCCCAGAATTCCTGAGCCAGCTGTGCTGTCTCAGGAATTCTGGGAGTTGAAGTCCACGAGTCATAAAAGAGCCAAGGTTGCCTACCGGTCTTGGGCTACAGTTTCCCTCGTGGTCCAAACCTCTTTGGTCTCCTGATAGTGGAAATAAATTCAAAACCTGAATTTAATTGTGGTGTAAAGCAGCCTTCCTCAAACTGATGCTGTGACCTGGAGACCCTAACATGCATGGATCGTATGAACTGGAAAGAGAGCTTCTTGAATTAGCTGCAGATCTGTGAGAGTGTAGAACAGTTGTTTGTCCATCTTGTCCACTAGGATGTCATGCTTGGATACATCCTTGACACGTTCACCCTTGCTTCTGAGAGCACCTGTATCCTAACGGATACAGGTGTCTACTCCTCCTTCCCATTTTTGGATACCGAGACTACCTTTGTTCTTCTCTACTGGCACCTCTGGATTTTTTCTAAGATTATAATCTGCACTTCTGCCCGAGAGGAATTTCAGATCATGGGAATGTAATTTGTTTAGAGTAGCAAGGTGGCTTCTTGTGATGCCTCCTTTATCCTCCAGAAGTTGTCTTCCTCAGACATCTCAGCCATGGCTCTCTCCCTCTTCTGATAGAAGGAAGACATGAAACAGGTCTTCCTCATTTAACTTCCTGTGGATGAGGCCTTCTTCCTTCCCAGGCCTTCCTCACCCCAGGTCATCTTGAAGTTTCCTTACAGGTTCAGATGATGGCTATGGCCTTTTCATCTCCCTTTTGCTTTTCAGCTTGTCCATGAGGTCTATGTTCATCTCTTAAGCTTTCCTCATTTCATTACACTCATTTCTGCCTGCATTTTCAGGACTTCTGTAGAACTTCAAGGCCTGGAACATTGCCCAACGTCCATCTGTGGTTATTAAAATCTAGCTTCCTGAAGTCCAAAGTACATAAACTGCTTCTTTAAATTCTCACTGAGGTGGCTTGGATTCCAGTTAGACATGGTTATTTTCTTTCAGAAGACGCCTCACATCTTCAGTCTGTCGAACTGAGAGCTGAGATTAGTCCAGAATAGCTGACCCCCTTGTTTCTTCTCTCCTCTTCTGAAAAAAATCCCATTGTTTGCAAGAAAAAATGGAAATCTACTGCAAAATGGAAATCTACTATAAAAATGAAAAATTTCCCTGCAAGTCCCACCCCATTGGGATGTCGTCTTTCTCCTTGAGACCATCTTCACGTCTCCCCTCCTCCTGAACAGTTGCCTATCCTCCTCAAAGGTTGTGTATTGCTGGCCTTCAAGAAGATCTGTGTCTTCTCTGATGAGTCTTTAAGAAGAAAACATTGGTAGATTTGCGGTTTTGCATCACGGTAAGACGGATGCAGGAAGGCAGGGCTCTGCCTTCCGCACCTGACTTCACCCTGCTGGAGGCCCTAAAAGGGCCTAAAGTCGCCCCAAAGAGGCAATGAAGGAGGGGTGCCTTGTCGATCATGGAGAAACGGCGGTCTTTCCGTTCGATCCAAGGAAAGCCCTCCAAACTGGCAGGGGAAAGACTGGCTACATTCCTGTGGCCAGCCATTAGCTGCTGACAACCGAAGAAGAAAAGCACTAATTAATATCGTAAACACCATGTTTGAAACTGGATAAGAACATTGATCCTTTCTTTACTATTTTACAACTGAATTTCCTGGGAAAGGCTCCCAAGAAGCTAAAACCTCCGAACGTGAATGGAAGCAGTGTTTTAATTTCTTTTATAGGGGACAGAAATACATAATACTGAAGTGGAAGTAACATAAATCTATAGCTTTAATAAATTTGAGAATTGAGATAATTGTTAAAAAAATTTCTTTAAAAAAAGATTGAGGTGAAATATAAGATATCAATCCTTTGTCTTAAGAGTGGAAAATGAATTTTGAATTACATCTAGTGGTGGATTTGAGTATAGCACTACAACTAACTGTCTGGCTGCTTGGTGACTCCTAGCTTAATGAGAATGGGAAAATAGTAATGTTAAAGTAGCCATTTGTTCATCTGGTGTTCACCTAAAGCAGGGGTAGGAAACCTTGGCTCAACCTTGGCTCTTTTATGACTCGTGGACTTCAACTCCCAGAATTCCTGAGCCACCGTGGCTCAGCTTGGAAACCTCTTTCCCCTCAGCATGGCTGGCTCAGGAATTCTGGGAGATGAAGTCCACGAGTCATAAAAGAGCCAAGGTTGCCTACCCCTGACCTAAAGAAATCTGGTTGAGAGTCTGAAAGCCCTTGGGCATTACACAAATAACACACAGGTGTAAATCCAGGGTCACCAAGAACACTTCTCAAAGGTACAGTAGTTTGCAAAAAGATAAAGAAAATGCCAGAGTTGTTACTGAAACAGCGGCTTTGATACTGATAAGCAGTACAATTTATACATCTACCTCCCATCGTCTTGTTGAAAGAATGGAAAAGTCTCGAGAGGCTCCAAAAAAAAAAAAATCCCTTCATTCCCTCTGCATGTCAGCCAGCATTAAAATAGATGGCATTCCCACTGGTTATTAAATGACACAATTGTTGGTAGTTGGAAAAAAGTTTTATCTTCCCATTCCCCAGAACAGAAAGCTTCTACTTTCATTCCATCTTCATTTGTAATTTATTTATTTTTATTTATTTATTTGACTTATATGCTGCCCTTCTCCCAAGACTCAGAATTATAATTCCAGAATTATAATTCCAGAATTATATCTATTCTCCATCTGTGATCCAGTCACCCTTCAGCAGTGCGTCAGTAAAACAATCTCTGTGCTCCCTTAATGGTTCACATATCAGAAATGGCTGTGCTTGTGAGGAAGGCCTAGGTAGGACCTTGGACTCCAGAAGTGCTTGGCTCAGGAGGGAGATGAGGTTTTGGCTTCATGGGGGGGGGGAAACTCAGGGTCCTTGGCTCTGAAAATTGAGCATTCCCACCCCCTCCAAGCCACCCCCAGAGATGGAAGATCCCAGAGGTAACTATCAGCAGGCATGGAAAGGAAGAGAAACATGAGCAGCTCTTCTGGGAAAGAAAAAGAGAATTTGGGGGGTGGGGAAAATCTGTTTTTCACAAGAGGCAGACCTGGATGAAAAGTGAAATAAAGAAGGCTGAAGAAGAGTGAGGAACAAAGAAGGGACAGGTGCGACCCCAAAAAGGCAGGAGAAGAAGCAACGGATGGAACTAATCAAGGAGAGAAACAACCTGGAACTCGGAGAACAAGTAACCAGTGGAACAAAATGCCTTTGGAAGTTGTGGGCACTCCATCACTGGAGACTTTTAAGAAGAAATTTGACGACCATTTCTCAGAAATAGTGTAGGTTTCCCGCCTGAGCAGGGGGTTGGACTAGATGACCTCCAAGATCCCTTCCCAACTCTTTTACTGTTACTGTTTCTGTGGAGGAGTGGAGCAATTCACCATCCCGAGGGGGAGAAAGGGGGAAGGCAAAGCTGGCTTAGGAAATTAACACCAGGCACACAAAGCATTCTGCAACCGCCACGTCATTGAAGTGTTTTAACACAATTTATTTTATGCTTAAATTATCAACTAGATCATCCAGTGTTTGTGGGTGGTTGTTTTTTTTATACATAAGTAATTAGAGCTATTATCAACCGATCCTGTTTCCATATGAAGATAATTAACAAATTAAAAGTATTTCACCCAAAAAAAAACCCCAAATAAAAATGCCCTTTAAAACACAGCAGCCTTAACAACCTAATATTAATCTGCTAGGATGATTACACATGATTGGCTTCCTGAAAGATTCTACATCTCAAGAGCCAGTACACAATAGAGTAATATTTTTTACAGCGTGCTGCCACTCTGTTAGCTAAGAAATTCTCTTCCTTCTTTCTCTCCCCCCCCTTTTTTCTTAAAAAATATCCCCCACCAGCGCTCCCAAGAGCATCACCCCAAACTGCCAAAAGCTTCAAGCGTTTCCCCCCAGTGGAAAGCAGGACAGGTACCCCCCTCCCCAAAAGCAACTACTGTATATGTTATGGTTTCCGATAGGTTTGAGATCATTCCCACCGGAAAAACTGGCAGGAGCAACAAATATTAGATGGGGGGCTTTGCCTTTAGAGGTTGTGGATAGGCTCCCAGAATCAGCCCTGCTCCCCGACAGGGGCCGTGTCCAGGCGGCCTCGGTCCCCCCCCATGCCGAAATGAGGACGGGGTTCCTTGGCAGCTGTGGTTGATGAACTGCGCCCCGGGATCTCGTCCTGTCACGTCACAATCTAATATATTTGCAAAACTGGAAAAGAGTTCATCAAAATAAGGCAGAACGCATGCATCAAAATATTGGTACTCCGGAGAGAATCCTTGGTTTCACAGAACTACAGGATTCCCCATCTTAGGAATCATTAAATTGGCGGGAGATTTGAAAGATTTTTTTAAAATCAAGCTAGCCTTTTTTTTTTTTTTTGGCATATACAAACATTATCATCGCTAAATGTACAAGAATCTGTGAAGATACACCCAGAATACACCTCGGCAGGTGTTAGCGGCCATCCGAAACCCTGATTTTCTGTTCAATGCAAACGCACCATTCAGTTTGCGAGTTAGGAGGCGGTGCCTGATCAGCCTGGATCCTCTATTTCTCTTTAGAATTTACATCGTGTTATTTACAATGAAACAAGCAATGTTAGTCTTCTTTTTTTTCTTTTAAAAAAAATGAAAACAAAACAACACCCCCTCCCCCCCAAAGGTGTATTTTAGTACCCTGACAGTTTTGGGTCTGAGAAAAAATAAGGCGAGCTGTTGTGGATTTTAATCATGTTTAGTGCCTTTTTGTAGTTTGAACCGTTCTCCGGCGTCATTTGAATCTCTCTTGCAACAGGAATCCCTCCGTTTCGCCATGGCCTCGTGTTGCTTCCTTGAAGCGGTCGCCTTGGAACGTGTCCGTCACTTCTCACTGCATCCTCTCCAATGGTGTGAATAAAAAGTGGATTTCCATGCTCGTGTAGAACTGGCTCATGCTAAATTAAATTTGTTTTTTTTTTGTGGTGTTCTTCACATAAAAACCATGCGGTTAATGTGTGGAAGCAGCAAACACACAGACGCGTGCGCGCGCATACACACACACACACACACACGCACACACACACTTTTGTCCGTGACTTGATAATTCCTGTTGATTTCATTCGTCCTCGAGTTTCTCTCTAGAATACTGGCAGTAAAAGCACACAGTCTTGGGTCGGGTGGAAAAGGATGGGGAAGAGAGAAAGAGAAAGAATGCCGGTGTTAGAAACGTCCGTTGGAATAGCGTTGAGCCTTTCAACCACAAATAACAATTCTGCATCTCTTCCATAAAACAGATGATCTGCCTTACAACCCCCACTGTATTGACCCATTCGTCTGGTCCAAGTTAGGCCATGTTGGACCACATCTTCAGCTGCCCGTAGACCGCTGAGTTACAAGCATGTGAGCTTCCACCAAGACGGTTGTCCTGGGCCATGAGGATGAGTACTTGAAGTGCAAGGATTACCCAACCCCAGCTATCATGTTAGAGCAAAGCAGAAGCATAGCTAGAACAAGGCACAGATCTAGTGCTTTCCAAGATCTGCGCTGGTTAAACAAAGTTGGTTTTTAGCTACCTGTTCAGGAAAATGTTTCCCAATTCAACGAGCTAAACAAATGAGATCAGAACAAAAAAATTCCATCTTCAAAGTTATCTGGTTTTGTAGGTTACAAAATGTAACTCACATCCAATCAGACTAGTAGTGGATGAGTAAACTTAAATGGCATAGCGCCCAGCCTGCTGAAGGATGGCCTGTTTCCCCCCCCCCCGCCCCATCATATCTGTCTGATCAGGCAGCATCAGCTCCATTCAGGTCCCATCAATTAAGCTTTGTCAACCTAGAAAATGGGCCTTTTCTGTTGCAACCCTCTTCAAGTAAGCCCTAATTCCATGGTTATTCCCTCCAGCCATGGGTTAAGGTATTGAGGGCTCACTTTAGAATGTGGGGGGTTGTTTCTAATGGCTTCCTTCGGGCAATTGTGCTTTTTTAAAAAAAAAAATGTTACATAGTTTTATTCTGTTTTCAATTTTGTGCCCAGACACATTTTGGGAGCCAGGCAATTTAAAAATGAGTCAATAAACTAAATAAATACATAAATGTAAAAAAAATAAAAATAAAGATAAAATCAGTGGAATTAGAAAAATCCAGAGTTCTCAGAACCTTGGTCCATGTAGGCGATCCACAAAATTAACATTTAAAGAATGGCCACTGCTGTGATTGTTACTTTAACAATCCTAAAAAACCCTCCCTTCTCTCTAACTTTTTCCCCCCAGAGATTTACTTCCCTCTGGACTGCAGGGCACTTCTCTGACCTTTGACCTCACTGTTCCCAGAGCGTCGCCATCTCATTTAATGATGGAAGCCCCATCAGCCCAACAATGGAAGGGCAATGCAGAAATTGCTAAGCCCCGAAGGAAGGCATGCCAAGAAAATAAGCTCCAGGTCTTATATGGCTTTGTAAAGATTCCTTAATTGCTCCAAGTATTAAGAATACAAGAGTTATACATCCAACTAACCATTCACTGTTTGGCTGTTATGAGTAGGTTGTCTTCTCTGCGTGCCGGACTTCTTTTTTCATTTTCACTTTACACCCTTCTCCCTGGTTTAACAAGAGAACACACCATCAGATATCAAGCAGATGTACTCATCATAGCAATTATACAAGGTAAATTGTAAAATCTACACAGACCACTGGGAGCAGCGAAAGGTGAGTAGCCAGTAGCCCACATAAAGATGATGACACACGTGCTAACGCACGACAGTAGCACCGTTCCGGCTTCATCATCCTGAAATAACTTCTTAAACATCAACCAGAATTCCAAAGATTTCATTATTCCTTCCCCTGGTTTACAAAAATCCCATGCAGACCCTTTGCCAAGCCAAATTCTGCTGATGTAAGGAAGGTTCAAAGCTTTAAATTAAATTGATTAGTCATGGAAGATGCAACTGCGAAAAGGGAAGATCTGCCAAAGCGAAACATATCTGCAATAAAAATAGTAAAAGACCCCCCCAATATTTTTTTTCCCATTTGAAAATTCACAGCTTAGCAATACAGTCAAAACCTTGATTCTTTATAGACTCCAGCAGACGGCATACGCAACGGGCATTTTGTTTGTTTTTTTTAAATTTTGGACTTCATCCCTAAACAGTGGAGAAAAATCCATTATTTCCACAACATTTCAGACAGCTGATATTCGCCACTATTACAACTGATCTAATTTACATCAAGTGCATCCCTTCTGTCATGAAGTTCCTTTATGCCATTTGTCTCCATTCGTGCCATTAGAATGACGACAGAATTAAAGAAAGGGCAAAAATGGAGGCAAACCAGAAAAAAAAAAACACTGACAATGTAATTACACAAAGGATATAAATTGATGCAATACATTAGACCAGGGCTTTTCAACCAGTAGTACGGGTACCACCTGTGGTACAGTGGCACCTGGCAGGTGGTACGTGACCATCCTAGAAAAGTGGTAGTGGGGGAGGGGAATGAGCTGAACTGGTGGCAGCACCGCACAAGCCTGAGCGAGAGACGGCTGGAGCTGCAGGGCTGTCAGGGCTCAGCAGAAGCGCCAGGATCAGTGCCACTTTCTGGCTGATCGGCACTTCTTCGGGGCTGTCAGGGCTCAGTGGAAGCACCAGGATCAGTGCCAGGCTCCAGCTGGAGCTCAGCGCTGATCCTGGCACTTCTGCTGAGCCCAGAAGAAGCGCCGATCAGCTGGAATGTTGCAGCATCTCCAGGGTCTTGTGATTTACATTCAGATGCCTGGCAACTGATTCTTATTTATGACGGTCACAGTGTCCCAGGGTCATGTGAAGTGACCAAACCCTGCTGCAACCACCCAGCAGACGGGGGGAATAAAAACCAAACACCCCCCCACCCCACCCCCGCTGCCAATCCTCAACAGAAATGCTCACAACAATGAAAACTTCGGACAGGAGGAAGAGCACCGCTGGGCGGTCGGCAGGTGTCTTGCTTGGCTGTGGCTTGGAGGGCACTTTTTTCAGTGCCATTGTAACTTTGAACAGTCACTAAGCGAACTGTTGTAAGTTGAGGACTACCTATACTTTATCACTTTTTTCCTTTTTTTTTTTTTGGTCATCAAGTTTTTGACACCTTGCTAGGCGACTGGTGGTCCTCGGATATTGCCATATCCTAAAAGTGGTACAGTGGGTGAAAAGGTTGAAAAGCCCTGTATTCAGACTACACTCAATGTATTTTTATTGTCAGGCCAGTACGATTAGTTTTTCTGAAGCTAGCCAGTTTTTGTTATACTGTCTGTCAAACTAGGCAGACCTTGGTCACCCATTGATTACGTCATCAATTGTAACATATTGCTATGCCTTCTTGGGTTGGTTCTGTTTAGTTTTGTTTTATTTGAATGTGGGTTGGCCTTTGGCTGTAATACATTGATTGATTGATTGGTGCAATATCAATTACGCCAATGTTGTAAATTCTATTTCCTCCACCACAATGGTCCATTCAGTTGAGGTTTTGCTGAGTTTTGCTAAGGAATATAGAAGATGGATAACTGATCCATGGTTATAGGTAGTCCTTGACTTACAACAGTTTATTTATTTATTTATTTATTTATTTATTCGGATTTGTATGCCGCTCCTCTCCGAGGACTCGGAGCGGCTCACAGCATATATATAAAACAATTTCGACTAAATCCGAACAAAAAACATTAAAAATAAAACCCCATACATACTCATCAGTCACACCACAATCAACAATCATCCCCAGGCCTGCCGGCAGAGGTAGGTTTTTAAATTCTTTCGGAAGGCCGGGAGAGTCGGTCATTAAAGTTCATTTAATGACCAAAGTTACAATACCAAAAAAGTGACTTATGACCATTTTTCACACTTATAACCATTGCAGAATCCCCACGGTCATGTAATCCAAGTTCAGATGTTTGGCAACTGATTTTTATGACGGTTGCAGTGTTCTGGGATCACGTGATCACCTTCTGCAACCTTCTGACCAGCAAACTCAATGAGGAAGCCAGATTCTCTTAACAACCATGTTACGATCCACTTAACAAATGGGGCAAGAACGATCGTAACATAGGGCAAAAACTCGCTTAATAAATGCCTTACTTAGCAACATAAATTTTGGCTCAATTGTGATCATACGCTGAGGACTACCTGTAGTAACTTGAAGGGTGGACTTTATTGAAATGGCCAGCTTGTTACCTTTAGGTCTTCTACGATGAACCCCGAGTCCAATCCCTGAGAGACAGCGGGAAAGGTTTGAAGGAGACAGGAAATGGGGAACCCCATGGAGTTTTGGGTGATGGTCTTAGAAAATTAGGAAGTTTCTCTACCTGGCCTGGGATTCTGGACAATTGTCCCCATAGTTCATGCACAGGGGTAGGCAACCTTGGCTTTTGTGACTCGTGGACTTCAACTCCCAGAATTCCTGAGCTCAGGAATTCTGGGAGTTGAAGTCCATGAGTAATAAAAGAGCCACGGTTGCCTACCCCTGGCCTTGGAGAATTAGGGAAAATCAGATAAAGTTTAGACCTCAGACTCTTTTTAAGTTTCAGTGCTGCTTCTGCTGTTCCAAGAAATGAATCTTCTCTTCCCCCCCCCCCTGCCATCCTGATTTGTTTGTTCTGATTAACAGCTGCTCGTTTCCTTGCAAATCTTTACCTCATGTAATCTGATGCATCTGGCCTTCTTTTCCACATCCTCCCACTTCTCCCTAATTAAAACCAACACCCCTTGTAATTATTATTATTATTATTACTCCAATGTTAGATTTACAAGTCAACAGGGCAAACGCCAAAGCAGCTTGGGCTTGGCAGCCTTGGAGAAAGATTGCGACTGATTCCTGAGGAAAAGACGTTTCCTGTTTTGCTCCAGAGTTTCCAGATTCCAGGTGTAAGGAGCATCTTCCCAAGAAAAGAAGGGAACAGGAAAGAAAGGCGGAGATCCCAGCAGGTGTCTGGCAGGCAGATGTGTTTTGTCTCTGCCCACAGCCACACCATCTCCCCTGAATGCATAGTTAGGAATGCATCTCCTCCAAGGAGCATTTGAAGCCCTCATCCACACCCTTCAAGCATCTCCAGGATTTGCCTTCTCTTCTCTTTTGGTTTTGATGGTCCATGGACCTCTCCCGCCGTTGCCAGAGAGGTCAAGACCTGCAGCCAATCTCAAATGCTGTTTGATGATTAGATTTAAAAAATAAAATCTGCCCAGCTGATAGAAAACACGATTGCCCTCTTGAGTGTGACGACTGATCAACTGGGAGAAATAATAAGGGTGTTCTGTGAGAAGGGAAGATAATGTATGAATCTGATATCTATTAAGATTTGAAAAACCAGGTCACGGGGAAAACAGCTACTTACAGTAGTGGCCAAAATTGTGGAAACCTTTCGGGGAAAGTGTATTTTTGAGGTTTGATGGCTAATAACACCACTTTTTTTTCCTGGAGTAGTACCCTAAAATTACATTATCAATGGAAAGATAATTTAATCAAGAATGTAATGCAACATAGTTTGTTCAATTATCTGTACTGTGTTCTATGGAAAGTTATAGCCAAATAACCAGAAAAAGGAAGCACAACTTGCTTAGGTTGATCTCAGGGAGCTTTCCTTCATCTGATTGTAGCCAATGAGCATGAGAGTTTAGAGAGCCAGTCGGGTGTCATCTTGTTTTGGCCATGAGCCAATCAGATCATAGTAGGAATCAGTTATTGATGTCATGTATCAAAGCTGAGAGGACATTTGTCAGTGTGTTATGTGATGGCTATCGAGTTGGTTGTTTTTTGTGTGTGTGTGTGTTCTTTCCTTTAGTGAGCTTGTAAAACGTAATAAAATTAAAGTCATGGTGCAAAGAGTTGACAGGTCACCCAGAAAGCGATGTAAAATAGTATTATGAAGTGGAGAAGGCTAGAGTTATAAAGAAATGAGAAGAAAAAAATGGGTGGAAACTTAACCAAAGGTGGCATTTCTGCTGTACACTTTTCCCAAAAGGTTTCCACAATTTTGGACAGTACTGTATGTGGTCAACCAGGAGTTGAAAACAACTGGACGGCCCATAAGCAGTTTCAGTCTTGGACTCTGGATCGCTTGCCATGTTGAACTTGGGCACGTCCTGCAGGATCTACTAGGGGAGGGGGGCTCATTCTAGAAGGTTTAGCCTAAAATTGCACCCTCAACCCCCAAATTCCTCTTAAGACCAACGAAAACACTCAGCAACCTGTCTTTCCTTTTGTAAATGAAACTGACCAGGAGGCAGAAGATGGGAAGAACAAAGCGCCCACGAGGAAGAGCCCAAGACAGTGTTACTTATTTGTAAGTTTTGCTAGTAAAAGCCCCACTAGCCAGAACAGCCTGGGGAGTTTCATCTGGAGCCACAGGGTGATAAGAGCAGCTGCTGGCTAACACACAGGCCCTGGAGAGTTTATCCTTTCAGATCAGATGCACCACTTGCTGAAAGCAGAAGCATTTTGCCTTGGGGGGAGAAAAGGCAGAGGTTAATTGGCAAGCCACCAGCCACTCAACCCGCGTTTGGGAGCCCAAAGGGGCCATTGCATCCCGCTCAGCTCTTTCATTTACCCTGATAGGTTTTTTCACGTGTGGGACAACAAGGCGTCTTAATACTTTCCGGGTAACCTGTGAGAAATAACATAGGGAGGAAAAAACACAAAAAGTTGACACGTGTTCTGCCCGAGCCCGGAAGGACAGAGAGGACGGGCAAAGAATCCATCATTAGGACAGAAGAAACAGGGAGAAATACAAATCTGCAGAATGGGATTTACTTTTCGGGTGACGGTGTGGCCTTCCTCGTCGGTGAACTGCTCTTGCGTGACCGATTCACCTGGAATGTTTTGGGCTTCTTTGCCCTAGTAGAGAACAAGTCAAAAGGATTAGCCTTGCTCACTTGCGGCCATCTGCTGCTGTTCAACACCAGGCCAAGCCATCAACTCACGCCAGGCCAAGCAAGACTTTTTTTTGTTGTTAGAGACAGTCCAACATCTACAGTAGTGGCCAAAATTGTGGAAACCTTTTGGGGAAAGTGTATTTTTGAGGTTTGATGGCTAATAACGTCACTTTTTTTGTGTAGTACCATAAAATTATATATCAATGGAAAGATAATTTAATCACGAATGTAATGCAACATAGTTTGTTCAATTATCTGTACTGTATTCTATGGAAAGTTATAGCCAAATAACCAGAAAAAGGAAGCCCAACTTGCTTAGGTTAATATCAGGTGGCTTTCCTTCATCTGATTTTAGCCAATGAGCACGAGTGTTTAGAGAGCCAATCGGGTGTCATTTTGTTTTGGCCATGAGCCAATCAGATCACAGTAGGATTCAGTTATTGATGTTCATGTATTGAAGCTGAGAGGAGGACATTTGTCAGTGTGTTATGTGATCGCTATCAAGACAGTTGGGGTTTTTTTGTGTTCTTTCATTGAGTGAGCTTGTAAAACATAATAAAATTAAAGTCATGGTGCAAAGAGTTGACTGGTCGCCCAGAAAGCGATGTCAAATAGAATTATTAAGTGAACAAGGCTACAGTTATAAAGAAATTAGAAGAAAAATGGGCGGAAACTTAACCAAAGGTGGCATTTCTACTGTACACTTTTCCCAAAAGGTTTCCACAATTTTGGACACTACTGTAGAGTGTCTTATGACACAGGATTCATGGTTTAGATTCTGTGGCTCATGCTGAACATATAATTATAATAATAATAATATTTATTTTACAGTCACAGACCAAAATGCAAGTGCAACAAAAAAAATATAATTATGTTGTCAAAGGACGTTTATGGCTGGCTGTTGCTTTCAGGAAATGTGGGCCACCCTTTCCTGTCTGGAAAGCAATTTATGCTGTGGATTTGATGCTAGGAAATTTGTCTAGGAAATGTAGGGTTAAACCCATGGAGAAGGCTTTGTAAGAACTCCCTCCAAAAAGCTATAGGGCCCAATCACTACTTCATTTTGATAGCCCTGCGATTCCTCTGAAATAATTCTTCCCTGCTACCATCTCAATTCTCCATAAATCTGTTTTCAAGACCAAGTTATTACTTGTACAATTTTATGGATCTTTATTCAGGAGAGAGAAGTCCATGCTTAGTTGTGCTGGTCCTAATACAACCTGTGAACTAAGATTAGTTCTTCGTGAAATATAATTCACCAGAATGAGTGAAAAAAAGAGCTGCTTTATTCCCAATGACTTCAGGCAGATATCTCAAGAAGGTCCAGCTGGTCATTATTTACCACACAATCACACTGCTTGTGCAACATGTTTCATTGTATGGAAAGCGTCACCATATTATGCAAAACATCCAATCCAGTTGATCCTGAGACTTTTAAGAACCTTAAACAATACCAGGATGCCTGGGGACTAAATTAACTACAGGGAAAGATTAGACAGTTGATAACCCCGTCTTTATGTTGTTAAAATGAAGACAAACTCTTCTATGTCCCTGTTTTACCTGCACCCATCTCTTGACAACTCTGGGAAAAGCTGAACAAGGTAGGATATAAACTGAATCATCTCCATTGTTATCCCAACAGCATCAGCAGATCAGCGTCACAACCTACAACAAACAGATCAGCTTCCTCAGAAGTGCCTTCCCAAGGAGTCTTACGAAAACTGGGACGTCCCCAGGATTCCTGTCAAAGTGGATCGGGAGCAAAGCCCCAAAAGGTCCACGATGGCACAAAACTGGAAGAGGTCCAGTTGACATCGTGGTTTGGACCAGTGGTTCTTAACCTGGGCGATATTGCCCCCCAGGGGGCGATTTCATTTTTCAGGGGGGGGGGGTGCATGGAACAAAAAGGGGCAACACCGGGGCGAAGGGGCGATATGGGGGGGCGATGGAACGAGACGTTTTGGGGACACTTTAAAGACTTTTTCGTACAGTGAATCGCTGTATATCTGTCGTACAAAAACATCAGATCGCTCGCTACTAGTGGATTGAATCGTGTTTTCAAATGTTCCTCCAGCTAGCTTCAGTAGAGAACGCCGTACATATGTGAATACGCATCGCTGATCTTCATGGGCGTTACGCAGCAGCCTCTACCCATACAGTGGCACGCCATTGGCCAGAATATGGGAGATATGGGGAAAAGACTGGAAATAAATTATTTGCAATCGATATGTCCCGATGACAATTTTAAAGAAAACAAAACAAGTGTTTGCATAAATTGAAGAATTATTTCCTATGTTGTGATGGAGAGGTTATGTTGGGGAAGGGGGGGGGCGATGACAACTTCCTCATTGGCTCAAGGGGGCGATTCGTTCAAAAAGGTTAAGAACCACTGGCTTGGACTCCCTAGAACACATGTCTGGACACGGGGGCTGTGATATTGTCCCACCCACTCCTGACACCTACTCTTGACATTTACAAGTACTCTTTGCTGTTCAACCGAACAGCAGTAATCGTGTGTGCTTGTATTTACACAAGTGGCTTTGAGGAAGACCTCCAAGAGAATGTTGTGAGAAAGGGAAGCTGAGTTAACACATTGGTTTTGAGAGTGTCATTGCTTAAGCTACGGGGCTGGTTCAGGACATTTTGCTTCTTAAGACGAAAGGCAGAGTGACATCCACAACTGCATGGACAAACACAAGCAGGATCGATAGCTGAATCCTTCTTCAACCCTGGCTGTGAGACAGACTCGCTCCCGATTCTCAACGTAGCAGAAGAGCTGAGGGCCTTCCAAGCAGCTTGACTGGCACGCAGGACTCTTCCCCCTGGCTCCTGACTTATCTTTCCAGCTGCAGCAGCCCCCAGTTACTACACTGCTCTTGAACACCTGTAGGGTATTCAACCACACTCCAGTGCATTGAGAGTCATGCATATACACAGCCATGCATCACAAGATGGGATTATAAGCAAAAACCTGGAGTGCAATCTGGTAGGTCCTCCCAACAGGTCTGTAAGTTGTGCGAGGGGCAACGCAAAGAGAGAGTCTAATGGTTCAGCCATTCTATCTGCACTGCAGTCCAAGTTCACTCCATGCCAGGGACACCACAACCACACAATACCTTCAGAATGAACCGCCGGCGATAAACCCTTGTAACGATCCTCTGCTCTTCATCTGAACTGGAATCACTCTGAACCTCACACTCACTGTCACTCTCACTCAACTCCTGATAAATGCAGTTTTGGTACATTTTTACTGGCGCGTTTAAAACATAAAAACGAATCTGAGCAAGAACAGCGGGGAAATGGTTTCCCCCCAATTTAGATTCACCTCCCCCAATTACCCTACTGGGAACGTGTGCCATTTGGCTCCTGGGGACCACACTTCTAAATGTGGTGCGAGCGGCCATGTCGCCTTGATATCGTTTACGGCATAAAACAGATGTGCACACGCTTGTGCGACAGCTGTAAACTCTTGTGTCTACAAGCTTTTTTATCAGCAAGGAGGGACCAGAGTGCAGACATGCCTTTCCCCACTCTTCCTTGCTACCCTCAAAAGATCCTTTCATCTTATAGCAGTGACGGTGAACCTTTTAGAGACTGAGTGTCCAAACTGCAACCCAAAACCCACTTATGCATTGTGGAGTGCCGGCTGGGTGTGGCCAGTTGGGTGGATGTGGCTGCGGTGGTAATGGAGACTAGGTGGGACTAAAAAGTTCAATCAATCAATTCCAACTTTGCAAGATCTTTTTTTTTCCCCCGCAAGAAGTTGAAATTGACTGATTGATTGAACCTTTTTTTGTGTGTGTGCACGGCAGCAGAGGCCTAAAGCGAAAAGGTTTTATAAAACCCAGCTGAAGGCTTAGGACTGGGGCGACGGCGCGCATGCCCACAGAGAGGGCTCTGAGTGCCGCCTCTGGCACCCGGGCCATAGGTTCGCCACCACTGTCTTATAGCAGCTGCTCTATGTTTTGCAAAACCAAAGCTATCCTCATAGTGGTATATGCCCCACAGGCCCATCTCTTTCCAGACCAAACTAAGATTGCTGTGGCTGTTGTTCTTACTGTGATGCAAGGATTTGAAACAGTGCTTCGAAAGGCAGTTTCAAATTGGAGTTATGCTGATAATTTTGCCTGATTCTGCTGATCACCAAGGCAAAATAGTCCCTTATACTTTAGCTCCCCCATCCAGCTTTACAGTCGTGGCCAAAATTGTGGAAACCTTTTGGGAAAAGTGTATTTTTGAGGTTTGATGGCTAACAACACCACTTTTGTTTTGGAAGTAGTACCATAAAATTATGTTATCACTGGAAAGATAATTTAAATCAAGAACGTAATGCAACAAAGTTTGTTCAATCATCTGTACTGTATTCTATGAAAAGTTATAGCCAAATAACCAGAAAAAGGATGCACAACTTGCTTAGGTTGATCTCAGGGAGCTTTCCTTCATCTGATTGCGGCCAATGAGCATGAGTGTTTAGAGAGCCAATCAGGTGTCTTCTTGTTTTGGCCATGAGCCAATCAGATCACAGTAGGATTCAGTGATTGATGTCATGTATTGAAACTGAGAGGAGGACATTGGTCAGTGTGTTATGTGATCGCTATCAAGTTGGTTGGTTTTTTTTTGTGTGTTCTTTCATTGAGTGAGCTTATAAAACGTAATAAAATTAAAATCATGGTGCAAAGAGTTGCCCAGAAAGCAATGTCAAATAGTATTATGAAGTGAACAAAGCTACAGTTATAAAGAAATTGGAAGAAAAATGGGTGGAAACTTAACCCAGGGTGGCATTTCTACTGTACACTTTTCCCAAAAGGTTTCCACAGTTTTGGCCACGACTGTACGTATATTTTCCCAGCTAACAATGCATATTCTGACATTGGGAAGAATAGTTGGTGAATGCACTATTTGCATGGTGTATCCACCCTCCAGCTGGAAGTAAGATCGACCCACTACTCAACTGAAACAATTCCTAGGAATTTCTCCTACCCCGGAATGGGCTAAGTTAGGATTTGATGGCATTGGGCAGCCGGATGCATCTTACATATATTTCCTGCCCTTTGTGGGACTTTTCCTCCTATGTCTCACCCGTTTTGCATTTGAGCATCTCATTTATGTATGTATCTACACTGGCTTTAATTAAGGAGTTTGGTGAATGAACGGGGAGGGCGAACTGCAGAATACAAACACAATGCTCTACACATTTGATCCCTGCATGGCCACCCCAGGGGCCTGGCACGCAAGAGTGGGCGGCGAATTGTGGCCTGTCCCCTCCTACCCTGAGCAAATCGAAGTTTGTGGCCTTGATACCTTTTGTTCCGATGACGCAGCCGCCATTCCATCGTCTTCCTGAGCTTTTGATCTCGGCTTGCTGCTGTCAGAAATATTCCAGCTTGTCTTTTTCATGCTAACAGGCACAGAGGTTTTAGGTGTATCAACTGCTGGCTTGCTTGCCTCTTGCAAGGATTTCTGGTGGCATGTTAATGAGATTGTTTGCTGCTCAGCTCGGAGAGAGCTTTGCATTTTTGGTTTCACAGTTTCCTTGTCGCTCTGTTTTCCTAGGCTGTTCACAGAGTCCTGGGCAAAAGTCTTAGCCTTTGCTTCTAAGGTCGATTCCGAGTAGCTCCCGTTGGTTTCCAGCTTTCCCGCTTCCCCTTTGAAATATGAGGTAAAAGAATCTCGACATTGATCAGGGCTGCAAGAGAAGAAGAGCCAAACCCAAGGAATAAGTAATGGTGTCATTAAATCAACTCTCCACAGGGTGAACAAAAAGCCTTGACTGCAGCTATAGGCAAGTAATGATCTACCAGTTGTGACTCTGGAAGCCGATATCATTCCAGAAGTGCCCTGGGATGTTTCTAGCCAATACGAGTCCTGAAGGATCGTTGCGATCTTCTTAAGAAATAAATCTGGACTTGAGCAAGGTGAGGTCCAGGCTGGCTTCTCTGGTCTATAATGGCAAGATGCTTTTGAAAAGCAGACAAGTTCCAAAGAAAGAAAGGGTTCACCCAATGGACACTGACAGACAGTGGGTGTGTTAAGGGGGTTGATCCTGGGTTCTCGTGGGAACAGCTTATGACTTATGTAAATCTCTCTCTGTATTCCCAGGGTGATGGGAGCAGCCAACAAGATCCTGATAAAATTGCCAGATATTGTAGGCACATCCACAAGGAGCAGGAACCCTTGGTGATAGGATATATATATCTCTCTCTCTCTCTCTGTATGTCTCTGTCTGTCTGTCTGTCTCTCTCTCATTTCTGCTCTTTTAAATCTTTTGAGAGCTACGCTCAATCTGCTTCTAGAATTCTTTCTACCTTGACTCAGCTTTGAACGAGGATGCTTAAGTGCTGCGTTTGATTTCACTGCCCTAAAATATCAGAGCACATCTACGTCTTGAGAACATCCCACTTGGTCTACAAAATATCATTCAGTAAATACTTCAGCTACTGGTCCCTGCTTTTTAACTGCCACCTAGCAGGAAACAAATTAAGACAAATATCTTAACAACAACTTCATAATGTGAGAAAAGCAGAAGAATTGATCCGTCTCAGGCCTGGCGGGGGGTCAGCCTTATCGCGCCGTACCTGTCATCCAATCGGTTCAGCAGTTCTCCGCTTATTCTGCGTCCCGAAGACGTCGGTTCCACCTTGACTCTGGGCGCCTCGTTCTGCCAACCTGTAATTGAAGACATTTCCTGTTCGGCCTGCCGGACATAGTTAAGTATAGACAAGATTTTCTCTTCTGTCATTTCCTCAGACTCGGCTATTTCTTCAAGGCAAATATCTTCAAACAGAGACTTAAGCTTTTTGTCCGTCGGCTCCTCATCAGTACCAGACCGATTTCTCTCGTGGCGTTCAGTCCTCACTACGGTTTGACTACTCTCTTCGCTCGGGGTCTGCATTCCAGCATAGCAACCGAGATAGCGAGGATAGTCCTTAAGGTGGATTTCTTCCAGTGGCTTTTGGCCTGCATCTCTAGAGGCTCCATCTAGAGGCACTGAGTGATTGTATTTGCCTTCCTCCAGTGAGGTGTCTTCTTCAATGACCACGGGAGGTTCTGCAGCCGTCTCCTCTAGGTTTCCCTGTGAAGTTGCTAAGACATCACTCAGTCTACTAGGAGTTCTAAAGGGTGATTCTACGCTAGAGAAATCGCTAGCCAAATCATCTTGATGGAAATGGCTGGGTGGCGCGAAGCACAACCCAGGGGGGGTTTCCAGTTCCATGTGAAAGGTGGGGTAACCTAAGGAAGACAGCACATTGGGACTGATTGCCATGAAGAATGGAGTAACATAAAATCAAGCATTCAGAATGGCTGAGTACTTC
The DNA here is from genome assembly GCA_034064705.1 of Bothrops alternatus. Classification (NCBI taxonomy): domain Eukaryota; kingdom Metazoa; phylum Chordata; class Lepidosauria; order Squamata; family Viperidae; genus Bothrops; species Bothrops alternatus. Next base: position 2,489,749 of record JARGCV010000259.1, on the reverse strand, counting down.
AGAACATGAGAATGGCATGAAACAGTGAGAACAATTGAATTAGGAATGGGAGACAGAATTCTTCAGAGCACAACAAAACTGAAGTCGGCAACATGGGGAGCACAGCCATACCTGCAGCTGGTGTCTCTCTTCGCTTTAATGATTTCAGAACCATTTTTTTTCTTCTCAATCAGGCGGACAGAATCTCAATTTTGTTCACTCATTATATATATGTGTGTGTGTGTGTGTGTGTGTGTGTGTGTGTGTGTGTGTGTTTTCTGAGGTTTTTGCGGGTGTTTGTATGTAGGTCTGTGGTTCTTCGGGTTTTCTCCCACGTAAAATTGGAAGTGTCTTGGCGACGTTTCGGCGAAGTCCCATTCGTCATCTTCAGGCTGGTGTTTTCGGCTTCGTGCTTCTAGGAGCATGAAGCCGAAAACACCAGCCTGAACATGACGAATGGGACTTCGTTGAAACATTGCCAAGACACTTCCAATTTTACGTGGGAGAAAACCCAAATAACCACAGACCTATACATATATATATGTATATGAACAATGGCAATTTGCAGTGTAAACAAACCATTTCTGCTTCTATTAGGGCTCACGGTGGTTAAATGCAAAGAATAAAGTAGCTGCCTGCAAGGCAGGCAACTATTTTACAAGCGTTTTAAAAAGTGCCTTCATTTTTTCATACTGACCTAATAACCCCATGCATAATTATTACTGTGCTATATACTTCAATTTTGTTAGTGCCCCGTGACAATGGAGTTGATATAGAAAATAGAAATAAGTTTCAGATAGGGACAGAAAAAGGTAGTTCTTGACTATGACAGGACGGAAATGACAAACTACCGGGGAGGGGAGTAGGGGAGAGAATCTATAGATCAACTCCAAGAACCGTGTAACTCAGAGATGAGAGTATTGTGATGAGTTAGGAGACCTTGATGATCTTGGAGACACAGGCGATCTTGGTGGCACAGGTACAATCAGAAACACTGATCAAATAAAGAAAAAAAAGGAAAGGAGAAGCATGAACACAAAGAGCCGTTTGTTCCCCAGGACAGGAATGGCCAAGGTCAGCAGATTCTGCCTCTGTCAATTTTCAATCCAGATGAATTCCAAAACATGGAAATCGGGGGTCTCTCATGCTGGCTGAGGAATTCTGGGAGTTGGAAGTCCACAAATCTTAAAGTTGCTAAGCCTGGAGACCCATGCTCTAAATGTTAGAGAAGGTTCCACATCCTTCTAAGGGGATCAATGAATGTGCTCCTCACCTTTACCATAAGGAAGCATGCCAATAGCAATAGCAATAGGACTTAGACTTATATACCGCTTCACAGTGCTTTATACGGCCCTCTCTACGCAGTTTACGGAGTCAGCATACAGTAGTGGCCAAAATTGTGGAAACCTTTTGGGAAAAGTGTATTTTTGAGATTTGATGGCTAATAACACTTTTTTTGGTGGGGAGTAGTACCCTAAAATTATATATTAATGGAAAGATAATTTAATCCAGAATGTAATGCAACATAAGTTTGTTCAATTATCTGTACTGTATTCTATGGAAAGTTATAGCCAAATAACCAGAAAAAGGAAGCTCAACTTGCTTAGGTTGATCTCAGGTAGCTTTCCTTCATCTGATTGTAGTCAATGAGCATGAGTGTTTAGAGAGCCAATCAGGTGTCATGTTGTTTTGGCAATGAGCCAATCAGATCACAGTAGGATTCCGTTATTGATGTCCTGTATTGAAGCTGAGAGGAGGACATTGGTCAGTGTGTTAAGTGATGGTTGTCAAGTTGATTGGGGTTTTTTGTGTTCTTTCATTGAGTGAGCTTGTAAAACGTAATAAAATTAAAGTCATGGTGCAAAGAGTTGACTGGTCGCCCAGAAAGCGAAGTAAAATAGTATTATGAAGTGAACAAGGCTATTGTTATAAAGACATTAGAAGAAAAATGGGTGGAAACTTAACCAAAGGTGGCATTTCTACTGTACACTTTTCCCAAAAGGTTTCCACAATTTTGGCCACTACTGTATCTGCCCCCAGCAATCTGGGTCCTCATTTGACCCACCTCGGAAGGATGGAAGGCTGAGTCAAGCTTCAGCCGGTCAGAATCAAACTCCCTGCAGTGGGCAGAGTTAACCTGTAATACTGCATTCTGACTGATGTCAACCTATCGTCAACGGTGGCACTGTGTGCTTGTCAGAAAATTATTCCCAGCACCCAGGACAACAGCCTAAGTACAGAACATTGCAGAAGACGGAGCATTGACCATGCCTGTCCTAGCATTCAGTTTCAGCACAGAAACGAAATGGCAAATGAATGGTATAGCATCATCCCACAGGTAAATATTAGGCTAACCCATCTGAAAAAAAAAATGGGGGAAATTCAGCACTGAAATGCGGCATCTGGAAACTAACGTGCATGAATTGTAATGGTTGTCGGTGGCTGGTTGTTTGCTTGGTTCTCTGAGTCCACTGAGAGAAAGTTAAGATGCAGTCTGGTCTTGGTGAGGACAAGGACCTTGAGAGATGCTCGGCGAAGAGGAAGGACAGAACGCAAAACAAGAGAAGCACATTCTTTATAGAGGGAAGAGAGAACTTATTTCATGACTGAACAGCGCAAGCCACATTTCAAGAACAAATCTCTTAAAATGTCCACAGAATTTATATTTCTGCACTGCAGCAATTTTGGGGGTGGTGGTGGTGGTGTCAAACCTGCTGTTCAGAGGCCGGGAATGCTTGATGCCTTGCGTCGAGCCCCAAAATGCTTCCCCCACCCAAAAGGCAGCACCCCCAGAACATGGATTCTTGGATGTATGTATATGCAAGTCGACACATAACATACACACGCAGCTTGCATGTTCAGGCCAGCGCAGTATTTCGTAAGCAGCCTAGCAACATGTCAAAAGCCAAAAAAAGAGTAATTGCTGTAACTTGTTCTTGATTGCACCTCCCATGTTAGAAAGCAAAACACTGGTTAACAGTCTCAGAAAAACGGTGGGCGCTGAATTGGATCGTTTTGAGTTTCATTGCTCGATTAGGGCAGTTTGCAGAATGCCAACTGCAAAGTTTGCCATCGCACCTCAGGACTACAGACGTTAATTTGCAACTCTGTTAATTCCAAAGAAGCGAATGTTTACTGGTTCAGTCATACCTTAAATCAGGGGTAGGCAACCTTGGCTCTTTTCGGACTTGTGGACTTCAAAAACAGTCTCAAAGTCCCATGTTATTAGATATAATAATTCTACGTGGGAGAAAACCCGAAGAACCAAAAATATATATGTTTTCTGAGGTTTTCGCGGGTGTTTGTATGTAGGTCTTTGGTTCCTCGGGTTTTCTCCCACGTAGAATTTGAAGACACTTCAAATTTTTTTAAAATTGTTGACAAAGAAATAAGGGATTTCTGATATAGCTATTTCGAGTTTCTTAACTCTCTTCAGTCAGAACTCACCCTTCCGGGATTCGAACCTGGGCAGTCTGCATGCTAAGCAGATGCTTTAACCTATTGAGCCACAAGTTCTCTCCCGCTTTGTCAGTAGTCAGGGAGTAAGGATATGTGTCAAGAATAAGGGATTTCTGATATAGCTATTTCGAGTTTCTTAACTCTCTTCAGTCAGAACTCACCCTTCCGGGATTCGAACCTGGGCAGTCTGCATGCATTACTCCCTGACTACTGACAAAGCGGGAGAGAACTTGTGGCTCAATAGGTTAAAGCATCTGCTTAGCATGCAGACTGCCCAGGTTCGAATCCCGGAAGGGTGAGTTCTGACTGAAGAGAGTTAAGAAACTCGAAATAGCTATATCAGAAATCCCTTATTTCTTTGTCAACAATTTTAAAAACAACATATATATATTTGTGCTTGCAGGATGGCTCTGGGTTGAGCTGAAACAAGCAAAAGGAAAGAATGATTCCTTCCTCCCATATTTGGGTTTACAGGGTGCAATCTAAAAAATAAACACTTGACATATATATATATATATTTGTATATATATTTATGTATATATATTTGTTACTCACTTGGGGGAAAAATACATAAAATGAAACAAACTCAGTTACCATCAACAATATCGTGGAAAATATTATTTTCATCTGCAAAACTTCTGGTGCCGGATATGTTTCCATAGTCAAATATTGGTCCTTCCAGCAAAGTTACAATGTCAATCCGATTGATTTTTGTTAATACAGAAGTTAAGGCATCAGCTGTGGGGGAGAAAAGGAGAAAACATTAAAATTCTTGTGTGTAACTTTTAATTCTTTGGATAGGTGGCCTGTGGTTTCATTGATCACACAGAGGTCTCTAAACAAAAGAGGAGGCATTATTATTATCATCATCATCATCATCATCATCAAAAGACACAGCAGGTTTTGATAAGCAAGCAATTTTGAATTGCTTGCTTATCAAAACCTGCTTTGTCTTATGATGATGATGATGATGATAGTTGGAAGAGACCTTGGAGGTCATCTAGTCCAACCCCCTGCTCAAGCAGGAAACCCTATACCATTTCGGACAAATGGCTGTCTAGTCTCTTCTTAAAGACTTCCAGTGTTGGAGCATTCACCGCTTCTGGAGGCAGGTTGTTCCACTGGTTAATTGTTCTCACTGTCAGGAAGTTTCTCCTTAGTTCTAGGTTGCTTCTCTCCTTGGTTAGTTTCCATCCGTTGCTTCTTGTCCTGCCTTCAGGTGCTTTGGAGAATAGCTTGACTCCCTCTTCTTTGGGGCAGCCCCCGAGATATTGGAAGCTGCCACAAAGAAGAGGGAGTCAGGCTATTCTCCAAAGCACCTGAATGAGTGAACGCACAATGCTGTGTAAATCGAAAACATTTTAACAGTGTGTATTGGCAACTTATTCTCTAAGACATTGTGTCTCTCTGCAATATTATACATGCAGGAAGGCTGGCTGACCAAGGCAACTGGATAAAGAATATAAGCACTCTGCATGCAAAGAGTTTGGTCTGTAATTGTTCATTCACACAAACCCCTGAGCCTGTCACCTATCAAGTAGCTGCATTCTTTTTGTAGGAACTTCAAGATACAGACCTTCCTACACAAATCTTAAACTTACTTGTAGCGTTTTTTCCATCTCTCGTAACCCATTTTTTTAACAACATGAAGCTCTGAGCAATTAAAGAATTTGGGTTTTCCACTCGAATGTGATTGATTTCGTCAACAGAAAAATTCAGCTCTCTTGCCAGTTCTACCATGTGGGAAAGAGAGAAGAAAAATAATTACTCCTGTTTTATTTGAACAGTCCATTTAAAAATCTAACGTATTTCTGACAACAAAGGACACGACCAGGTTTTTTTTTTCCTCCAGAAAATTCAGCCTAAACTTCCCAAAATACCTCAAAGGTCAGAGGGGGAAGACAGAGAATAATGAGAACTACTTTCAGAGACAGCCCTGAGTTGTAGTCTCAGGAAGAGAAGCTAAGAAAGTTATGAGTCTTCTCTCCATTTTAAGGTTTTAGGTTGTTGTTGTTTTGCTTTGTTGAGATCAGCCTGGATAGAAACAATGGTCCAGGCAGGGAGACAGCCCTTGACAACTTCCAAACATACAACATTATGGCTTGGACTCCAAGCTTCCAAATCCAAAGCCAAGACCAGAAGCTCCTCGGTCATCATCACAACCCAGCTCCATTTGCTCCTAGCACTGCAGCAAAGGACCAGAATTGGAAAGACATCTGCTGTGGCCAGGAGGAGGGCAAAATGAATGGACTCATCTGGGATAACTCCTTGCCCTCCCCCTCCCCCTCCCAGGATAACAAGTGTAATGCTCAACCCTTCCCCTTTCCATATCTGAGATAACACCATTGGGCAGACTCCAACATCCAGTACAGGAAGCCACGAAAAGAATCTGGCCTTGTGGCTTGCTTGGCTAATTGTGATGATCTACTACAGGGGTGTCAAACTCAATTTCATTGAGGGCCGCATCAGCATTGCGGTTGCTTCGGGGGGGGGCAGGGTGGGTGCGGCCTACTGGATGGGCATGGATGGAGTGGATGTGGCTTACTGGATGGGCATGGCCAACTCTACATCATTCGCGTCAAGGGGGCCTGTGAGGGCCTGGGCAGGAGTGGGACAGATCTGAGTGTCTCTGGCAGAAGGGGGTGGGACCGGGGCAAGCGCCAAGGCATGGTCCATTTCTTCATTCCTCACAAAGGGTGACACCTCCCCAGCATGCACCCAGGGGGCGGGGCCGACACGGCAGGGGCTGGTTCCTCACTGTTTCTAGACGGCCTTGTGGAGCTAAGACTGAATGCGTTTCAGCATAGATGGCCACCACAAAATTGTACATTGGCTCCCGGCCAGCCTGGGCCCGGGCCAAGGCAGCAGGGGCCGTTCCCTCACTGTTTCCAGGATGGTTTCGCGGGCCACATGAAACCACTTTGCGGGCCGCATCCCCCCCCTCTGGACCTTGTGTTTGATATGTCTGATTTACTACACAGGTGGTTCTGAAGCAAGAGAAGAGATACCACCAAAGTCATAGGGGGAAGACTCCACATGATACAAGCAAATGTCCCAGTTGTAGCAGCCCCTTAACTGGCCTCTGCTGATCTTAACCTGGATAGCATTTGGAGGGAAACCTCCAGGCAATCCCAGGGCTGCAGATAGGACTAAGGTGACCAAATATCACCTAGAAAAAGGTAAAAGCAAATATCTGTGGTACTGTAGTGCTGCTGCCCACAAAAATGATACGGATGCATCAGCTCACCTGGACCATCTTTAAGTCCAGTAATAGTGTGGATGGATGTTTTTCTTCATCTTTTCTTACCAGCTCTATTGTTTATTTTTGAATATACCAGGAGCTCCAAGGACTCTGCTCTTTCCCATTTTCTTAAATCTCTCCAGCTGAAGAGCAGAGCAGGATGGAGCTGGGAGGAATAAGTTCACCCTGCCCTCCCTCACCCATCAACACAGACACACATATCCAGGGAGACACAATAAGGGGGGGCCTCTCCAAGGGTTGCTAGTTTCTAGAGCATCAGAATATTCCAAACCCTTACCTGTCCAGCTAAGTCCCAGGTGATCAGCCACAATTGCCATCCTTATGTCTGTCCGTTCGCATGGGCTCTGTGGACCTGTGATTTATAATTCTTCTATTAAAACGGTAATGTGAAAGGGTGCTCAGCACTGACTAACGTTAACTGTAATACACTGTGTTATTTTAATAGGTGTTTTTAATCCAATTACTAAAAAGAATGGAATGCCCTGTTTTGTTTCTTTTTTTTTTTTTAAAATATATGCAGATTCACAGATCTGGAACTTTCCCCTTTCAAAGGCTAGTAGTGTTCATCTACATGATATAAATATTGTGTAAATGGAACCAAACATGCTGACAATCTATCTACTGAGCTGTATGAAATGATTTAATTACTGGTGGAGGGGAGGAAAAAAAATAGCCCACCAGGAACTAAAGAATGAAAAAAAGTTCTTTCTTTTGAAAAAGGGCAAGTTTTACTATCTGGGAGTATCTGGGGGGGGGGTTTGACATCCACGTCTTCGGCATGCATCCCTCGCTATCTACTATACAGGCTTCACATAACGGAAGAAAGAAGAGCATAAAAGACAAAACACAAGAGATGACAATGACAGAATGGGAACTAGAGGAAGTCACTACACAGGCAATCACAACAGGTCATGCACTAGGATCAACAAGTTGAAAGTTTTACAAACTAGGCTTGGCCTCCACAGGGTGAGCCCGGAGAGCTCCAGAAACCTGACTCCCTCCATTCTCACCAGTCCTCCTCTTACTCCTCCTCCTCCTCCTCCTGTCACTGTCGGACTTTTCAATCTTTGATTTTACAGATGCTGCCTCTGTTCTCATATCTCTAGCGGGCTTCGTTGCAATGGAAGGCTGGAAAACTTGAGTGGCTTCGGACAGGGATGTGGTTCTTGAGGTACTATCTTCTTCTTCTTCCTCCTCCTCCTCCTCCTCAGATACGCCTGGTGGCATTTTTTTCTGTTCATCAGATAGTCGGTCGACAAGCTTGAAAGCCTCACCGCTAATTCCCTTAAAATATTCAATAGAATGTTTACATACCTCCCTAAGCTGACTTTGCTTTGCTTTAGCAGTTGTTGCGGCGGCGGCGGCTGCTGCTACTGCTGCAGTGGTGGTGGTAGTGGTGGTGGTAGATCTTACCTTTAATGGTAATTTAGAAGGAAAAGAGTTGGCCTTGCTTCTCTCTATCTGTCCTTGCTTTTGAGCTGGTGGCATTTTTCTAGCTAAAGCCAAGTTAGGCCTCTGTGTGCTTTTTATGGGAATCTTAGACCGCCCCTCTATGGGTGGAGAAGAGCTGCACGGCTTCCTTAGGTCAACTCTCCTGGCCTCCCTGACATGACTCCCCCTGCCAGTCTGACTAGTGCTGTGCAGCACAGTGTCTTTAGCTTTTATGGGAAGCCGGGAGCGTGCTCGATTCCCGACTGGTTCGGGGGCTGCCTGCTGCTCTCTAGGTCTTTTCTGCTTACAGTCTCCTTGGGTTGCACTGGGACCGTTTCCTGAAGGGTGTTTCATCGAATTAGCTTTCTGTGTGGGACACTTGGACTCAAAGGGTTCATTTAGCACTACTGGACAAGTAAGGTGATTGGTAGGTGTGGTGCGTGGGTCCAAATTGTTGTTGTTATTAAAATTATCTTTGGGGAAATCATGCTTTCCTGCTTCCCTACTGCTGGTCTGATTAAGCACAGCTGTGTCTGTAACCTCTTCTACAGCTTTGCAGTCTAACCCCTGCGTCCCTGATGTCAACGTCTCTAGCTTATCTGCCATTTCCCCAGACGTGTCTTTCTTCAGTGTCATTGTGGAAGCCGAAATGCCCATTTTAATCGGTGTGCGCAATTTGGGATCGACTTTAGAAGCGTGAAGCACCAGGGATGATTTCTCCAGTGAGCTACAACCAGGTGTTGCTTCCATGCCATCTCCACTGGCCTGGAGGATGAGCTTAGGTTCAACTGTTGGCGTTTCTACTTCTCTCTCTACGGTTTTCTCTACCGTTTTGTCCCCTGACTGTGGCTGTGTGATGGCCGTGACTTTATTGTTATCCCCTTCCCCCTTGTCCCCTGACTTCCCTTCAGAAGTATGCTCACCAATCTGAAAAAATTGGAGTCTTTCTTCAACAAAATCCCTCTTGCTCATGTCAATTGCACCACTGCGAGTCATCTCAAACATCTTCCCTTCATGAAATGGGAAGGGATTGGGCTCGCTAGTTGGGGTACTTTCATCTGTCGGTGTCCTAGCTGGCGTTGTGTCTGGAGTGGTGGCTGGAGATCTGTCTTCCACTGCAAGGCCGAAAGGCTTGGGGTCATCGTCCCTACTTTTGGATTCAAAGACTTCATCATCTCCACGGTTACTGGACCAAGGGTCAAAATCTAGGCTCTTGGTTGCTATAGTTTTAAAAGGGGTGGCAAACTCTTCATCTACTTTGTAACTGAAATACGTGTCAGGAAACACGGTCCTGTCAGGGTGTCGGCCTTCCAAAGTGAAAAACTGCGCCCCTGACTTTTGTTCAGCCTTATCAACATTTTTTTCAGCTGCTGGACATTTTGATAAGGCCTTCTTTTCCTCAGAGCCGACTTTTTCCTCCTCCTCAATAATTTCCAGCTTACTTTGGCTAAAACTTCGATCAGTCTGTTTCAAGATGCCTTCAGTAACCCAGAGATCTTTTTTAGTTTCTACTGCTGGACATGCATGCTTAGAATCACTCTCGGTCAGCCCATCATCCTCATCTTGCAGATCATACCCATCGAGAGAGTCAATTTCGGTGGCATCTGTATCGTGGGAGAATTCTGCGGTGGTTGCTATCGAGCACTCGGTAACTGACTGGTCATTGTTCCCATTTGATGCCACATCATTCTGGGGGGATTCAAGAGCCAAATCAAATTCACTGGGCTTCCTGATCTCCTTCGTTTCAGATGACCTGCGTGTGGTGGTCTCCTTCCAGTCATCTTCAACATCGTTCAGTTTAAACATGTATCTTTTAATGGGAACGGGCTGATACAATGACTCGTCATCACTGGAGTCGCTTAGATCTTCTCCTGGCGGCACAGGAGAAGGGGGCTGAACGCGTATGACTGGTTCAGCCAGCTGACGTTTCTCCAGTTCATCCTGAAGGTTGACTTCTGTCATCTCCATGTCACTCTCGGAGGAGGGACGTGGCTTTTCTGGTTCTGAATGATCAGCATCTAATGGAGGAGGTGGTGGAAATTCAATGTAGGCCACTCGGTTTCCCTTCGGCCTTTTGTTAGATTCCCTGTCCAAATTATTGGGCAGCTCTTGCTGAGTTCGGGGTGACTGTTTTACAGAGGTGGATTTGGCTTCGGCCTCCTCCTCCGACTCCTCCGATACCTCAGGGATTGGGCTCGGCTTGCTGGGTATGTAAGCAATGAGTGAATCAGGTGTTTTGGATGTAAACTCATAACTCACTTCCTCTGAGCTTGGTGTCTCTGGGGTTAGGGGGCTTTTCCCAGAACTGTCCATAAAGGACACCTGTTCTAAGGTGTCATCCTCTGGACTACCTTGGGGGGAGGGGAGTTGCTTCTGCTGCCTGGTGGTATAAAATCCCCCTCTCGTCTCTTGCACTGTCTTACTCTCCTGACTTACAATTTTTTTCATAGTTCCTTGCTGCACCTCTCTTTCATACTGCCTCCCTACCTGAACAAAACTGACATAAACAGGTAGTGTTTTTATTTCCTTTGCTGCTTCCTCTGCTGCTAAAGGGGACGGTTTCACCAGATCAAATTTCTTGGCAGGAGACAGTTTTCTTGGGCTAACGTCTAAGGAATCGGGTGTCTTACTGGGGGATGACTCTGCCTCCTCTTGAGGAGCACTTAACTGGAAGCAACTGAGTTGCCTGGCACTGCCTGGACTATATTCTACCCCTTTCTCTTGTTGAGCCACACTGAACTGTCCCTCTAGTTTTTCCTTATCCATTCTAATGTGGGGCACTTGAGTTGCCAGTTCGCAGCGTGCAATTGGGGACTGTCCTTCAAGAACGCCATCTGCCCACATACTTTTCTCTTCTGAAACTCTTTCTGGAATATGGGGTGCCATCATTGCTTCTTTTTTCTTTGAAATCCTGTCCCTCACTTCGCTGGGATAGTCCCCTTCTCTGACAAGGTATTCTCTATAAAGCACCTTTTTGGATGGAGACTTTATAGTCACTTCTTTCACCTCCTTAGAACCTGATCTATTTGTGGACACTTTCTGCTCATATTCGGTCACAGTGATCAGTTCACTAGATTTGGCCAGATCTTTAGGCTCAAGAGGGTCAATCTGGTTTTCTTTGACTACATCTTGCACGAGCACATGGGAAAGTTTTTCTTTCTGGGCTGTATGGGAGGATGTCCCAGAGCTTTCCCATGTCCTATAAATCTTTTTATCCCAGTGCCCCTTGGCTGGGACAGGCACAGCACTGGCACCATAGGCCAAGCCCTTCACATTTTGCTCAGCAAAGGCAGAAATGGTCTTGCTTGGTATTTCATCCTTGGCCTTGGGGACCTTTGGAGGAGATGCATCCTCAATCTCTTTGCCTTTGCCCCTGGGGCCATCTTGGAAGCAGCCAGCAGGAGGTTCCTTTTGCAATGCTAAGTTCCCATCCACCAGGTCTATCTCTTTGGCCTGTTTTTCTCGGGAGTAAAACTGATAGACTGGGAGCTTGCTGTCCTGCAACTTTTTCACCGGGATTTTAGATGGTATATCCAGCCTTTTCTCCTCTGGAAGCATCTCCTTACTTTTGGAGCCCAGGCTCTGTTCAAATTTTAGCCTAATGGAGCTGAGCTTGGATTGCTTCAGTTGGAACCCTGTTGGCAGAGCCTCTGGGATTTTGCTCTTCTGAGCTGCTCCCTTGGGTTCCTTCAAGTCCTTACTCGGTTGAGAGAGAATCTGCCTCTCTGGGCTGCTGGGCAAACTGGCTGCCTTCCTCTCTTCAGGTTTTGGCCAGCTCTTCCCATCCTGAGCACAGATTCCTCTTCCTCCTCCTGGCCAGTCGCTTTGTGACTCAGAAGCAGTCACCTTCTCTGGACTGCTGCTTGCTGATCTAAAGCCCACGCCAGCTTCTCTCCCATTCTTTTTCTGCTGCTTCTTCGGGGATTGCAGCTCATCATTCAGTTTCTCTGTCTTGTCCCGGAAGAACTGTGATACTTCAGTCAGCTTTTCTTCAGCCTCCTTAACCGTCCTGTCCACCCTGTCTTCATACATCAACTTTTCTCTACCTCTGTCTAATCTGTTCTCTGCAAAGCGCATCCACATAGCATGCTTTGGGCTACTAACATCTCCAGAATAATGCAACACTGTCACTTTCTCGTAAGGATCATCTCTTGGTATTTTACCCACACCATTTTCTGATATCTCTTTAGAGATTTTGGTGAGGATGTCTTGTGGGGGTGCTGGGGCTACTGTTTCTCTGGATCGTTTATCAGGCCCCTGAAAATCTGAGCTAAGGGGGGGGACATGGTCAGTAACTGACTCCTCGGTGTCTGAGTAAGACACATCTAGCTTTTCTGAGAGAAGCATTTTCTCAGCAAACCTGTAAGATTCCCCTCTTAGTTCTGACAACTCATCGTCATGGTACTCTACTGAGTGTTGACTCAAAAGCTTCAGGGTTTTGTACGAGTCATCAGACATAAGTTGGGCAGAACTAGGGCGACTGTCTTCTTCCTGGGAGACAGGTGTGTTTACTCTAGAAGATTCCAAGTAAGAAGGCAAGGACTCTTCGGCTGTCAGTTCTTCTTCTTCGGGCTGACCTTGTTCATACGAACAAGGAAGGGCCTCCTGCTTTTCCACATCCCCTTGTGACAAGTCTTTCTGATATACATACATTTCTTTCTCTGGATGCTTTTTGGTTTCTCTAATAATGACTTCAGTAGGCTCAGCCTGATTACCTTTTTCAATATGGACCTCTATTATACGCTCCAATTTGGGTTTCATTTTGTAGTCCTTCTCTGCAGACTGGGGTGACAGTTCAGTGGATTTGCCAGACTCTGGGGAGACCGAAGACTTATGCTCAAACAGACCTGCCAGCTCCTTGGAAGGGTCCTGTCCTGACTGAAAAGCTTTCATGATGTCATGAACGGACATGGTTTCCTCAATTCTCTCTGAAGGACTCTGAGTGCATGGAGGTTTGTGGTAAACCATTCTGGTGGTAGTACTTATGTGGGTTTCTTCTTTTACACGGACACCTTTACCCAGGGCACACTCGTCTTCACTACTGGCCTTCACTTGAAAGGCGTTCACCTTCCCCTTGAGGGAGCCCCCATTGGGCCGGGGCTCCAGCTCCATAAAGGTGCTGACCACTTTGGGTGAGGGTGGCTCTTCTGTGTGAGGCTCAGAGGTCTCTCCCCCCGACGAGGGTTCATAGCTACGGATCACGTGCACCACTTCAGTTCTGGTCTCCGTGATCACGGGGGGGAGGGGCACCTCATGGAAAAGGGGCTTTGGTCCTGTACTTTCTGCACTCTGCGGGGCTGAAGGGGTCTTCTCACTCCTGGTCTCGAAGCCGCTATCGGACAAAGGGCTTTTATCTTGATCGTGCTGGGAAAAGTCATCGGGAGATTCCAAAACAATGTCCGTTCCAAAAAGGGAATCGGCGATTTTACACAACTCTTTCTCAGAAGTCGACGGCCTCACGGAGGCTGGCGGCATTTTAAGTTTATGTTCTTGTAGAGCAATGGCTGGTTTTAGAACCCTTTTCTGCCTCTCTTCCCCCTCCCTTCTCCCGTCGTCAAACTTGTACTTTAAACTCGCCAGGGAGCTACTGCCAATGTCATTCGTTAGGTAATCAATTACTTTGCTCAAGTTGTAATCCTTTTCAGAGACAGCCTTGGCTTTCAGCTGCACTTTTTCTGGGATAGTCAGAGGAGGGATGATCATGCCCTGGTGTCTGGCTTCATCAATCTCACCTGCACTGAACTCTACCCATTCTTCCTCAGAGGAGTGTCCTTTATCATTCTGAGAGAGTTTGACTGAGGCTTTATTCTCTACACAGACATCTTTTTTCAGTATCTCGCTAACTTTCACTAGGTCCTCTTTGACTTTCTCAACAAGTTTAAAAGGCTCTTCATCATCTATTCTACCCTCTTTGGTCAGTTCTGGCTGGAACGCCTTCTCCTCCATTACATCTGTCTGCAATATTGCTGTCATTCTCATTAAGTCCTCTTTCATCTCGGCCACATCTTTTAACATCTCCTGACTAGAAGATAAAGATGAAGGTGTGGACAACTTAAGGGCAGAGGGTGCTAAGAACAAAGATGATTTGACCGGAGATGAGGTTCGGTTAAAGGAAGGTTGTGCGCATGTCTCTGTAGTCAATGTTTTAAGAGGCGAGAGCAAGGCAGCTGTTGATTTGGCCAGGGAGGGAGTCTCAGGGAGCTTCTTGAGTGCTGGTTCTGACAAAACATTGACTACAGAGTAGACTGGCACCGTGATAGTTGATGAGGTTACTGACGAGGTAGTTGCTGAGATTGACCCGAGAGATGTATAAAGCACCCCTGTAGAAGTAGCTCTGATTGACTGAAAGGCGGATGGAGTCGAAGACACGTGTGACCTGAGTGGAGAAAATGGCTTTGCAGGAGTCGTCGGTAACATTTTCTCAACTGTGTCAGTGGCTGCTCTAACAGCACAGCTTGCAGAAGCGGCTGCCGCCCCCATCTTCTCTTGAAAGGCAGCTGGGGCCTTGGACCCGCCGATTAAGCTGATGGGAGATGGGTATTTCAAAGGTGATATGGATCCGTTCACCATGGCCACCTCTGTGTGCCCAACCGTGTGTTTCACGGGGGATGCGGCCACTGTGACTTTAGAAGGTGACACAGCATCAACTGCTGATTTAGCAGGAGACACCGCCGATTTTAAAGGTGAAGACAAGAGAGGAGAAGCTGATGTAATGATGGACTTAAAGGGCAGGCCTGAAGAATACATGTTAAGGTTAGATTTGGGAGAGGCCGGAGGCGTCATGGTAATGGATGACCTCTCTAAGAGAGACCCAGCGGTGGTCACAGGAGATGTCCGAATGGGGAACCCAGAAGCCGACACCAGCCCTTTCAAACCAGCAGCTTCCGTGGCGGTAGGAGCTCTGACAAAGGAACCGGGAGAGAGTTGGACATTATAGGGAGGCTGGGAAACCATGGTTTTCATAGGTGAGATTGTCCGAAAGGATCTAATTGGAGAAGCTACATCACTAACGGATTTAACGGAAGATGTGGTGGAGGCTCCTAGAGTGGATTTGATCGGCGAAGCAGAGGAAACCGACCAGATGGACTTTAATGGGGAAGCGGTTGGTGTGTTAGAAGACGAGCTGGAGAGGGAAGTGAAGCCCGATTTGCTTTGTCCAGGCACAGTGATGGGTGCTGTGGTCCATGACTGATAGGGTCTTGCGGACAAGAATGGCTTGTAGGAATAGGTGGCGGGCAAGGATCTCGTAGCCGTGGCACTCCGTTCAACTGTTTCTTAAATGGTTAAGCCAAAATAATATAGAGATATATAAAATGTAAAAATCAACAAAAATGGTTGAAAAACAGAGAGACCAGAGAAGAAAATTTGGTCAGTAAACGTCGTAATATTACAAAAAAAAAGCAAATACAATTTGTTCGTATGAATCAGAATGACAATCAAGGGCTAAACAGGAGGGGGGCAAAATAGGAATGAGCTGTGCCATGATGGATAATCGAAAATGTTTATAAAAGGGGAAATGGAAAAGACAACAGGGAAATGAAAAACAGAAAAGCACAAGGCAACCGAATCTGCAGACAATGTAAACAACAGAAAAGGCTAAAAGAAAAAAGGAAAAAAAAAAAAGAAGTCCACGCTGGTCCAAAGTTAGCAGCCAAACCCAAAAATTCTTCTCTCACTTCCTATTGACTTTCTGATGTGCTGAATTGGAAGCTTTAAATCTTTCAGTTCCATTTGCCTGTTAATTTATATGTGTCTTTGCTGCCAGCAAGGGTCACAATTTCCTTGGGATTGTCTATTTTTAAGGGCTTTAACCGTTTTGTTAAGTTCTTGTATAGGCTTGTGCATGTGACTGAGCAACTCTGCTTGAGAAACACTCCCAAATCTTTCATGCAGAGCCCCCACCCCACCCCACCCAATCTCTCAAAAGTGACAGGCAATTGATGTGCAAAGTGTGAAGCAAGGGGAATAAACTAAGATCTTTCTCCCATGCACGCTTTGATTAATATTTCAGGCTCACAAAGCCAATAAGAGCAAGAATTTTTCTGACTCAAAAGATTAAAAACAACAATGGAAAAAAAATCCTCTGAAAGTTCAAATTATTCATGCAATAGTCCTTTAGCTCGATAAAACGTAAAAAAAAAAAAAGCTTCACGTGGAATGACTTTAACAAGCATTTTTCACACAGGAAAAAAAAAAGAGTACGATTGATGAAAAAAACATGGCAAGCAAAGCAACCCAAAATATATTTTTTTCACTTTTTATTCATGCATGATTTATCATGTCAAAACAAGCATGAGGAATAAAATGACATGGGCGGTGTGCTGGGCAGAATACATACATTAATATTCAGAATTTATTTCCACAGAAAACATTTTTTAAAGAGAAAAAAAGAGCCCACTTTTTCTACAAGGCTGACTGTCTTGGCACCTTTTTGAGAACAGCTTTTTTTCAAAGCCAGGAGTACAAATTCATTTGAAAGCAAATGACGTTTTTATTTGGGAAAATGGGTTTTTCCTGGCATTTCCACTGCTGATCGGAGCGTGCTGATTTAAATCTGATCCTGAGGACTGCTGGAATAATTGAAAGGTATGAACTTTCAAAGAAAAAAAAAACACCTTCCAGAGATAACTGAATTTATTCTTCTAAGATTGAACTGTCAACTCTAAGAATAGGAACTTTCGGAAAGGCTACTCTCCTGTCATTAGCCTTCGAAGTTCCTGTTCATAAGATACAAGTGGTGATTTCCTGAATTTGTTTGTTTGTTTGTTCGTTCTCAATTTTGGTACTGCCCAACTCCACACTGATTCTGGGAGGCATTGACATGGGGGTATCATGTAAAAAGAGGGTCAACTTCAAATTCTTAGCTACATTGACCGAATTTTACAACCAGCTTCTTCCCTTCCCACCAGTAGAGATACCGGTGGAGTCTGGTAGGTAAGAATGCTCATTGTTTAATTTGAATATTGATTTGCATATAAAGGTCAGATGTAAAGATAATTAAGATATATATCAGCTAAAAATTTACTGATGAACGTGATAAATATGTTTTTACTTAGCTGCAATAATAAAAACTATTAGCTTAAATATGAGATAGTAGCTATCAAGAGAAAAAGAGAGGAAGTATTAAATGTTGAAATAAGAGAAAGTTTGGTTGCTAAATTTAAGATATTTTGGAAATTAACAGAAAATAAGAATGTTATATTACATTATTAATTGGTTGATGTAAGATGGTGAGAATTCAAATAGATAAGACATGTATCCCGAACATCTTGTGATGGGTTGTGATAAAGGGAATTGGGGTTATTTAAAACTTGGAAATTATAAATATTACATGTTCAATTTAAATATTAATGGGACACTAAAAATTGGGAAAAACTAATTAGGACATTGATTGTCTATAAAGATGGAATGTTAAAATAACTAGGATATGTATAAACTAAAAATTATTGATAAATGTAAGAACGTTATTTTTATTTAATCGATATAATAAAAACTGTATTAGTTTAAATATGAGACAGTAAATACTAAGGGGAAAAGACAGGAAATATTTAAGGTAATAGTTTGAGATCGGTACGAAAGATATTTGTATGTTATTGAATTATCGATTAACTCAGCCGTGGCCTCGTTGCTTTTTAAAAATTTAAATGTAAAACTAGAAAATCAATAAAATTTTCTTTAAAAAAAGAATGCTCATTGTTTAATTTCCTTTGTGTTGTTATGTTAAGGCAGGGGTAGGCAACCTTGGCTCTTTTATGTGACTCTAATGGTGGATTTGAGTGTAGCACTACAACTAACTGTCTGGCTGCTTGGTGACTCCTAGCTTAATGAGAATGGGAAAATAGTAATGTTAAAGTAGCCATCTGTTCATCTGGTGTTCACCTAAAGCAGGGGTAGGCAACCTTGGCTCTTTTATGACTCATGGACTTCAACTCCCAGAATTCCTGAGCCAGCATGGCTCAGCATGGAAACCTCTCCCTTTCCCCTCAGCATGGCTGGCTCAGGGATTCTGGGAGTTGAAGTCCACGAGTCATAAAAGAGCCAAGGTTGCCTATCCCTGCGTTAAGGGAACTGGGGGAAAATGCAATGTGGTAGGTGACCGTCCAGTTCCAGCAGTTGGTGCTCTGTGTCTCTGACTAGAGTAGCTACAATTTCCCAGCTTGGGAATGCGAAAATGTAAACAAGTTTGTAATGTTGAGCATACAAACCAACAAACTGCTATACGGTGGAAAGTGTAAGGTGCGAGGGCGCCGGGTTTTAATCCAGAAGATATGAGAATCAGCTACAAAAATCAGAGACTGCCAACTGTTGACCATGGCTCGTGTTACCACATTACACTGAGTTCTCTGGAACGCTTTGAAGAGTTGCACTTGCTGAGAGGAACTCTTGAGAAGTGAGCTAATCAAAAAGAAAAAATGACAATGGACCAAAAAAACGGTCCAGGGTGCTGCTAACTTTGCTCTTCTGTGTGAGAGCTGACATTTTAAAGCCAACACTCCACTCACAGCAATAACTTCCTCCCCCACCCCCAAAAGGGCAACCATCTTGAAGAACGTCGCCATGGAATGCCTGGGCCACGTAGGCTTTGAGGAAAAGGGAGGACCATCGTCCTGAGCCGATCCCTGAAAGCACTAATTAATTTATGACACGCTGATATTAAAAGGATAAAGGCATAACCTCCACGTCAATGAAATAACCTTCTCATGTTCTTTTGCTAAAATGGCTTTGATGATATTTCAAATCAATCTGGCCCTTTTCTTTAAAGCAAGGAAATATTTTTTACGCAAACCAGAAGCTGGTGTTAGCCTAGGAGATTTACATCGTCAAGTAGTGAAATTTTATTTTAAAATGATATGTATCTATTCCCTGTCCAGTTGACCCTACAAAAGGCCATAGGCTGCACTGCTGTAAGGTTAACTGTACAGTACATAAATACACATAATTTTAAATTAAAATTCCAACCTTTAGTTCAGTGATTTTAGAGACCGAGTGCCCAAACTGCAACCCAAAACCCACTGATTTATCGCTGGGTGCCAGGTAGGCATGGCCCACTGGGTGGGCGTGGCTTGGTGGTCATGGCAGATTGGGTGGGTATGGCCAAGGTGGGCATGATCACCTTGATGTTGCTCATGGGGAGGAACGCCTGTGGGGGCCAGGCAGGGTTGAGGGAGATCCAGGGGGTCTCTGGCAGGTGGGGCGGTGGGCAGGAGGCTCATCCTACAGGGTGAGGCAAGGCGAGGCGAGGCAGGGCGGGGGTGCCATTGTCACAGGGCAAGGTGAGGCAGGGGCCGGGGCAGCTGCTGCCTGACACCATCAGCCCCGGCACACAGAGGCCAGCGAGCGCATGGGTGCTGGGATGCATCGGGCCATGTGGGACCTCGGCAAGTTAGCGGGTGGCTGGTTGAAGAGGGACGGTTGCCATTTCCAGGGCATGGCGTGCGTGCCCACAGAGAGGGCTCTGCGTGCCCCCTCTGGGACGCGTGCCATAGGTTCGCCACCACTGCTTTAGTTCCATAGGTTAGAATTCTAGGATTAAGTTTGAAAATACTTTGGTCCACCCTATTAATGTAAAATCCAATTCCTATGTGGCGGCCTATAATACCGGTACAAAGCAGCCTGTTGAAGTGCCATTAGGTATATACCAGAGCAAAAGGGAGATTTTTATTAGGAAATTCATGCCATTTGACAGCAGAAGTGCTATCGACAGTTGCTTTTTCCTAAAATAAGCTTAATCTGATGTAATGTGTAGTTGGTCCCCAGCTGAAACACCACAGAGGGCATCTTTGGATTTAACTGTCAATTATGAGATATCACCATCTTGTCTCTGGAAAGGGAGATAGACCAGCTTCTTTGGCTAGGTAACCCCAGAAAAACCAATTCTCCACAAATGATTCACGTGGTCCACGGACATTTCAGAAGAAGATGGTTGGTGTCCTTGTTTGAGTTTCTCAAGAGCGCTTGAATAATTGGAGGGCGTCGCTTACTGAATCGCACCTCTTCCAATGACATCAAATGCAACGTTGATAGAAAAAATGTCTCTTTTAATGAAAAATTAGTTTACAATCTTAGTTATGTTAGGAAACTCACTCATGCCAGGCTCGGTCAGATAGCTGTAGCGCTTACGTAGAGCTAGGGACACAAAGTTCTGTCTGCGGTCAGTCTTCTCTGTCTGTAAGAAAACATACGTCTTTTTGGAACTTGGAAGAAACATCCCCATTGAAAGTAGATGCCCTTCTGTATTTCAAGCAGAGTCTTATTAGCAGAAAATAAAAAATAACAGAATATTAGCAGAAAATAAATAACAGAGTTGGAAGGGACCCTTGGAGGTCTTCTAGTCCAACCCCCTGCTCAAGCAGGAAACCCTATACCAGGAGTAGGCAACCTTGGCTCTTTTATGACTTGTGGAGTTCAATTCCCAGAATTCTTGAGCCAGCGTGGGGGAACTATGGCCCCTTCATGACTCACGGACTTCAACTCCCAGAATTCCTGAGCCAGCGTGGCTCCGCTTGGAAACCTCTCCCTTTCCCCTCAGCACGGCTGGCTCAGGAATTCTGGGAGTTGAAGTCCACGAGTCATAAAAGAGCCAAGATTGCCTACCTTTGGCCTAGGCCGCTTTATGACTGGTGGACTTCAACTCCCAGAATTCCTGAGCCAGCATGGCTCCGCTTAGAAACCTCTCCCTTTCCCCTCAGCATGGCTGGCTCAGGAATTCTGGGAGTTGAAGTCCACGAGTCATAAAAGAGCCAAGATTGCCTACCTTTGGCCTAGGCCGCTTTATGACTGGTGGACTTCAACTCCCAGAATTCCTGAGCCAGCATGGCTCCGCTTGGAAACCTCTCCCTTTCCCCTCAGCATGGCTGGCTCAGGCATTCTGGGAGTTGAAGTCCACGAGTCATAAAAGAGCCAAGATTGCCTACCTTTGGCCTAGGCCTAGGCCGCTTTATGACTGGTGGACTTCAACTCCCAGAATTCCTGAGCCAGCATGGCTCCGCTTGGAAACCTCTCCCTTTCTCCTCAGCATGGCTGGCTCAAGGATTCTGGGAGTTGAAGTCCATGAGTCATAAAAGAGCCAAGGTTGCCTACCCCTGAACTATTACCATTTCATTATCCCAGCCTTGTTTTAAACAGCTGTCAGGATAGGCAAAGATCTGCTTTAAAAAACAGGGAATATACCCTTCATCCCATTCATTCCCGAGCTTCAAAAGGCCTCAGGGGTCCAGTGGTACCTAAAGAACAAAATCTTGCACTTAAGAAGTCTTAAGAGCTTGAAAGTGATACTGTCTACCTACAAGATACACAATCTGGTTTCATGTTTCCCTGGCCCTGCAGTTCAGAACAACCAACTTTCCATAGGATGAAGCCCCTTCCCTCACACCCCTCCAACTGATCTCCACTTCGGTGTGTTTTGATCCAGTTTCAAAGCTTGGATTTGGACCGTTTAAGCATGTGCTTAGAGAACCTGCACGACATAGAAAAATGGAAGGATATTTCACCTTACAGTAAGGGGAGTCCAGTTTGTGCAAATTCTATTGGCCTATGTTAAAAGTTCAATTTAAAATGAAATAAATTTCACCCTTCTCTTATTCAGCTTAAATCTTTCACATAACTGGGCATATATGGTCCCTTTCTGTGGTAACTAGAGGACGGATGGCCCTAGCTCCATTCTCCCTTTTGGGGGGGCATAAAAAAGGAAGAACAGGCATCCTCGGGGCTAACTATGATTTCACCTAGCATGAGCTGATTTGGGGCATATACCCCGCCTCCTTCAGTCCATCCTCATAGAGAGCAGAACGAGCCCAGAGCTCTCTGGGCTTGCTCTGCTGCTGCCCCAATGTCCAAAGTTCATGAGGATTTGATCCACAATGAAACAGGAAGGAATAAAAATGTGGGGAAATGCTGAACCCCAAAGCTTGCCATCCATAATGTCCTTCCTAAGCTACGTGGATGCAATCTCCGAAGTCATGTTTTATTTAGCAGAACTGTACAAAGCATTTGCAAGATGGCTTTGAGTCAAGCATCCTTCCTCCAAAGCAAAGGTTTACTACAGTGGTGTGAGGGCTTTCCCATGAACACGTGTCCATCTACAGTTTGGTTTGTGTCAGGATTTGATCACGGAGGCAACCTAAGAAAACCTCTGAAGCATCAGTGCTGATGCTAATGGATCTGACCCCCTTTGAAGAGGGACATTTTCCACCCAGTGGGAAGTGACCTGGGATCTGGTGCACGCAAGACCAAATGCAGCCCCCTTGAAGACAACCACCTAGCAAGGATAATGGTTATATCACCAGGTCCCCATGATATAAGCTCTTCCATCACCACTGCACAGTGACACCACAGTTATAATTTCTGGCTACAAATGAGAGCGCCCACACACCCACAAGATTACAGTTATTACACTGAACAAATCAGGCCAGCTTTAACTGAGGTTAATCAAATACTTCTGCCAAAATCAATTTGCATGGAAAGCACAGAAAGGACAAGGCACGCCCACTTTAAGGTGAGTACAGAAAGGACAAATAAAAGGCACAGAAGGGGTTGGTTTTTATTTCAGTGTGCACAAAGGCAAAAACGAGGGTTAGCAAACCAGCTTCTAGCAGTTTGTTTTCTGCGTCCCTATATACAATTTCATACTTTTATTTAGCAATAGTTATAGGAATAGCTACAGTAGTGGCCAAAATTGTGGAAACCTTTTGGGAAAAGTGTATTTTTGAGGTTGGGTGGCTAATAACACTACTTTTGGGGGGGGAGAGTAATACCATAAAGTTATATATGAACGGAAAGATAATTTAATGAAGAATGTAATGCAACAAAATTTGTTCAATTATGTGTACTGTATTCTACGAAAAGTGATAGCTAAATAACCAGAAAAAGGAAGCACAACTTGCTTAGGTTGATCTCAGGTAGATTTCCTTCATCTGATTGTAGCCAATGAGCAGGAGTGTTTAGAGACCCAATTGGGTATCCTCTTGTTTTGGCAATGAGCCAATCAGATCACAGGAGGATTCAGTGATTGATGTCCTGTACTGAAGCTGAGAGGAGGACATTGGTCAGGGTGTTATGTGATGGCTATCAAGTCAGTTGGGTTTTTTTGTGTTCTTTCATTGAGTGAGCTTGTAAAAACGTAATAAAATTAAAGTCATGGTGCAAAGAGTTGGCTGGTCGCCCAGAAAGCGATGTAAAATAGTATTTATGAAGTGAACAAGGCTACAGTTATAAAGAAATGAGAAGAAAAAATGGGTGGAAACTTAACCCAAGGCAGCATTTCTGCTGTACACTTTTCCCAAAAGGTTTCCACAATTTTGGCCACGACTGTATAAAAGAAGCAAAATGATTGGGGAATTTAAAGGATGTTTGTTTGAAACGGAGAGAAAATAGTTATTTGATAAGCTGGGAAGGTTACCAGAATGGTTGAACATCCCAAGTGGTGCTGAAATTGGTGATTTAAGTCCCATTGACTGTAAAGGCAGCCTATAAAGCCCATGTTTAACTCTTCTCAAATTATTGAGATTTTTAACACACTTGACTCAAGCTGATTCATGCTTTTTTTTTTCATATAATGTCCCCTATCAAGGCAATAGGAAACGGTTGGCACAACTATAAATCTCACTGAGATAGCCTTCCTCCTCCTTCTCCTCCTCCTCCTTTGCTAATAGCTGGCAGTTTTGCACCAAGAACCAAGATCCTAACCAGGTATCCTCAGTGTGGTCCTTCCCACATGGGTTGTAACTAACATGGCAGAACAGCTTTTAATTCAGGTAACTGTAATCCCAATGACATCCGGTGCAGTTATTCACAAGCGCATTCTTGAGTGTTAACTCCTTGTGGTTCAAATACTGTAGAAGATTCGAGAGAGATGTTTGTATGCCTGTGCCTGTATAACACAGAAAGGGTTATATGAATCAAGGCTTTTCAACCAGTGGTACGGGTACCACCTGTGGTACATTGGCACCTGGCAGGTGGTATGTGACCCTCCTAGAAAAGTGGTAGCGGGGGAGGGGAATGAGCTGAACCGGTGGCAGCACCGCACAAGCCTGAGCGAGAGACGGCTGGAGCTGCAGGGCTGTCAGGGCTCAGCGGAAGCGCCAGGATCAGTGCCACTTTCCGGCTGATTGGCGCTTCTTCGGGGCTGTCAGGGCTCAGCAGAAATGCCAGGATCAGCGCTTATTCAGGGCTCAGTGGAAGTGCCAGGATCAGCGCCAAGCTCCAGCTGGAGCTCGGCACTGATCCTGGCGCTTCTGCTGAGCCCAGAAGCAGCGCCGATCAGCTGGAATGTTGCAGCATCTCCAGGGTCTTGTGATTTACATTCAGATGCTTGGCAACTGATTCATATTTATGACGGTCACAGTGTCCCAGGGTCATGTGAAGTGACCAAAACCTGCTGCAAGCACCCAGCAGACAGGGGGAATAAAAACCAAACACCCCCCCACTCCACCCCTGCTGCCAATCCTCAACAGAAATGCTCACAACAATGAAAACCTCGGACAGGAGGAAGAGCGTCGCCGGGTGAGCAGGAAGGTGTCTTGCTCAGCTGTGGCTTGGGGGGGCACTTTTTTCAGTGCCATTGTAACTTTGAACAGTCACTAAGCAAACTGTTGTAAGTCGAGGACTACCTGTACTTTATCCCTTTTTTCCTGTTTTTTTTTTTTTTTGGTCATTGAGTTTTTGACACCTTGCTAGGCGACTGGTGGTACTCGGATACTGCCATATCCTAAAAGTGGTACAGTGGGTGAAAAGGTTGAAAAGCCCTGATATAAATTGTATATGGGAAGTTTGAAGAGGAAATTGACCATCCGTGATTTTAAATGAATCAAAAATGGTTTTTTTGTTTATTGGAAGGAAAATAGTGATATTTTCCTGGGGGGAGGGGGGAAGAGTCAGATATTTAAGGTGAAACAGATTTAGCAAATTTGACTGTAGTTTGCATTTATTTCTCTCTAAAGGTGGGGGGGGTTCAAGCAGACCCACCCCACTTCTGACCTGATTTAAAATTCTCAAGATATGTTTGTGTTCTGCCTCGTTAACTGCCTGGCGCTGAAGTAAGATAATTTAGTAGGTCCTGGCTATCCAGAAGGAGCATTTAGCCGAGGACAAGTCATAGGGAAGTACAGTCAATTGACCTTACCCTAGTAAGGGAATATTTTCCTCCACAAATACATGTGAAAAATGTGGAATATTTTTTTTTTGCATGGAAGTCTGCATAGTTAAGTTTCATTTTTCTTGTGCAAAGCTGTGTTGTGAAACAGTCCATCAAGGAGGAGGAAGAGGAGGAGGAAGAGGAGGAGGAGGAAGGAGGGGAAACCGAGTATGAACATAGGAAGAAAAGTGCCTCTGTTGCTCTAAGCAGCATGTGGTACATCATTCGATGCTTGCCATTTTTCTATTTCACAGGAAAGCATAAACATGCGCAGAGTTGGAGAATTCAGGCTGGAGAAACCTTACTGCAGGGTGACAGAAATTTGAATATAAGCTCTCGATTACAAATAAAGGTAAAATAAAAGGCGTTTTGTATTACCTCATCATCTTGATCTGATTCTGTTTCCTTTTGGTCCCAAGGTGAATTGCAGAGACAAGGAATAATATAACGGACAGCAGGGGAAAGAATATCAGGATATGGAAAAAAAAAAAAAAGGCCAAGTAAGGGAGCACAAAAATGCAAGCTTAATTCGTAATAGACAAAGCAAACTGATGTCAACAACAACAACAAGAACAACAAAAACAGGTTAACAAACAAAACTCTACATCAAATGCAAATCAACACACGACATTCCTAAAAGCAGAAAGTCTAGGAACTCTAAAGCGGAAGCAGGATCTGTGAAGGAAGTTTCCCAGCCTTCAAAAAAAACAACAACAACAGAAACAACCGTAACTGGGAATTTTTAAAATGCTTCCTGCTGAAAGGGCGCAAAACACACCGAGTCCACAAATTTTTGGAGCTCAGAACCACTCAGTGCCAGGACATTTTGAACTTGGGATGTTTTCCACGCTTCTACTTTCTTGCAGACGTGAAAACAGTTACGACGTAGAAAGGGCTGGCTTAACCTGAGCGCAAGACGGTCGTTCCTATTGGTGGCAGGTAATACCTCTTGATGCTGCTAGTGGGTCTACTAAGCGGCCACGGTGTCTCGGGGGGGGGCGTACCTTTTTGTGTGCTGGCAGAGTGATGTTCAAGTTGCAAACGGCCATCTGGGGCAGACCTTTTGTTGTCTTTGGCTCTTTGAGAAAGGATAAGCGGCCACAAGGCTCTTGGCTGGTGTCTCTGATCTACAAGTCGATAAGACAACAGAGGTCGGTTGGAAACGACGACTTTACTTTGCATTTCACCTACATTTAGTTTGCCAATTTAACAGAAAGAAGAACCCTGCGGGAATATTTTTTTTGAGAAGAGAAGGAGTTCCTTTGAACACATACTAAGACGGGATCCCCATCTATGCCCCTACGCTCCGGTACACATTAGCTTCCCACTCTAGGTTGCCAAAGTCCAGTGCTGGCACAGCAACCATGAAGTTTAAGTTTAAGTTTAATCAAATTTATATGCCGCCCTTCTCCTAAGACCCAGGGCGGCTCACAACAACAGTACAATAATACAATAAAAATTTAAAAATTAATTTCATTCACACCACATACAAACACAATCAGCTGAGAGTCGCTGATGGAGGGACACTCCTAGGGCCCAGGGGCAGAGCACAGCTCATGCGCCCCAAGCCTGTCGGCATAGATGCGTCTTCAGCCGTTTCCGGAAAGCTAGGAGGGAGGAAGCAGTACGAACCTCTGAGGGAAGCTGGTTCCAGAGGGCTGGGGCAGCAACGGAGAAGGCCCTTGCCCTAGGCCCCGCCAGATGACATTGTCTAACAGACGGGACCCGTAGGAGGCCAACCCTATGCACCCTAACCGGTCGCTGAGATTCATGAGGCAGAAGACGGTCCCGCAAGTATCCTGGTCCATTGCCATAAAGGGCTTTATAGGTCATAACCAACACTTTGAATTGTGTTCGGAGACCAATAGGTAGCCAGTGCAGCTCGCGGAGAGCTGGATATGAGCATGTCTTGGGAGACCCAAGACAGCTCGCGCGGCCGCATTCTGGACTACTTGTAGTCTCCAGACATTCTTCAAAGGTTGCCCCATGTAGAGAGCATTACAGTAGTCGAATCTCGAGGTGACAAGGGCATGGGTGACTGTGAGGAGTGACTGAAGTCCCTCAGTTGACCCAGCTTTATAAAGATGAAGGACTTGGCCAAAGTTTGGAAGCGTTTTCCTTTATGCCCCCCCTCTCCTTCGCCACAGACTTACGTGACTGTTGCCCTTTAAGAAACAAACACCCATCATGAGTAATACTCCTTAGAATCAGAGATGGCAACTATTTCACACCATCATGAACAGGGCCAGGAAGGCCACCTAACTAAAAACTATCAATCTGGGGGCACCAGAAAGATCTTGGCCATTTCCAGACTCGCCGTTTCCAGAGGTGGTGATGAACACCTGGAAAGAAGCTTTTGAACGCCAAACCAACAAACCAGATTGTGTCTCGATGCAGGGATGCACACAAAGAGCAGCAGTTGGTCCTCAACTAGGGAGCTAAGAGGAACTGCTGGAAAGCAGCTCAACCATCAGCAGGAAGCCTATCCCTGATTGTTTCTGTCACCATCCCATCTCAACGAAGAGGTTCGTGTGAAGGGAGTGATGGCACATGGAGAGAACCATCACCAGAAATACCCCCCAAGTCTCTCCTTCCACAAGAACAACGTTGTCAGATCACAAGAGTTTTGTCCCCTGATCTTACGACAGCCGTGGCTTTTACCTTGATAGAAAATGGCAGTCTATTTTCTTTGAAAGCATAAAAATTAAATACAAGCTGCTGTCCTCCTTTGGTTAAAGGAGCTAGATTTCCATAACAATCCACATAAATGGGTTTTCCTTCCAAAACCTGTTGGGAGGGGAAAAAAACACAATTGGATTAATGTCCAAAGAATTACGATAAATAGGAAGTATCTCGTTTTGCGAAGTCACTCTTCCAGGCTCTTATGAGGCAGGCTACATACTTTTGATGTGCCTTTGGTCTGAACTGAATTAAACCAAGGCTGATTTGCACAGGCTTCATGTCATATCTGATACATTTTGAAAGGCTCACCCACAGTCTATGATAGTGGTGGCGAACCTATGGCACATGTGCCAGAGGGGGCACTCAGAGCCCTCTCTGTGGGCACGCACCCTTCGCTCTTTGACTAAGTTTTCGCAGGACAAAGCCATTTCTCAAGCCACTTCCTGACGAAAACGGAGCCAAAGCGTGCCTCGTTCTTATTGGGAGCAATCCTGCAAAAACAAGAATGACAAAGGACAGCAGTTAGTTCTGAAAATGAAATCCTTAAAGTGTGGAATTGTCTGCCAAATAATTTTAAGTCATTGAAAGCACTTGGGATTGCTTTCCTTACTTTGTTTGGATCATCTTATGCTTGTGAGCAGCTGTTTTCAGATTTGAATTATATCAAATCTGACACCAGAAACAGACTAACAGATGACTGGAGTGCTGCATGTGTTGCTCTCAAACTTACAAAGTATGAGCTTAGGTTAGACAAATTATCAGCATTCATACAACAGCAGAAATCACATTAATTGTTCAAAAGCATGCCAAATGCAAACCTTTACTTTTCAATAAAAAGTTGTTTGTATCATTGAAAGTTTTGTTATTGTATTTTTTTTCTTTTAAGACCAAAGATGTTAATGTAGGAGTTGTTTTTTTCTAAACTAAAACCTCAGTATTCAGGTTAAATTGCTGCGTTGGCACTTTGCAATACCGGTACATAAGTGGGTTTTGGGTTGCAGTTTGGGCACTCGGGCTCTAAAAGGTTCGCCATCACTGGTCTATGATTATCACAAACACCTTTGCTGTTGAATACCTCAATATCTTTGCTTCTTGCAACTTCTTCAAAATTCTCCTGCTGCTCCAGTGTTTTGTCAACTTTGTCATCTGTCATGCAGAAGCAGCGCAAATTGGATTCCACTGCATCATTTGTTTTGGCAAAAATGACGAACTTGGCCATGTAAGGGACACATATCAATTCCCTATATAGCTGTGTGGCCAACCCAACTGTTTCAAGAACTTGATGGCAATCTGCTAGCCAAAATCTAGAGAGGGGAAAGGGAAAGAGACTAGATTAAACAGAAAGATAGGGATAAACAGTTAGTTCATTTTCATATGACTAGTTCAAAAGGATATGAACAAAATAAATATTCCATTGGAATACCAATCAAATTACGACTCTTCCTCTATAATCATTATCTGTCTAGATTAAAATAATGTGTCCTGAATGTATACCAAGAGCCCCACAGCTTTTCTTGGAATTTTAGTTTACTTTCAGATGTTTTTCTCCAGAACTGGAGGTTTGTACTGTGTACAAACTACAGTAGTGGCCAAAATCGTGGAAACCTTTTGGGAAAAGTAGAAATGCCACCTTTGGTTAAGTTTCCACCCATTTTTCTTCCAATTTCTTTATAACTGTAGCCTTGTTCACTTCATAAATACTATTTTACATCGCTTTCTGGGCGACCAGTCAACTCTTTGCACCATGACTTTAATTTTATTACGTTTTACAAGCTCATTAAATAAAAGAAAAAAAATCCCAACCAACTTGATAACGATCACATAACACCCTGACAAATGTCCTCCTCTCAGTTTCAATACAGGACATCAATAACTGACTCCTACTATGATGGCTTGCTTTTTAAGTGCTCTGTACACAGAGGAGCAACAAATGGCAATATTAAGATAATCTTTATTGTCATTTTCTTTTACTGTGGGCACAACGGCACACATCAAAAATGAAATTTAGTTGCCCACTCTCAAAGTGAAACACATACATGACACACACCTAAACATACTATGAACAACATATCTATAGACTCACATCCCTACATATACACAACAAATAAATATTAAATATTGTCCATCTTGAATATATAACAGAAGGAGGAAGCTTGAGAGTTCACGAGGTTAATGCTGTATGGAATGAAACTCTGGCTAAACCTGGATGTTCTGCTACGGATACCACGAAGCCCCCTCCTCCCAGAAGGGAACAAGGAAAACAGGTCGTGGAGAGGATGTGTAGTGTCCCAGATAATCTTACGGACCCTGCTCAAGCAACGCTTCTGTGCTATGTCCTGGATGGGAGGGAGGGAGGGAACTGCCAATGATCTTTTCGGCTGTCCTCACCACTCTCTGCACCACCTTCCTGTCTGAAGCAATGATGCCTCCAAACCAGACTGTGACACTGTAGGACAGGATGCTCTCGATTGTCCCCCTGTAGAAAGTGGTCAGGACAGGGGAAGGAAGGTGTGCTTTTCTCATGGGTATTTATAAGTGATGGAGCTGCAGTTCATGAGAGCTGCTTGGGTCATTTAGGGCCATTCTCTACCTACCCCAGAAGGTTACTGGTATGGAAAAAAAAATAGGAATAAGGAATGCAACTGATGAGCTCTTTGAAGAAAACTAGTCAGAATCGTTGTCGTCATCCGGAATTGCATTTTGTGAAACGGGCAGCTATAAAAAAATGTGATTAGTAAATGTGATCTTTCGTTTCCAGATGAGGATGAAGGCAGTCTGTTTTTTGCTCTTTGTCCTACCTGGCTGAAACGTTGGTTGTAAAGGAGACACAATCGTTCACAAAAGTGAGGGGGGTGGTCCCCGTGATGTCTTCCCATTGCGCTGGTGAAGTGCCTCCTGAAGGAGAGAGGGAAAAAAAAGACACGTACTTCTTTTAAGAAAGAATCTCAGCTTTTTGGACCAGTCTGGAATTAGGATTCGGTCTGAGCCAAAAGTTATGAGCTCCCAAATCCCTTAGCCCTGGACTCCCGGTCTTCTGTTTCAGATGGAAACCACTAATGGTTTCCCTCCCTGCCTGTGGAGGATGACAACAGACCTTGGCCTGGGAGAGAAAACATACATAAGTCTCTGGGAGGTGCCTCTTGGGAGGACCCAGCCCCAACCGTGAAATAAGTGTAGCTGACTAAGGAGATGCTAAAACAAAGAGAACCAAACAGTTGCTAAATATGGTCTCTGGGTAACTTCTAAGAGCAACACTCAGTAAGGACACCTAAAAAGTCTGGATACTTTTGTGCATAGATGATAGATAGATAGATAGATAGATAGATAGGTAGGTAGGTAGGTAGGTAGGTAGGTAGGTAGGTAGGTAGATAGATAGATAGATAGATAGATAGATAGATAGATAGATAGATAGATAGATAGATAGATAGATAGATAGATAGATAGATAGGCAGGCAGGCAGGCAGGCAGATAGGCAAATAGGTAGGTAGGTAGGTAGGTAGGTAGACAGACGATGATAGATAGACAGACAGACAGATGATGATAGGTAGGTAGGTAGGTAGACAGGCAAATAGGTAGGTAGGTAGACAGACGATGATAGATAGATATAGATAGATGGATAGATAGATAGATAGATAGATAGATAGATAGATAGATAGATAGATGATAGATAGATGGATAGATAGGTAGACAGACAGACAGACGGAGAGAGAGAGAGAGAGAGAGAGAGAGAGAGAGAGAGAGAGATAGGCAGGCAGGCAGGCAGGCAGGCAGGCAAATAGGCAAATAGGTAGGTAGGTAGGTAGACAGACGATGATAGATAGACAGACAGATGATGATAGGTAGGTAGGTAGGTAGGTAGGTAGGTAGGTAGACAGGCAAATAGGTAGGTAGGTAGACAGACGATGATAGATAGATAGATAGATAGATAGATAGATAGATAGATAGATAGATAGATAGATAGATAGATAGATATAGATAGATAGATAGACGATGATAGATAGATAGATAGATAGATAGATAGATGGATAGATAGGTAGACAGACAGACGGAGAGAGAGAGAGAGAGAGAGAGAGAGAGAGAGAGAGAGAGAGAGAGAGAGAGAGAGAGAGAGAGAGAGAGAGAGAGAGAGAGAGAGAGAGAGAGAGAGAGAGAGAGAGAGAGAGATTCTGAGATTCTGAGATTCTTTTACTCCAAAAATGAAAACTGTTTTAAATACTGTTCAGCAAAATGTTTAATCAGATTTCTGCTGAAAGGAAAAAATGTGCATCAAAGGTTAAAAGCTTCAGTCAGGAATTTTCAAAAGGAACACAGAAAAATGTAGACTTTGTTCATCAAGAATTCAGCAGACTTCTTAAAGAGTTTCTGTTTCCTCCTTCCAGCCTCCCAGTGGAGATGAATGTGTTGGGTTGGCCTGAAGTTCTAACCAAGCAAGCAGGTCACCTTCTGCCCATCCTGCTCACTCCAGTCGTGGTGGAGCTGGGGAGAAGCCGCTTGAGGCACCCAAGACTAACCCGGGTCACACAACCAGTGGAAGAAGCTGCTGGAGGGTTTACGGTCATCCTAAGGCAGTGATGGCGAACCTTTTAGAGACCGAGTGCCCAAACTGCAACTCAAAACCCACTTATGCATCGGCGGATGCCGGGTGGGTGTGGCCCATTGGGTGGGCGTGGCTGCGGCGGTAACGGCAGACTGGGTGGGACTAAAAAGTTCAACCAATTCCAACTTTGCAAGATCTTTTTTTTTCCCACGAGAAGTTGAAATTGACTGAACTTTTTTTTGCACACGGCGGCGGAGGCCTAAAGCGAAAAGGTTTTATAAAACCCAGCTGAAGGCCTAGGACTGGGGCGACGGCGCGCGGGTCCACAGAGAGGGCTCTTGAGTGCCACCTCTGGCACCCGTGCCATAGGTTCGCCACCACTGCCCTAAGGGAAATGCATGAGCCCTGCTGGGTCTCACCTGTGATGCTACACAGCAGTCGAAGGCTGGGTGTGGTGTCGCCTTTGTACCCGTTGGTCACTCCTTCCCCTGAGGGTGGTGGCACCGGAATCGTCATGGTGATGGGCTTGTGGAATTTCCTTCTTCTGGGCTCCACGGTGACAATGGGGCTGAAGGTGGCTTTGTTGCCAAGGATCTTTTTAACCATTTCATCCTGTACTGGTTGAGCCTATTATTAATTCCAGAAAGAGTTTTAAATGGCTTATGTGCACTGATTTCCAGAAAAAGCGAGTTGTCCTTTTTTTTCCCCCCCAAAATGAGAAGGCTGTGCCTTGTCCTGTCAAACTCACTCAACATATTCGTATAAGCTAAGCTCAAATCTCAGCAACTTAGTGAACACACAATAGCCGTGAGCCACAACATGGGACTGCGTTATCTCAGGATGGCTTTTGATAGCCATGGCACCATCCAATAAATATATGGGCTTAAGAAACATTTTAAATAAATACACTGATTTCTCTTGCCTGCTGTCACCTGCTCGAATGTCTTCAACAAAGAACTTCTTGTGATCTTGGCCAAGTTGCCCCCAAAGTCCTGAATCTTAAAGACCTAGTTGCAATCCCACAAGGGACTTATTTTTCAGGATTCTAGAATAAATTTTGGGGTCATCCCCCAGGTATGAGAAGGACACAGTTCTTAATGTCCTAAAAAAAATCCATACTGAGAATGCAGTCAAACAGGAGATGCACGTTGTTCACTGCAGTCTAGGCCAGGGGTAGGCAACTTTGGCTCTTTTATAACTCGTGGACTTCAACTCCCAGAATCCCTGAGCCAGCATGGCTCAGCATGGAAACCTCTCCCTTTCCCCTAAGCATGACTGGCTCAGGAATTCTGGGAGTTGAAGTCCACGCGTCGTAAAAGAGCCAAGGTTGCCTACCCCTGATCTAGAATATGACATTCGCTTTTCCAGATCCATGAAACATCATTCCAGGGCCTCAAAAACAGCAGGTGTTGGTATCATTTCTGTAGGTAATGTGAAACTTTCCTGAATTCAGCTTTAAGGATAAACATTCGTGACAAATATCAGGTCCAATGAATGCAGATCGATGCCTGCCCCCCCCCTTTTTAAATTCAGTTCTTGTAAATTAAATCAGTCTCACCACCAAATGGGGGAAATCTAAAGGAAGCCACTTTGGGGTGACCGAACAAAAATTTTCTACCCATGTGTTGATACAATAAAAGATATTGTTTCACTTCATCCTGAATAGAGTGGAGAGGCTAGATAAGACTCCAAAAGGTTAATAAAATGTTAAGATCCTGTTTCATTTTATCCTGAATAGAGTTGAGAGGCTAGACAAGACTCAAAAAGGTTAATAAAATGTTAAGAGGGACTTTTAGGGTTGAGAGAGAGAGAGAGAGAGGATTGGAGAACAGCTGTAGCCTCTCTCCAGGGATGCCAAGAAAGAAGTCCTGCTTTGTTTATGTTTATGTTTATTCGCACTTATATGCCGCCCCTCTCCGAAGACCCGGGGCGGCTCACAACAAAAACACAACAACAATTTAAAGTCAACCACATTCATACCCCACACAAACACAATCAATTCACAAGCACTGATGGCGGGACACTCTTAGGGCCGAGGGGCAGAGCTCAGCTCATATGCCCCAAGCCTGTCGGCATAGATGTGTCTTCAGCCCTTTCCGGAAAGCTAGGAGGGAGGAAGCAGTACGAACCTCCGAGGGAAGCTGGTTCCAGAGGGCAGGGGCAGCAACGGAGAAGGCCCTTGCCCTAGGTCCCGCCAGGCGGCATTGTTTGACCGGACGGGACCCGTAGGAGGCCAACAGTGTGCGCCCTAACCACTCTCTGGGATTCATGAGTCAGGAGACGGTCCCTCAAGTATCTTGGTCCATTGCCATAAAGGGCTCGTCTGCTCACCAAGATCCAACTTGGCTCAAAAGGATGTGCAGAAATGGGTGTGCTGTTCTGTTGAGCCCAAATGGGTCCAGCCAGGCCCTGATCTGAAGCTTCTCCTCCTTGGGGTTCCTCAAGACAAGACGTTCCCTTCTTACCTGGAGGCCCACGCGGATTCTTTTTGTCAAAGCGCCTTCAGGGAAAGCAGCTTGGACCCGAGGCAGAGTGGTGCTGCTTAAGATGCCTCCTTCTGGCCCAATCTGGTTGCTCTCCTGCTTAATTCGCGAAACCACCGCAAAATACTGAGGGAAGTCCTTGGTGACGATCCTGCAGATCCGTTTCTTCTCCAGCTCTTCCACGCTGTCCATCTCTAAGAAAGGGAAAAGGTCCAGACTCATCTTTTTTTTTTCTTTTTACTTCGAACTTTTATACCGCCCCTCTCCCGTAGGACTCGGGGCGGTCAACAGCCAAATTAAAACACATAACAATAATAAATATTTAGAACTGCATTAAATTTATACCTAGGCTGTCACTAAAACCAATTAAAATCCTATTCTTAAAACCCTAGCTACCTTGTTTTAAAAAAAAAAAATTTTTCTTAAAAAAACAGAGATCTAGGACAGTGGTTCTAACCTTTTTCAGGTCGAGACCCCACTTGCGCCGCCCATGCGTGGCGCGACCCCGACCCGCGATGGGCCGATCCGCGCATGCGCGGCGCGCGCACAACAGAAAAAAAAATGGCGGACCGCGACAGGCCGATCCACGCATGCACCGCACGCGCGTGACGGCCCGAACCGCGACAGGCTGATCCGCGCATGCGCGGCACGCGTGCGACGCCCAAACCGCGACGGGCCGATCCGCGCATGTGCGGCGCGCGCACGACAAAAAAAAGATGGCGGACCGCAGTGTCCGGTGACCCCCGCGAAACGGTTGTTCGACCCCAAATGGGGTCGCGACCCATAGGTTGAGAACCGCTGATCTAGGAGATCTAGGCCAGGCCGGCTTGATTGAAGAGATGAGTCTTCAGTTCTCTTCTGAAGGTGCGGAGATCATCTTCACTTCACCACTCAAGGAGAATTCCCCCCAAACCCCCCCCCGAGAATCCCTTCACTCTGTCAAACCTCTCTGAATTAACTTTGAAGCATGCAGGTTTTAGTTTTACAAGCACTTCTGTTCCTATTTCAATGCTTGGTATTAAGCCTTTTCTCACAATGCGATTGCTTGAACTTTGAGTCAAGCAAGAATTAAATATGACTCCGGAGCCGATGTGCTAATTAATTTACAGTGTCATTAATTTTCTCCCCAAGTAATAATAAATAATAATAATAATAATAATAATAATAATAATAATAATAATAATAATAATATAATGATGATATTTAATAATAATAATAATAATAATAATAATAATAATAATAATAATAATAATAATAATAATAATAAAGTTGGAAGGGACCTTGGATGTCATCAAGTGCAACCCCCTGCTCAGGCAAGAAACCCTGTACCATTTCAGACAAATGGCTGTCCAGTCTCTTCTTAAAAACTTCCAGTGTTGGAGCATTCACCGCTTCTGGAGGCAGGTTGTTCCACTGGTTAATTGTTCTAACTGTCAGGAAGTTTCTCCTTAGTTCTAGGTTGCTTCTCTCCTTGATTAGTTTCCACCCGTTGCTTCTTGTCCTGCCTTCAGGCGCTTTGGAGAATAGCTTGACTCCCTCTTCTTTGGGGCAGCCCCTCAGATACTGGAACACTGCTATCATGTCCCCCCCTCGTCCTTCTCCTCATTAAACTAGACATCCCCAATTCCAGCAACCATTCCTTATATGCTTTAGCCTCCAGTCCCCTGATCATCTTTCTTGCTCTTCTCTGCACTCTTTCTAAAGTCTCAGCTTCTTTTTTACATTGTGGTAAATTAACCATTTTTAGTTAAAACTTAAAAAAAATATCCGTATGCTTCAACAATCATAATACACCGGCAAACATTAAAAAGAAGGATTTACAGCTTAAAATCACTTTCTTTTGATTCCAAATCTCCAGACGAGCACGTTCAAGAGCAATGCCCGTCCAAATAAATCTCAAATGGTTGAACATGCACAAGCTTATTAAAAAAAAAAATTCCGAGCCTTTTAATAACATTTGTAGTCTGCCGGACTCTTTCTGATTTCTGACTCTCCTCCTGCAATATCTGCTAGATCAAGAGAGTCACATTCTGAATCTGCTTGAGGTCTCGGTCCCTTTTAATATCTATCTTGGCCAGCAGATGGTGTTTTACTCAGCAAAACCATGTTGGCTCTAACATTAAAAAATCGATTGTATTAAGTTGGATAGCAGTTAACTTGAATTTCCCCCTGGTTTACATGTACAAATATATATCTATCGATTAATGGAAGCTATATATTAAATAGACTAAGAATGTACTTGTTGAAGGGATGGGTATATTGACATGAAAATTATTAATTTTAATAAGAGGACTTGTTTGTTTGATGTCCAATGGACTGATCTGAAAAGAAGTGAAATTTAAAATTTGTAACTACAAATTTAAAATGATTGTATTAAGTTGAATGGCTTTAACTTGAACTTTTTCTTTGTTTACATGTACAAACAGATATCTAATAATAAAAAAATTATTAAAAAAAAAAACCGGAAAAGGGAGGGGAATATTTATAGCAGACAGCAAAGAACCAGAGAGCTGGGAGTGCATCTGAAAGCAGGTATAATGCTTATTTAGCAACTTCTTCATTTGAAGGGGCCCTTTCCCACAGAGATTCTCGGGAGACTCGTATGAGCACATGGCCTGAAAAAAGAAGTCAGAAGAACAGCAATGATCCAGGGATAAATAAAACCAGAAGTGTTAGAGAACAATTGTGCTGCTTAGTGAGCCCTATCCTGTTGCAGGCAGAACAAAAATGTCAAACAAATAAAATATCAGCACCGTGTTAACAAAAATGTCAAAAGTTGTAAAAAAAAACCCACCACAATAGGAAAAACTATAAGCCTAGATTGTGGTGGTCAAAGGGTCATCCTTTGTTTCTGCTGGAAGATTAATCTGTACAGGGAAATCTTCTCCACTTTCCCAATGGTCCCAACAGTAAGGACTATACAGACTCTAGAAAGAGTGCAGAGAAGAGCAACAAAGATGATCAGGGGACTGGAGGCTAAAGCATATAAGGAACAGTTGCTGGAATTGGGTATGTCCAGTTTAACGAAGAGAAGGACGAGGGGGGACATGATAGCAGTCTTCCAGTATCTCAGGGGCTGCCCCAAAGAAGAGGGAGTCTTCTTCTCCAAAGCGCCTGAAGGCAGGACGAGAAGCAACAGATAGAAACTAACCAAGGAGAGAAGCAACCTAAGAATTAAGGAGAAACTTCCTGACGGTGAGAACAATTAACCAGTGGAACAACCTGCCTCCAGAAGCTCCAACACTGGAAGTTTTTAAGAAGAGACTGGACAGCCATTGGTCTGAAATGGTATAGGGTTTCCTACCTGACCAGGGGGTTGGACTAGATGATCTCCAAGGTCCCTTCCAACTTTATTATTATTATTACTATTATTATTATTATTACTACTACTACTACTATTATTATTATTATTATTATTATTATTATTCATTCTTGCACCGCCTCCATTCTGGCCAGGGACGTTTGCAAGGCGAGCGCGGTTACCTTCATTCATGCCATTCAAGATGTCCGTGAGGTTCTCATGCTTGCTGTCATACTGGTGCTCTTTCCAGGTCTCCCCGTTTTCGCTCCGCAGCACGATCAGCTCTCGTTCCTTTCCCCGCATCGATCCAAAATGGGGGATCTCCACCACAACCGGGCTGGATCAAAGAAAGAGAAAAGCCATTGAGAGGCTGGATGGCTACCGACGGCAGTTATTTTTCCACAGGTCCTCAGGAACGAGCTGGGTTAGGTCGTCCGGTTGCAAGCAATTAACAATGGGCAAAGCCACAAAACCTTTCCCGCTTGACCTGCAAGTGACCGTTTGATTCACTCCGACGCCAAACTGGGGGAGGGGGGGAAGCAAACACGGGAGTGCTGGCAAAGGCCGATTCATATGAAAACGAGAAGTTACAGAAATACACACAAGCAAACGAAAAGAAACTGTTGGAAGCTGCTGAGGCAGAAAGAGGTCATAATCGGGAGACGTGACCTGGCGAGAAAGATCGGCCGAGACAACGCCAGTTTGAAGGAAAGCACCTGAGCTGCTCTACGTCATGCAATGGATGTTAATGTGATAATATATATATTTTTTTCTGCATTCATAATTTCTTCTGCTTTGGGCAAGCGTGAAAAGAAAAAAAACATGGTGCGCAGAACCCAAAGGACTGGGAATCTTATCCGGTGCCTGCCTGGCCTCCTCTTGAGACTGTCCCAGCTCTCTCTCCCCTTCTTGGCCATGGATGCTGGAGCCACAGAGGGCGCCACTTTGCTAAGTAACTCCCAAGAGTCCCCATTTGGCTTTATCTCTTGTGGACCACAGGGTAGGTGGATGCCTATGAGACAGGTAACTACATAGATGGAGGTCTGACTATGCAAACAGAGAGAGGGCTGGTCCTGCCCTTATCCAAAATGCAAAACTTACTCAGGATTAGCATGTGTGTGTGTGTGTGTGTGTGTGTGTGTGTGTGAGAGAGAGAGAGAGAGAGAGAGGAGAGAGAGAGAGAGAGAGAGAGAGAGAGAGAGAGAGAGAGAGAGAGAGAGAGAGAGAGAGAGAGAGAGAGAGAGAGAGAGAGAAACAGAAGATGGAGGGTGAGTGGAAGAGAGAAGGAGGGAGAAAGTGAGAAAGATGGATAGAGGGAGAAAGAGAGGGAGAGAAAAAGAGACAGGGAGAGAAAGAAGGAGAGAGGGAGATGGAGAGAGAAGAAAGAGAAGGAAAGAGGGAGATGGGGAGAGAAGGAGAGGAAGAAAGAGAAGGAGAGAGATAGCAAGGAGAGAGAAGGAAGGAGGGATATGGAGGGGAAAGAAAGATAGGGAAAGGGAGATGGGAGAGAGAGGGAGGGAGATGTATAGAGAAAGAGAGAGGGGGTGGAAGGGAGAGGGAGAGAGAAAAAGGGAGAAGAGGGAGAGGGAGAAAGAGAATGGGATAGAGGGAGAGGGAAGGATAAAGAGAGAGAAAGGGAGAGGGGGAGGAGGAGAGAGGGATATGGAGGGAGGAGAGAGGGAAAGGGAAAGAGGGAGGGAGATGGGGAGAGAAGGAGAGAGAGAGGGAGGGAGACAGATAGAGAACGAGAGACAGAGAGGGGGTGGGAGACGGAGACAGAAAGAGAGGAAGATAGAGAAAGAGGGAGGGAGAGGGTGAAAGAGAGGGAGAGAGAAGAAAGGGAGTGAAAGGGAGAGAGGGAGGAAGAGAGACAGAGCAATAGAGAGAGGGAGAGGGAGAAGGAGACACGAGGGGAGGAAAGGAAAGGGAGAGAAAAATAGAGGGAGGGAGAGGGAGGGAGACAGAAAGAGGAAGAGGGGGAAGGAGAAAGAGGGAGAAAGGGAGAGAGGAAGAGGGAGGGAGAAGAAAGAGAGGGAAAGGGAGGGAGAGAGAGAGGGAGAAAGTGGGAGAGGGAAGGAGACGGGGAGAAAGAGATGCTTTCACTCTGTGCCTCAAAATTCTCTGCAAAGAGAGATGACACAAAGAAGGATTACAAAGAGGGCTCTCTTTTCTGCCCAGCCTGGGAACTGCACTGAAGGGGAGCAGGGAAAGGCTGTGCAAGTCTCAAGAAGGTGGTTTGTGCTCTCTCTCTCTCTCTCTCTCTCTCTCTCTCTCTCTCTCTCTCTCTCTCTCTCTCTCTCTCTCTCTCTCTCTCTCTCCCTCCCTCTCCCTCTCTCTCTCAAGCTATTTTATAACCCTGAGATTTATTTATTCAACACATTTATATGGCCGCCCAACTCACACATGGTGTGAGGCTTACACCATTAAAATTCTGTAATATAAAAAAAACCACCCTAATACCAGTCCTGGCTCAAGATGAACTCTCGGACAATTAAAATTAAATTTTGGTTTGGAGGGCTGCCCCGGATCAAACGGAAGGGCTACTGCCCTTCTGTGATCAAGCAGGGATCCCCTCCTTGCTGGTCACCCCTACAAGGTGACTTTTGACCCTTTCCAGGGTCCCCAGTGAAGCAAAACTGGACGTGGAAGATGGAGCTCGCCTTCCAAACATCCATGGTAGCCACGTCGGCAAACTGGACATCTCGGCAAACCGGAATTAAATTTTGGGGCTGGACCAGCCATGAGGGGTTGGCCAGGTTCTGCTTCCCCTTTTGGGGCCATTTTCCAATAGACTACAGTAGGCCGAGTAGGAACTCTGCCGTGGGGTGATGGCTGTAGCAGAGCAACTCTATCTTGGGAAGGGGTGTCTGCAGGACATGATCAGAAAAGTCAAGATGGAGGCTACCATGCTGTCGTCAAAGCTCCCACTACCACAACATCATGTCTGCTCTCTTCTCTTTTTTTTTAACCATACACTGAGGACACCCCTGTCTGCCACTGTTGTAACTTACTTGTAAGTTAGTCAAGCGATCAGCTGCATACAACCCACCCCTCTGGCTCTTTTCCCCAAGTATCAAAAAGCAGGCGATTTGCCGAGTCACACAACACAGCGATCCTGCACAGCTGTATGCACACCCTGAGTTGGTTAAATCCTGTCCCTCTTTTCCAACCCCCTCTAAGTAACAGACATCACAACTCTGAGCCTTCCGCCCAGAACTGCAAACACCCGGGTGGAAAACTAAGCAGAGGCAGCCTCTTTTATTTTCTACATGAAAATTTTAATCACAGAAAGGTAAGCATTTATGGATTGTGCAGCTTTAATATATTCCAGTAATTTCCTACAGAGCTTTATCGGTGGGAAACAATCGTATTTTACCACCACAGAGCAGCTGACCATGCTGAGAAAAAGGCAGTGAACACTCAATAAATAAGCAGGATGGGACACAAGTTTTCTTCTGCATTTCCAGCTGTCGCATTGGGAACAGCATTTTTAAGAGGGACAGTAAGGACACCCTCCAATTAATTTCGGCTCTTTCACCCCACTGATTTTATTATTTACATGCTTAATGCCATGAAGTGGAAAGATTTTTTTAACTCTACTTAAATTGCGCCTTTTCTTATTTTGTTATCCAAGTTATGTGATTGGAAGAAAAGCAGCCACATCTCCAAGGGCTGCTGCATTTGGTAATCTAACTTTAACTCAGCTCTCCCTGTGTACAAAATACTGAAACACAACAACAATTACTTTCTGAATGCAATCTCTGTTGGCTGGATAAAGCCCACACAGCCATGTCCATGAATAGAAACGAAACTCACAGGGAAGGTAGAACAGGAGCTCAACAGAGCATTTGGAATAGCAGGGTAGATTAAGTTCCACCAGTGTGGAATACCAGCTGTCAATGTATTTAAGGAGTTCAACGATTCTAAATATGAATTATTTTCAGATGACTGCAAATGGGCAGCGCCCGTGTGTCAGTTCTAAACATAAATGTGTGTAAACTAGAGACACGCACGTATAGAAGTATAAATTCTATATACTTCAATTAGAAACATTTAAAAGACAGAGTGTGTAGAGATATGCGACTAGATATGGAAGGGCTAAGATTGGAGACAGCGAGGCATTTAATGTAGGGAACAGGAGATCGTCCTTTTCAAGGACTGCCTGGCTGCATTCACACTCATACAAGCTTCCCCAGGCAACCTTAAATATCTACATAATTTTTTTTTAAGTTTTAATTGGGGAACAGAGGTTTGGTAGCCTTAAGTATGGTTCAAACCCAGCCCATTTCATTGGGTTCGGCTTCCATGTGCAGCCTGCAACGCATGCAGTAACCCCGTGGTGGTGAATCTATGGCACAGGTGCCACAGGTGGCACTCAGAGTCCTCTCTGTGGGCACGTGCTCCGTCGCACCAGTCCTAGGCCTTCAGCTGGGTTTTATAAAACCTTTTCGCTTTAGGCCTCCGCCACCATGTGCAAAAAAAAAAAAAAAGGTTCAATCAATCAATCAATTTCAACTTCCTGCAGGGGAAAA
Source organism: Bothrops alternatus (assembly GCA_034064705.1). Lineage (NCBI taxonomy): Eukaryota > Metazoa > Chordata > Lepidosauria > Squamata > Viperidae > Bothrops > Bothrops alternatus. Next base: position 2,446,952 of record JARGCV010000259.1, on the reverse strand, counting down.
AAAAAGACCTTGCAAAGTTGGAATTGATTGATTGAACTTTTTAGTCCCACCCAGTCTGCCGTGACCACCGAAGCCACGCCCCCCCCAATGGGCCAAGCCCACCCTGCACCCGACGAATAAATAAGTTAAGTGGGTTTTGGGTTGCAGTTTGGGCACGGGTCTCTAAAAGGTTCGCCATCACGGCACTAACCCAAACGATGAGGAGCATCTTCCCAACTGGATCTTCTCCACAGAATTTGACTATAGTGTCCTGACAGGTCTTGGCAAGGAAGCTGGAGGGGGCATTTTCCCAGGGAATAAGGAGATTAAAAAAAGCTTGAAGTCTTTGATATGAAAGAAAAGGGCGAAGGCAGACCCCCACCCACCAGTTTGCAGGGTGTATCTAATAGCCTTGCGGATAAGTGCTTTAGTCTGGCAAGACTCTGTCTATTGATGAGCAACAGTGAAGAAACTACTCAACGTTTCTTTGCTTTGAATCAGAGTCATTCTTGGACCGGGAGTCACTTCTCACAGTCACCCATGCCCTTGTCACCTCGAGATACGACTACTGTAATGCTCTCTACATGGGGCAACCTTTGAAGAATGTCCGGAGGTTGCAGGTGATCCAGAATGTGGCCGCGCAAGCCGACTTGGGTCTCCCAAGACATGCTCATATCACTCCAGCTCTCCGTGAGCTGCACTGGCTACCAATTGGTCTCCGAACACAATTCAAAGTGTTGGTTATGACCTATAAAGCCCTTTATGGCAATGGACCAGGATACTTGCGGGACCGTCTTCTGCCCCATGAATCCCAGAGACCGGTTAGGGCGCATAGAGTTGGCCTCCTACGAGTCCCGTCTGCTAAACAATGCCATCTGGTGGGACCTAGGGCAAGGGCCTTCTCCGTTGCTGCCCTAGCCCTCTGGAACCAGCTTCCCTCAGAGGTTCGTACTGCTTCCTCCCTCCTAGCTTTCCGGAAAGGGCTGAAGACACATCTTTGCCGACAGGCTTGGGGCATATGAGCTGTGCTCTGCCCCTCGGCCCTAAGAGTGTCCCGCCATCAGTGACTACGAATTGATTGTGTTTGTGTGTGGTATGAATGTGGTTAATTTTAAAAATTGTTGATGTATTCTTGTTGTGAGCCGCCCCAGGTCTTCGGAGAGGGGCGGCATATAAGTGCAAATAAACTTGAAACTTGAAACTTGGCTCCTTTGGCCTGACCCCATCTTAGATCTGAATCGGGCCACCCTTGTATTATAAATATTGCTTACTGAAAATGACCCAATTTTGGCCATCTTCTTCCTCCTCCACCACAAATTGACTTCAAAGCCTCGCCAAAGAATTCTATCAGCAAGATTAAAACAAACACGTCTTTTGGGCGGAGCTCTTTTTTTTTTTTCAAACGCAGCCGAGACCTTAAGAAAAAGCTATTCTAAAAAAAAAAAAATTAAGAAAAAGCACAGAACTTATGAAAGCAGAAAGGCTTGCCGTGAATTCCACATGCTCAAAGCGCACCAGGTCAGCTGGACAGGAGCCGTGTCAAGACTGCCATCAAGCCACTATGGTTTTCCACTGCCTGTGATATTTAAACCAAAGGGGAAGCTTTTTGCTGTTAACTGTCGTGGGGGGAACGTAAAAGAGATGGGCATGATCAAAACACAAAACCAGAAAAAAGAAAGAAAAAGGAAAAGGAAAAAAAAGCAAGTCAAAACCGAAAAAACGAGGAAAAGAACCGCAGACATTTGATAATCTTTGCTTAGAAAGAGCCTACCCAGTAAATTTTGTCCCTTGAGGCCCAAGCTGCAGAACTCGGCTAATCAGGCTCTCGCTCTCATTTAAAGGGGGAGGGTTGGCGGGAAGATGCAGTTTACTAGTAGCATCCATGCAGCAGGAAGGAAAAACAAGAGGGGGGGGGAATTAAGAGGCAGAGGTTATCAGGATAGGAACCTTTCTACCATTGAGAAATATTTGTGGATGGACTGACGGCTACCGTAGACTTATTTGCAGGTTAAATCTTCTCCTACTCTTGGTGCGCAACAGCCGAGGAAGAAGGAAAAGTGGAATATCTTTAGAGAGAGATGGGGGGGTTGGGGCATGGACTGCTCTGCACATGAGCGGGTAGTACTACCAAGGCTGCTTTGACCCCATGAAAGAGGGAGGTCTCTGCATCCCACCTGTTCAAGAGGAGCTCCCTCTAGGCCAGGGGTCGGCTCTTTTATGACTCCTGGAGGTCAACTCCCAGAATGCTGATGGGGAGTTGGCCTCTGCTGAAGCAGCACACGTCACAAACAAATCCACGAAGACTCGGAGGGTGATCGCGATAGGAAAGACAAGGATCCAACCGACGAAGGAGGAAAAGCAACTCGGGCGGTCAGCCCAGAGGGCCACTTACCCCAGGAACTGTGCCCCGGAAGGCCCCATCTCAATCAGCCGGCTGGCTAAGCCTTCTCCTTCAACCATGGGCGGCGGGCTGGCCAGCTTGGCTCTCTTCACCAAGCGGCACGTGATGCGGGTGGGAGCCGTGCACTTGCGTGGCGGGATGATGATCCTCATGCCGTGGTGGCGGCTGCCACGCATGGAGCCTCCCCGGGCATCCACCATAAAGCTGACCAGGAAACTGGAAAAGGAAATGGGGCAGGGTCAGGAGAAGCTGTCACGGGGCAGAAGATCTCTAACCCCCAACCTAATTGCACTGAGAGGGAAATCCTTTCTGAGAATGGCTGGCACTTATGGGCACCATTTGGGTGCAGGTCTACGAGACCAAGGCGGCTGAATCTGGATAGAACTGCAGGGGCACGGGTGGCTTTCGGGCAGCTGATTTCCCAGCAAAGGGCACAAATAATTCTTTGCGTGAGAGATTATTTGAAGGAGCCCTTATTTTGATCACATAATTGCATGATATCATGGCGAAGGATTGCACAGCGCCTCTATCGTGAAAATATCAGTGTATGACTCACGCCCTATCAGCCTGAGCCATTAATCATTTAACCATTCTTTACATTCTATTTCTTCAGAAACTATCAGGGGTGACACCTTTTCCCCTAAAAATAAAATTTAAAAAAGGCTTTGGGCCAAAAAACCTGTCTCCTTCCCCCCCCCTTAAAATCTCTCCTCTTCAACCCCAACTTGGTGTTCTACTGGAGTTCCTCGTAGTTGGTTTCTTAAAGAAAGCAGCCAACTTCGATCCCATGGGGGATGTTCTGGCTTTCTTTTGAAAAATTCTTCCAGTTCTGCTGAGCTTAGAAGACAAAAATAAGGCCTCCTTGAGTCAAGTGTAGCTCCTGGTGGCTTTGTGGGCATCCAGGTGGGCTTCCTTAGTGATAAACAACACTTAGGAAAGGAGTTTGCCATCTTCAAGACTGACCGTCACCTTCCCAGGCTAGCCTGCAGTTCCTCCAGGATTTCCTGGTGTCCATCCTCCAGGTCTTAGCCTAGTCCAGCCTGAATTTCAGGCAGGTTGATGGACCAATGAGCCAGACCTGACAGGGCAGGGCAGCTGAGAATGAGTTTTTCTCAAACTTAATCTGGCAGAGGTGTGATGCTCCAAGACCAAGTTATAGCCTTGCGTGTTCCCTTCCCGGAACGGGACGCAATCAGAAGCTCATTTGCAATGAGATCCATCTAGCCCTCAGTCTCTGCAGAAATTAAATACCCTTTATTGAAACAGGTCAAGAGAGCTCCTATGAAAGCAATGGCAGACCACTTCCATATGGTTCTTCACAAAGCACCTTGGCTCTTTTAGGACTGGTGGACTTCAACTTCCAGAATTCCTGAGCCAGCATGGCTCAGCTTGGAAACCTCTCCCTTTCCTCTCAGCATGGCTGGCTCAGGAATTCTGGGAGTTGAAGTCCACGAGTCATAAACGAGCCAAGGTTGCCTACCCCTGCCCTAGTCCATTCGCCCTTAGAGCTGCCTTTACAAAATAATTGCAACTTTCATTTTGCCAACTTCAAAGGATACTTTAAAGCAGGGGTTCTCAACCTTGGCAACTTTAAGACTTGTGGACTTCAACTCCCAGAATTCCTCAGCCAGCAAAGTCCACAAGTCTTAAAGTTGCCAAGGTTGAGAACCCCTGCTTTAAACTGCTCTGGATTAGTCTGTTCGTTTCTTGCTACCTTAACTTGCTTTGGACATTATCCTAAAGCAGGTTTTTTGTTTTTTAATGAGCTATCCTTTCTACATTTCCAGGCCTAAAATCTCGATGTGATTGTAGATTAAAAAGCTGTTTCCTTCAAATTCTTGATTTTTTTTTTAAAAATAGACTCTGGAATTCAGTGTTTCTCAACCATGACAATTTTAAGGCATGTGGACTTCAACACCCAGAATTCCACAGCCAGCATTGCTGGCTGTGGAATTCTGGGAGTTGAAGTCCACATGCCTTAAAATTGTCAAGGTTGAGAAACACTGCGATTGACATCGATTTTATAGAGATGGATGCATGCCAAAAAACCAAAAATCGCTCTAAAATCTGGTGCATCTTCTGCCCGGGAGTACATTGCCAATTTGTCGCATTTGTATTAATTTTTGCCCCGAGACTCCAATCTGGTTTTCCTCACCTACGCCAGGAAAGTGATTTCTTTATTTCCTCAAAAGATTTAGATGACTGCCCATCCTAAGCAACTCTGGACAGCTCAGAACGTCTCTTTCACTCTTGGGGAGTCCACCCCAGGACATCAGGACATTGTCTCAAAGAGAATTGTCTTCGCTTCCCAAACCTTGACATGTCCCAAGAACTCAGCTGATTTTTAAATGGCTCCCTTTCGGCTTGTTTAGTCTAATCAACAAAACTCCCAAGTTTGCAAGGCCTGAAGGCTTTTGGAGTGAGTTTGCTAAAACAATTCTTTCAGACCATTTGCTTAAATGACACGGTTGATGCTAGAATACGGACATGGTTAAGAGCCAATCCTGGCTTGATTGGTCAAGCTCAACAAGTACCTGTTAACGTAAGACCATGGCCCTCTAGCTAGAAAGACTGCCGAAGCAAGCTGCAGTTTGATTGTTGATTATTTTAGAATCGTTTCTTTCTCGTGAAACGTCTTCCGTAGGTCCTCACTGGCAAATTCCACCAGATAACAGACTTAAGCAATTCCTCTAGTATTTGTGATCAAAATGCCCAGGACCCCCCATCAACCAAGTTATCTATCAATCCTCCTGGACACCAGACAATGATTTTCTTCATGCAGAGTTTGTATAAATGACATTAAGAGTTAGTGACCATCTAAGTCATTATCAGACCAATGATATGAGTTACAGAACAAATTTCTAAAGCACAATACTAAAGACAACAAGGAGACGAAAGACGGAAGTCTACAGCAGAAGGCGGAAAGACTGGAGACACACGACCAACATCTACACACACTGCAATTGGAGAGGAGAAATAAAATAAAACACACAGAGAGGCAAAATGAGAAGTCACAGACAGCAGCATCATCACCTTGAATCATACTGTGGGAGTGGAGAGGAATAGCTGCAAAATAATTTAGAAAGCAAATTGGGGAAAAATTAATATGAGATTATTAGAAGCAAGCAACAAAAATGTTGATCATAAACAAAGGCAATATAACAAAAGCAAAGCATTTCCATTTGGTCATAGATGGTGGAGAGAGACGGGGGTTATTCCCCTGTTTTAAAAGCGAAAGAGATTATGGGATAGCGATATGCATTTTGCTGAAATTAAAACTTTTGCCCAAAAAACCGGGCGGAGATGTGGATCCATATGGGATAGGAAAAAAATTAAGGACGATTTTGCACTGGAGCCTGGTTTATGTTAAGGGACGTTAACACTGACAGCAAATGGTATTCAGTTGATTTGAGCAAGTATTTTAAATGCTTGAGAACACAAAGTGATCTGAAACAATGCCACGCTGTGAGGGCATATGTTTAGTTTGATTTTGGCTTAGTTTGTTGCTTGATCCCGGCTCCTACTGGTTGAAGCTCCCAACTGATGGTTTATGGGGCTTGCACATGTCTGGGAGAAAATATAGCGCACATGTTCAGGATAAACTGCATTTGCAGCAAAGCCCTGAGATCCTATCCCTTCCATCAATTAGCACTCATACTCTCTGCTCCTGTATATATCTTGGACCCAGTGCAGAGATTAGAAGCAGTATATGCTACCAATTTCAATTTGCCACACCTCAGTGTTTCCTCTGACTCCTAAATCACCTTAAAAAGCATTGTGGAACAATCCAATAAACTTCCAATTAACTGAAAAAAATAATAATTGGGCAGTAGATGATCGAGAAGTTTGAGGGACTATAGATAGTGTTTAACTTAAACCTCACAAGGCCAGAGACAGAAAGAGAAACAAGTGACCCAAAACCTCAAATGTTGACTGTTTGGATACCTGGGTACTAGGAGTTTCCAATTTCCAGGGGAAAAAATAGTGAAGGTTTAATAGTGCAAGTCCACCAAAGATTGACTTTTACCTGCGCGAGAAAACTAAGGGATCTCAGATATATAGTAGGGTGACTTGATCAAAGTGTATAAATCATGCATGGGATAGAAAAGGTGGATAGAGAAAAATTCTTTTCTCTATCACACAATACCAGGACAAGGGGGCACTCCCTAAAGCTCATAGCTAAGAAAGTGAGGACAAATAAAGGGAAATATTTCTTCACCCAGAGGGTCGTTGATTTATGGAATTCACTTCCAGAAGAGGTCGTGACAGCTGTCAGCCTTGACAGCTTCAAGGCAGGGTCAGACAGATTCATGGAGGCCAAGTGTATCGGTGGTTATTAAAACGGATGTCCATGTGCCGCCTCTATGTTGGTTGAGGCAGGCAGGATTCCCTTGAGTGCCATTTGTTGGGGGTCAAGGGAAAGGGAGGGTTTTGCCTTCTCTTTCTGCTCAAGATCCCCATGTACAATTGGTGGGCCACTGTGTGACACAGAATGCTGGACTCGATGGGCTTTGGCCTGATTCAGCATGGCTCTTCTTATGTTCTTATGTTCTTATGCTCTTATACCGAATGGTTTAACAGACATGCTTGAGGCGAGTGCATTCTTGATAGCCAGCAACTTGGGGCCTGAGAGCTATTTGGGGACCCCTCCCCACCAGGTCCTTTTTACCAGAACTCTTCATAATTCCCATCTGATGTGGCCAAGAAATATTTTCCCAGCTGGTCTTTGCCGTCTGATATAGGGGTTTTAACAGCTGGTATTGGGGCAATGTTCTACAAACTGGCTGGTTAATCCTTCCAGTGGGAGTTATTGGGAAGGAATTATTTTCACTGAACGTTTTATTTATTTTCTAATGTTACAATTATACCTTTGAAAAAACAACATGGTGGCAGCCGAGTTACAATGATTCAATCACATGCAGATATTATTAATACAAGTCTCCAACTATTCATCCAGTATTTCCTCTCTTTTTCCCTTACTTATGTACCGTCACTTATTAGTATACTTCCTATTCTATCAATCAGATACAAAATAATTTCCTTACATTTATCAGCAACTTTTACTTTATGTATGTATGTCTTAATTGTTTTAACATCCCATCTTTTAGACCAGTGTTTCTCAACCTTGACAATTCTAAGGCATGTGGACTTCAACTCCCAGAATGCTGGCTGTGGAATTCTGGGAGTTGAAGTCCACATGCCTTAAAATTGTCAAGGTTGAGAAACACTGTTTTAGACCATCAATAACCTAGTAAATTTTCCCAGTTTTAATTTTCCATTAATATTTAAGTTTAACGTTTAAGGAATTGTACTTGCTTGTGTCCATGTCTTGGCCATCTCGCACAAGTCACAACTATTTAATCTATTTAATCTGGAGATTTGGCAGCGCTGCAGAGGTTAAAAAAAATGCCCTTTCTGTGCTGCAAGGAAGTTTCCTAGTTAACTTTTAAGAGGAAGGAAGCAAAGTATTCTCGCTCTGAGTCATAGGAAAAGAACTGCCCTTTTCCAAATGCAGCTGCCCATACGTCATGCTTGCTGGATGCATCAGCTAAGAAGATGACCATCATCATATTAATAGTACCACAAACAATGTTGACATTTGGGGGAAACCAGGGAGTTTTATCCTAGACTTCTGTACTCCTGCAATGAATTTAAATAAAGTTGACCATTTGGGAGAAGTCAGTGAATGAGGCTAACGAAGATTAGGAAAATTCATGCAGGGTAAAGCTGCAATGTGTATCTTTTTTAAAAGCCTCCTTCATATTTTGATTTGGTGGTAGGAAGGTTATTTTGCTCGTGGCTCTAATTATAGATATGCTTTTGAAGGGAAGAAGAGGAAATGGAAGCTACCTTGTAATTATAGCAAACATGTCTAAACATTTAAAAACAGTCTTCAGAAACTTTGAGAGGATTATTACTGGCATTTGAAAAAATGTATTTCCTTTATTTGGCAGGCATAGTATATTTTTCAGCTTACTGGGGATTCAAATCACCTTCATCTTCCTTAAATGGGACTGAAATTCATGGAACCTGAGCTGTTTTTGTTGACGCAAAGCCATTTCTCTGACATGCACCTAGCCTAATTATCAATGCTAATTTCTTTGTGACAATTAATGCAACTGGTGCAGGTGTGAAAACGGAGCTCTTAGATTAGATGTAAACTTTACAAAATATCGGTGTTCCATAATGTAGTCTTAAATCAAAACAGTGGACCGAGAACTTTTGAGCTCAAGAGTTATTCAGGAGAAAAAAAAAAAAGGCAACAGATGAATAGGTAGGCTGAGTTCCAGTCCTCTCTGTGACTGTATCCTGGTGTGCTCTGAACCTCCCTCTCTACTGATTCTGGCTCACAAAGCTCCAAGAGTTAGAATGTAAAGCAAAATCAGCCACATCCATGAGCAGAACAGAAACATCTCTGCTAACATATGGAGCAGTTTCAGAATCTCTCTCTCTCTCTCTCTCTCTCTCTCTCTCTCTCTCTCTCTCTCTGTGTGTGTGTGTCTCTCTCTCTCTCTTATCTATCTACCCTATCTATCTATGTCTGTCTATCTACCCTATCTGTCTGTCTGTCTGTCTATCTATCTATATGTATCTCTGTATCTCTGTATCTCTCTATCTGTCTATCTATCTACTCTATCTGTCTGTCTACCCTACCTATCTACTCTACCTACCTATCCTATCTACTCTATCTGTCTATCTACCCTATCATCCATCCATCCATCCATCCATCTATCTATCTACCCTATCTACTCTATCTATGTCTATCTATCGTACCTATCTACTCTATGTATCTATGTATCTATCTATGTATCTATCTATGTATCTATCTATGTATCTATCTATGTATCTATCTATGTATCTATCTATCTATCTATCTATCTATCTACATCTACATCTACTCTATGTCTATCTACCCTACCTATCTACTCTATGTATCTATGTATGTATCTATTTTGTATCTATCTATGTATCTATGTATCTATGTATCTATGTATCTATGTATCTATGTATCTATGTATCTATCTATCTATCTATCTATCTATCTATCTATCTATCTATCTATCTATCTATCTATCTATCTACCCTATCTACTCTATCTATCTATGTCTATCTACCCTACCTATCTACTCTATGTATCTATATATCTATGTATCTATCTATGTATATATCTATGTATCTATGTATCTATATCTATCTATCTATCTATCTATCTATCTATCTATCTATCTATCTATCTATCTATCTATCTATCTATCTATCTCTATCCTACCTTACTGTATGTATGTATGTATGTATGTATGTATGTATGTATGTATGTATGTATGTATGTATCTATCTATCTATCTATCTAATCTATCTATCTACCCTATCTATGTCTGTCTGTCTATCTACCCTATCTACCCTATCTACTCTATGTATCTATGTATCTATGTATCTATTTATTTATGTCTCTATTTATTTTTCTATGTATCTATCTATGTATCTATCTATGTATCTATCTATCTATCTATCTATCTATCTATCTATCTATCTATCTATCTATCTATCTATCTATCTATCAGAAATGAAAAGGTTCTTCCATACATCCAAGGCAAAGAAACTCGCAACTATTTCAGTTCCTCCAAATACACCCAGTTGAGTCATGGGTTGAAAAATGTTTACTACAGCATTGTGAACTACCACAGAAGGAGAAATGTTTTGCCTTCTAATCCCAACAGTTAATCTCAGCGCAAGATAGAGATGTGGCACTAGTGTGAATCAGGATCTCCTGAGGTTCCCTATTAATTTAAAAGCCATCTAATTACTTATCTTGATATGGCTGTCTCTTTGCTCTGTTGAAGTGGTGCCCAAACTCAAGTCAAATTAATATTTTAAAGATATTGCTTTCATTGTTTTGTATCAGAAGCCTCAACTTTATTGCTAGGTTTCCTGTTCTATACCTCTTGATTACTTTAAGCTACTCTACATGTCGGTAACAGCGTAAAGGTGGTGCAGACACTCAATAGCAATAAATAACAAATTCCACAGCTGGCATGAAGGAAGTGTACGTCAAAGAAGGTCATCGTGAATAGGTTATTCCCTGTCTTCCAAGCCACTGCCTGGTTTCACCCTGGGTGAAGGAAGGATAGCATCCAAAGTACTTACCCCGAGTGAATGGGGCTAGACACAAGGTTAACATTGTCCAGGGTCTCCGCAGCCCAGCTGTAGTGCCGGAGGGAATCAGAGTCCACTTCTCTAGGAAACGTCAGGGGCTTCAAAGAGATGGGCAACAAGAAACCATTAAGTCATCCAAGAAGTAAGAAACATTCTGTGCTTTATGACAATCAAGTCCTAAAAAGGTTCTCTGGAAGAAAGGACCATGGTTATCGTGATGGTTTTAAATTTGATGGGATCCTTGGCCAGCTTTACTTACATGGTTATATAGCTGGTAAGTGGGCTGGCTCTGCTCTTCTCTCTTACTAGTTTTGTCTGCCACTTTTCCTCCAAAGAAATCTCCCTTCTCCTCTTATCCTTGTGTCCCAGATCTCTGGGTTGAATTGGACCTGCATCTCCCCACACAATGCCCAACCACTGCCTTTGTCCGCTGCAATCAGAAGATGGAGGCAAGGAACACGAGAGATTTGATTCAAGACTCTTGTTCAGGCACCAAACCACCTCCGTGAGCCAACGGAATGAAACCCATCAGCAATTGCTCCATTGCAATATTGTCCTATAAGGAAATGGATGTCTTGCCTATTGACAACTTGTCAATTTTAAAAAGGCAAGGGGCAGATACTCAACACACAGCATTGCCTAGCGTGACGCCCATTTTTCTTGACAAGCAAGAAGAGAAAGATTCTGAGTTTTTAATGCAAATATTCTGCTATTTCTCAGGCGGCTTCTTTTTTCTGCATCCCGTGTGTGTGTGTGTGTGTGTGTGTGTGTGTGTGTGTGTGTGTGTGGGTCAGCCAGAGAACTTACAAGTTCAGGTTGGCTATGGACACTTTTCAGAGTACTTGTAGCTCCAGATTTGATGTTCTGTCAAAAGTGGGAAGAAGAGGAAAAAAAAGTAAAAAAAAAAAAAGTGGGAAGAAGAGGCAACTCCAACAGTTAAGTCAACCTGGCTAGACATTCTCTGAGCCAATGGAGGAGGAGGAAGAATGAGAGTGAAAGGCCTATGTCAGACCAGAGTCTGCCAGGAAGGGGCAGAGCTTACTGTCATGGTGGCCAGTGCTCTTGCAACTTGTTGCAACCTCAGAGCTAGCTCAGCTCTTAGTCTGATGGAACTCAGGATCACTGGCATGCCAGACAATTCCTGAATCAAGATGATAGCCAGAACTACACTACTGGGTCTCAATACACGTGACAATGGGTGAGGCTTCAACCGCACTGTTTCAAACTTCCCCTCCTGTGGACACACCACATTCTGCGTAGCTGTGCTACAGCAATCAGAGGTTGCCTATGTCCTGATGTCACAGCCCCTATTTTATCAAGAGGGTAATGCAGTAGAAATGTGTGTTTAATTTAGCACATAAAGGCCAGCATCCTGTTATTTAGTTGAAGCCTTCCATGCTGGCTACCAACTTTAGCTATAATTTACTCAAATGTCTTTCTCCTGGAACTACCGGGAAAAAAAGGCATTCAAATTCTACAATGCCTCAAACTGAAGGAACATTTCATTGGAGATGTGATTTCAGGGCATAAACAGGAGTCTTGTCTTTGCAAATTAAAGGCAATGCTACATAAAATGTACAGGTATTCTGCTGAATGAACCCCGTGTTCAGTCACCTTGCATTCATGAAGTTTATTTTCTTGCCCTTAAAACAATAATAATGTCAAAACTGATAGGAAAAAATAGTAATCTAAGAATCTGAATTCTAAGGATGAGCTACAGTGGCCTTGAGCTCTTTCTGAACTTTGATTTCAAGTGGCCCTGCACTCTGAGGCTCTTGGGAGTTGAGGTTCAGCAACTTCGTTGATTGCTTTTAATGGATTAATTGCACCAGCAGCTGACTGATGCATTAGCCCAAAACAGGGGTAGGCAACCTTGGCTCTTTTATGACTGGTGGACTTCCGACTCCCAGAATTCCTGAGCCGGCATGGCTCAGCTTGGAAACCTCTCCCTTTCCCCTCAGCATGGCTGGCTCAGGAATTCTGGGAGTTGAAGTCCACGAGTCACAAAAGAGCTAAGGTGGCCTACCCCTGGCCTAGAATTCAGATTTCATCTTTTTTTTTTAATTAATTATATATTTGTAAATGTAAACATTGGAGTCAAGGGAAAAAATCAGGTTGAGTGCAACTCAACTTAATACAATCATTTTCTACTTGTAAACATTCTTCACTCATCATATCAAGATTTAACTATAAGCTAGATACATTTTCTTTGATTGATGTTTCTCTTGTATGTAGTTTATCCATTTTTTCCAGTCCAACATATATTTTTCATTTGAATGGTCCTTCAAGTATGCAGATATTTTGGCCATTTCCGCCAGATTTATGACTTTCAAGGTCCATTCTTCCATAGATGGTAATTCTGGTTTCTTCCAGTATTGTCCCACCAACAGTCTGCATCGCTTGTTGTTTTTTTCTATTTTAACTCTCCATCACCATGGAGGGTGGCAGTATACAAATATCGCAAATACATAAGTAAAAAATGAGGAAGGTTGAGAAACTGAGAACTTAGGAAGAAATCATGGACAGTCATGGAAATGGCATTGCCAAGTACTTGACTGGCTGAGATTCCTAGCTTATCGGCCGTTTTCAGTTTGGCGGGTCACAATTTATACCAAAAGCTTCAAGCCTTGGCCTGCACTGCTTAGATTAAAGCAGCACATACATTATTGCAATTAAAAATAAATAAAAAAAACCCCAAACGCCTTCTCCATCTTTTCCTCCCCCAATCAGCTCAATTAAAATTCCCAGGAAACATGCCCAGGATGTGCTGACTGGAAAGGATGGCAGCTCCAGTCCAATCAAGCTAAGGACTGAAAGAAGGGTGTATTTAAATCCTTCCTCTCCAGCCAGAGTCACAAGAAACTCACCGTGTCCTTTGGTGGCACCAGAAGTTCTTCAATCATGACACTGTCCCGGGTGAAAGAGCTTCTGTTCAAGGTGTAGGACCTATCCGAACTGAAGGAGCGGAGGCTGGTTGTATTTACAATTTATCAGAGAAGTGTGGTGATGAGGATGAGATGAACAAAAGAAAAATTAATTCATGCAACTTCCAGGGAGCACGCTCACATCCCCTAAACCAGGTGTAACCCATGTGGAGCAGTTGAAAAATTGCTACCGGTGCGATTTTTGATGAAGTTTTTAGTGATTCCCTCTTGCCCCCGTTGATAAAAATCCGGAAAAAAAATTTCATCATTTATTCTGGCTATTTCATTTGTCAAAGGAAGCCTTCATATATTGTCCCTCAGCAGAAATTGACAGCTATTTTATCCATTTAATATCAGAGCGTATCTATTTGAATGTGATAAAAATGCATGTTGGAAGTCCGATATACACTAGGTCAGGGGTAGGCAACCTTGGCTCTTCGATGACTCGTGGACTTCAACTCCCAGAATTCCTGAGCCAGCATGGGGGAACTATGGCCCCTTCATGCCTCGCAGACGTCAATTCCCAGAATTCCTGAGCCAGCATGGGGGAACTATGGCCCCTTCATGCCTCGCGGACTTCAATTCCCAGAAGTCCTGAGCCAGCATGGGGGAACTATGGCCCTTTCATGACTCATGGACTTCAACTCCCAGAATTCCTGAGCCGGCATGGCTCAGCTTGGAAACTCTCCCTTTCCCCTCAGCGTGGCTGGCTCAGGAATTCTGGGAGTTGAAGTCCACGCCTCATAAAAGAGCCAAGGTTGCCTACCCCTGACCCAGGTGTACATTACCAATTAAGCTTATTCAAAGTGTAACCCTGATTGATTTCAATGGGCACTGTAATAACTTTGAATTTAGGATTTATGCCTTATTCCAAAACTTACACGGAAGCAGACGTCAAAAAACGCCCTTCAATTTTTTTTTTAAGCCTAGACCTCTTCACTTACGTAGATACTTCTGTTAGTCAATGTTTTATTTGCCCTTCAGATGATGGCACTGAAGACTGTGGTTTTATTTTATTTTGCATCACACAAAAATGTTATTGTATGCATCTAACCCTGCTCAGCTAATCGTTTGTAAAACAAGGAACAATTTAGAAATATTTGGGTTAACCTAGGAAAAAAAAAAACATTTCCCTATTCAGATAGCTCTGTTCTGAAGTTTAACCTATCCCGTTTTATTGAGAATTTTTCCGTGTTGTTTTTAAGAATTTAGTTCCCAGATAGGCTACCTGGTCTACACTGGCCTTTTTTGAAAGAACTGACTGACTCTAACCTTAAGAGGATCCTCGATCTCTGACGACTGGCTGTGCGCTTGAAGCACACTCAGGACTTCCACTTCAAGTTGTCACAACAAGGAAAGTTGTATTCACTGGCCTTTCAGATTAACTGGCCATCACAAACGAAGGACAAGTCACGGGCCAATTCCAGGGTTACAATTAAGAGACTGTCCTTGATAAGCAGAGAGTCCCCAGAGTTTAGCTCAGTGGACAACGCGGTGAGGTATGTGACAAGACTGTCTCTTCATTGTATGCAAGGGACACAATGGGATGAACCTGTCAACCTATCACCTTCCCCTGAAGTTTGGAGGAAAAACAATTGGAATCTACCAAAGCGAAGGCTATGCATTTACGTCTGACATTTTTAATCCTGGAAGTTGCATAGAGCAAACGTTAGAAGACATGCCACGTTAAAAAGAAAAAATGCTTACTATTATAAGGGAGAAAAAAAGAAAAAAAGTCAAATAATCTGCATTCAGCAAACAGAAGGTTTGGGGGCTAATT
Organism: Bothrops alternatus; assembly: GCA_034064705.1. Lineage (NCBI taxonomy): Eukaryota > Metazoa > Chordata > Lepidosauria > Squamata > Viperidae > Bothrops > Bothrops alternatus. Next base: position 2,431,714 of record JARGCV010000259.1, on the reverse strand, counting down.
TAAAAAAAAAATAAGAATGCGTAAGTAACTTAACAGCGTGTGACATGCACTCTGCACTTCAGAGTAAATCTTCCCAAATTGTTTGGTTTTTTTTACAAAATCTCATCACTTTTAGCATGTTTATCTAGCGGATTAGTCACCATCTTGAACAGGAGGAGAATTTGGCGGATTATTCAAGCCGTCCATCTTATCAAGCCATTAAGCGCTTAGAACCTTATAGGGCAGGGGTAGGCAACCCTGGCTCTTTTATGACGCGTGGACTTCAACTCCCAGAATTCCTGAGCCAGCATGGCTCAGCTTGGAAACCTCTCCCTTTCCCCTCAGCGTGGCTGGCTCAGGAATTCTGGGAGTTGAAGTCCACGCCTCATAAAAGAGCCAAGGCTGCCTACCCCTGCCCTATAGGGCATTTCACTGCAGCCATGAAAACAGCATTATTTGGAATAGGTGCAACCGAACAGTCATGATATGCTGCGATGCTAACTCTAATAAAACACAGGCAAGCAGAGGAATGAGAAACGGCGAAATCAGAGAAACATTACCAGGCTGCGGCCATGCTTCCTTACCTGACCTTAGGACTAGGTTTAGAAATGTTCAACGGAAAAGGAAAAAAGAAGGAGAAATAGAAAGCAAAGAATCAGTGGGGGGGGGGGAAAGCACAGTGCCAGAGCTAGATGACATAGCCACCAAATGGGAAAAAGAAGAAGCTTCCTTGGTTGATTTTCTTTGGCTTTTAATTACTTATTGATGAAAGAAATCTATGTAGGCTGCCCATCTACTAAAAAGAACTCTGGGGGGCTATCTGAAATCTCCACCTAAGAAACTGTAGGTAAGAGAAGACGGGAAAATACTCTTGTGATCCTGTAGAACAGGGGTTCTCAACCTTGGCAACTTTAAGACTTGTGGACTTCAACTCCCAGAATTCCTGAGCCAGCTTTGCTGGCTGAGGAATTCTGGGAGTTGAAGTCCACAAGTCTTAAAGTTGCCAAGGTTGAGAACCCCTGCTGTAGAACTTCCAATGGGGATCAATGTGATTGGCCTACATACATGGACAACTTCTGGCCTAATATAATCTCCTGCCATGTTCTTGTGGGATGACAGGAACAGCAGCCAGCAGATACTGCTCAACCACAAGTCCCCCTGGACTGCGGTAGGAGGACTTCACGAGTCCTTGCAAAGGTCTACTTTTGGATACTGCCAACATTGGGTTGATGGTTAAGCCTCAGAGGAGGTTAACTGTTCAGAGATGGTTTAGTTTTGAGAATGATGAACTGACAAGGTCACTGCTGAAGAAGGCTAGCAGAGATCTAGTTGTTTTTGATCTGATCTTCTGGGCAAAACATTTTCAATGCCAAATAAGACCGACATGCCTCTGCCTAAAATTTCAGCCTTCTTTTTTAGCCTATTTTTATGACAAAGCCTTTTAGGGGAACCCTGACGTATGACTGACACAGGGAATGGGCTAAAAAGAGAACAGTATGATCCTATTATTAATGAATGATGCATTTAAGATATATACCACTTGCCATGAAACTGTTAGGCAGTTCTTAGCACGGTATCCTTGTGAACTGCTATTAGGGAGTTGCAACCGATTTTAGATGGGCTGGACTCTCCTTGACAGTCCCAATACATCATTTTGAGGTTCTCCTGGGTCTGCTGCACCCCAAGGCCATCAGGAAAGCAATGGACAGGGATGGTCTTAATGAGCAAAGGCAGCCCTCGCCTTTTCTGGAGAAACCTGACCATGTTCTTGTGAGGTCTCCAGTCCAGAGTTTTTCCCAAATTCTCTGTGCAGGTGCCAAGACTTCTATACTGTTGCCTGACTGCTGACAGAAGAGATACAAGAAATTCATGGAATACTTCTATTCTACCAACGTCAGTTTCGGCCAACATACTTGTAAAGCCAATTTAAAATGCTAATTAACAGGAACAAGACTTAAAATATGCTTTAGTGTAGCAGGTCTGCAACTCTGAAATGGAAGTGGACCACTGGAAGTCCATTTCAGCAGTTATCACTAAGGAAAGCCTCAAGATTCATCTGTTTTCTGTAACATTAGTGACATGACAGTTGCCATTGGTTTCAATTGTTCTGACCACAATTTGCATTCGTCATTTAGTGTTTCTAGATATAAATAATTGTTTTATTACTGTTGTGTTCATCTTAGGGGAGCCAGTCAAAACTATGAGGTTCTACCAAAGAGCATTAAAGTCTGCTAAGCAGCTCTGATCCTAAGGGAGGGAGAATAGGAAAGTGGCAGATTAACGTTCCATAAATATCTTCGGGATGTGTGCCTATATTTGTTTATTCATTCTTCAAGTATGTACTACAGTATTCACTAGCTTAACACTGAAATATTCTCTGATAAACAACTAAAGCCACAGTTTACATTTTGTGGAGTAAGAGCCCAGATAATAAAGCCACCAGTGGAATGTTACACTATTTAGATAAGAAATCTGGGAAGACTGTAACATTTATCTGACAGAATTGTGCAATGCTGAACTCACACACGATTGAGTAAATCGGTGTTTCTCAAACTCAGCAACTTTGAGGTGCGTGGACTTCAAGTCCCAGAATTCCCTAGCCCAGGGATAGGCCACCTTGGCTCTTTTATGACTCGTGGACTTCAACTCCCAGAATTCCTGAGCCAGCCATGGCTCAGCTTGGAAACTTCTCGCTTTCCCCTCAGCATGGCTGGCTCAGGAATTCTGAGAGTTGAAGTCCACGAGTCATAAGAGAGCCAAGGTTGCCTACCTCTGGCCTAGGCCTAGGCCGTTTTATGACTCGTGGACTTCAACTCCCAGAATTCCTGAGCCAGCCATGGCTCAGCATGGAAACCTCTCGCTTTCCCCTCAGCATGGCTGGCTCAGGAATTCTGGGAGTTGAAGTCCACACGTCATAAAAGCGCCAAGGTGGCCTAGCCCTGCCCTAGCCAGTCCACACACCTTAAAGCTGGAAAGATTGGGAAACACGGGAGTAAATTATTTCCTTCCTTTCCTTCCTCTTTCCACGAAGGAAGAGTCTGAAGGGCTAAGTGGGGGCAGAGGCTTCTGGACCAAGGCAGACCCAGGAACAACCTGTCCACACTGTGCCTTGGGAGAAGATGCCACTCGCTGTCAGATAATCAAAGTACCTTCTACAAGCAATCATTAAGCTATAGGAAAATGTCCTTGGGGCTGAGCTTGGGAGGTTTAATTATTAGCCTCACAACAATTCCACCACCTGTAAACTGACTCCTCTTTCCCAGCTGAGAAAACCATCTCCAAAATGATGGCCTTTATACGTTACAAGCCCAGAAAATGGGAAGATGCTCTCGCTAATATGAGCTTCTTGCTTATCCCGCCATGGAAAGAGGGCAGCCCGTGACCCATTTTTCTCCCTTGCAAGCAAGCTGCACATTCTTTTTGGAACAAAGGCTGGCTAAGGGCTTTGGCAGCGAGGTGACAACTGACAAACAAATCAAGACAGTGACCATGATCCACGGGGTTGACAATGCATTCTTTTGGGAAAGGAGCCCATTAAGTACCAAATGGCCTTAAAGACCAGGTTTTCTTTCAAAATGGGGCTTGGTGGCTCAGCTGTGGGAGTCCCACACAAAGCTCTCTTCTGTTTCCAAAGGAAACTTCTGGTGGATGTGGGGTGTGAGCAGGTATCGGGGAGACATGGTGATTGATTCACCTGAGTCAATGAATAAGCCTACTGAATGGGGTGGAACAGAAGCGGCGGGTTATAGAGTTACTCTTCCGCCATAACAAAACTCTCGTGGAAGGCAGAGCAGAGATGGGCTAAAATCATGAAGGCCTCACTGAAAGGCTGGAAGCAACCAAGCAGTGACATTATGGGACTTGAATGAACTTCTGCAGAAAGAGATGTTTTTCCAGAAAAAAAAGATGCTTATGAGGAGAGCGTGCTCCTACCTGGCAGATCGGGCTCCCAGACTGAAGCCCATGTAGCCTTCGGCAGGCAGAGAGTCGTCCCCTAATTCTTTGAGATCCTGGGGCCCAAGATACTTGTCCGTGTCGCCTGTCATTGCATCTTCACCTGCCAGCAGAAAAAAAGCAAGTGGAACTCAGGAACATATCCCAAACATTGGGATGCCCACCTTTATCAACCTTGCTACCTAGGAAAGAAAAGCCACACACAACCACATACACACCCATCGTCGGGCCTGCTGAAGGGTGAAAAACATCAACCATTGTCTGTCTCTTCCTTGTAAAAAAAAAAAAAGAGAGAGAAATCCTCCTTCATGGGTTCATACATACTGAAGCATGAAAAGGATTTATGATCTATGACTTATCACTTTGCTGTTTGTGTGTACACCGAGACACAAATGCCTTGTGTGTCCAATCACACTTGGTCAATAAAGAATATTCCAATATTTAAAAAAAAGGGCCCTTCTCTATACGAGACCCCAATGTCATCTCATGGATTAATCACCATCTTGAACCACAGCTTTTTTTTTTAAAAAAAAGAAAGACAAACAGGTGGTATCCAGAACACCTAATAAAGGCAAAGGGATCCCTGTATCCATTTCACCTGAACTCACAACAGGGACACAGATGGGCAGCTGCTTTCTGATAGCCACAAAAGGTGATCTGCTGTGGTTTCTCAGCCTCCGGATGCTTAGCCCAAATCCAAGGAACTTTAAAATCCAATTTTTCCTTCCTTCCTCTCCCTGGCCCATAATGGGAGTTGAAGTCCACGGGTCACAAAAGAGCCAAGGTGGCCTACCCCTGTCCTAAGTCCTCCTGTTCTAAGCGGTGATCCTCCTAGGCCAGAGGTAGGCCACCTTGGCTCTTTTATGACTGGTGGACTTCAACTCCCAGAATTCCTGAGCCAGCCATGGCTCAGCTTGGAAACTTCTTCCTTCCCCTCAGCATGGCTGGCTTGGGAATTCTGGGAGTTGAAGTCCACAAGTCATAAAAGAGCCAAGGTGACCTACCCCTGCTCTAGGACAGCCACAGGCCTGTTTTGCCCATACAATAGCCCAGCATTAGGGTGGGGGCATCTCCTTCTTCAAAAGTTGGGTTTTCATGGGACCCCTCTCTGCATCCATCTCTCCTAATCTGTTCCCTCCCTCGCTGCCTAAACCTGTCCACGCCGCTTTTAACTTCCACCAGTTAGGTGCCAAGCACAGAAATAGTTGGTGAGTTTTTCTTTCCAGATTCAGATGCTGGGTGTAACTTTCTGAAGAGATTTGTGGCGGGCCATTTGCTCTGCTCTGTAATCTTACTTTAATCACAGAAATGTTTCCTTCGTCCCACCTTCTCCCTCCTTTGCTGAATTGTAGCTCTCTATTCTTTTCCAGGAGCCCCTGCTCATGGGGACATTTCAGAGCAAGGGACAAGGGTGACCCGAAAGGAACAACCTGTAGAATTCCTACTGGAGAACGGGAGATGTCAATATATATTTTTTTATATTCAGCACAGAGAATCCACACTGAGGTAAAGACATGAAGAACACCAAAGAAGTCCTCTCTCTTTTTGGAGAACAAGGCAAAAGAAGGTGGGTGTCTACAAACAACCCAAGGTGGGAGGTCCAAGTTGGTCCAAGAAAGACAGGGCAGACCAAAGCTGGATTCACATTCAGAGCCAAGCTGCTTTATTTGAGGTACAGACAGCTCAAAGTGACGCAGACCAGAAAGAACCAGATTTTAGCAAAGATCTGGGTCTCCAACCAGAGAAGAAAAAATACCCTTGGTAGATGCACCCAGCCAACAATGTATATAGGATATCTCAAGCTGTGGACAGGCAGGGAATAATCTTGGTTTGTTTTAGGGAGAATACAAAAACTCTCCACTTGGTCCCCCGTTCATCTATGGGGCGGAAGATGACATTTTTGAATTCTGGTTTGTGGAAGTGAAATTCACAGCTACCCGGGAGGTGAATCTGGAGAAAAATGAAATGCTACCTCGCTTTTCCTGGATTTCTGTCTCAGGAGGACAGAATAAAAATAAATTCTTCCTCATACATGTGGCTTCCAGGTTTAGATACAGATACCATACACTTACTTAACTGCTAGGAATTTGCTTTTTGAAAGCAAAATATTGAATCTATAGTACTTGAGTTTACTTTAAAACATTTGGCTCACCTCATTACTATAATACATTTGGATTATAGTTTATGAACCATGTTTAAAAACAAGTGAGTAAAATGTCTCATTAAAGCAGCCACCCATGTAAAATAGCCATGGGTTTAAATCTCTCTCCTAAGGCTGTTTTTTGTTCATCAAAGGTTCCCCTCCACTTAATTCAAAGGTTCTCCTCCACTTAATTCAAAGGTTCTCCTCCACTTAAATCAAAGTTAAGCTTCCCCTCCACTTAAATCAAAGGTTCTCCCTCCACTTAAATCAAAGTTAAGGTTCTCCTCCACTTAAATCAAAAGTTCTCCCTCCACTTAAATCAAAGGTTCTCTCTCCACTTAAATCAAAGGTTCTCCCTCCACTTAAATCAAAGGTTCCCCTCCACTTAAATCAAAGGTTCTCCTTCCACTTAAATCAAAATTAAGGTTCTCCTCCACTTAAATCAAAGGTTTCCCTCCACTTAAATCAAAGGTTTTCCCTCCACTTAAATCAAAGGTTCTCCTTCCACTTAAATCAAAATTAAGGTTCTCCTCCACTTAAATCAAAGGTTTCCCTCCACTTAAATCAAAGGTTCTCCCTCCATTTAAATCAAAGGTTCTCCCTCCACTTAAATCAAAGGTTCTCCCTCCCTTTAAATCAAAGGTTCTCCCTCCACTTAAATCAAAGGTTCTCCCTCCCTTTAAATCAAAGGTTTCCCTCCACTTAAATCAAAGGTTCTCCCTCCACTTAAATCAAAGGTTCCCCTCCACTTAAATCAAAGTTAAGGCTCTCCTCCACTTAAATCAAAGGTTCCCCTCCACTTAAATCAAAGTTAAGGTTCTCCTCCACTTAAATCAAAGGTTTCCCTCCACTTAAATCAAAGGTTTTCCCTCCACTTAAATCAAAGGTTCTCCTTCCACTTAAATCAAAATTAAGGTTCTCCTCCACTTAAATCAAAGGTTTCCCTCCACTTAAATCAAAGGTTCTCCCTCCATTTAAATCAAAGGTTTCCCTCCACTTAAATCAAAGGTTTCCCTCCACTTAAATCAAAGGTTCCCCTCCACTTAAATCAAAGGTTCCCCTCCACTTAAATCAAAGTTAAGGTTCCCCTCCACTTAAATCAAAGGTTCCCCTCCACTTAAATCAAAGTTAAGGTTCTCCTCCACTTAAATCAAAGGTTCTCCTCCACTTAAATCAAAGTTAAGGTTCTCCTCCACTTAAATCAAAAGTTCTCCCTCCACTTAAATCAAAGGTTCTCTCTCCACTTAAATCAAAGGTTTCCCTCCACTTAAATCAAAGGTTTCCCTCCACTTAAATCAAAGGTTTCCCTCCACTTAAATCAAAGGTTCCCCTCCACTTAAATCAAAGGTTCCCCTCCACTTAAATCAAAGTTAAGGTTCCCCTCCACTTAAATCAAAGGTTCCCCTCCACTTAAATCAAAGTTAAGGTTCTCCTCCACTTAAATCAAAGGTTCTCCTCCACTTAAATCAAAGTTAAGGTTCTCCTCCACTTAAATCAAAGGTAAGGGTGGTGGGATCCGCCTGAGGTTCCACCAGCAATGTACAAAATCAAGAGTTTTCCCAACCAGGCTGAATGAAGCCCACTCCCCTCCTTTTCCTCCTTTCCCCTCCTCCACCACTGCCGCGCTGTGGATTTCAGGCTCGCCACCCTTGCAAAGGAGAGAGAGAGAGAGAGAGAGAGAGAGAGAGAGAGAGAGGCTCTGTGTGTGTGTGTGTGTGTGTGTGTGTGTGTGTGTGTGTGTGTTGCACAACACGACCGGAGCCCCGCTTTTAACCCATCAGGCCAAGGCTAAAAATACACCACCCCACCCCCCCAGCAGCAACAAAGTCAGAGATCAACTTTCTCTCTCCCCCCCCCCTCCACCACTTCTCCGACAACTGCGCTTCGCCCCGGACCCATTTCGAGAGCTCCGCGGTGGTCCCCCACTCCCCCTGGCACCCGGGGGGGGGGGCGGGCAGAGGGGGAGGAAGAGGAGGAAGAGGAGGGAAGCCGCCGCGAAGGGCCTTACTGCCTCGGACAGCCATCTCCGCCCGCCTCGTCCTCAGCCTCCCGGTCTTCTCCGGCCGCGAGGTCCAAACGCTGCTGCTGCTGCTCCTCGTGCGGTTGATCCTCAGCCGCCAAAGCAGCATCGGCTCCGGGGCCGGGGGGGGTGTGTGGGGGGGTCTCCTCGCTTCCACGTGCGCTGGGGAGGGAGGGGGGCAAAGACCCGGGCGCTTTGGTCTTCCCAGCCTCCCCAAAGCGAGTCTCCCCGCCGCTGTAAGCGGAGAGCAGCTGCGGGAGGGACGGGGCCGCCGAGCCAGTCCGCCCGCCTCCTCCTCCTCCTTCTCCCCCTCCCGGCCGGCCGGCGGAAAGGACCAGGCACTCCAGCCGGTGGTTTTTGTAGGGAAACGAGGGCAGCGCTTGGGTGTCGGCCCCCTTCGCCCTGTAACTTGAAACGGGCTCCTGGGCTAAGCCTGCAGGCCTGGGACAGGCGGGAGTCCGGCAAGGCGGCGCCTCAGCCCTCCGGAGCGGGGTGAGGAAGGAGGAAAGGGGCGATCGGCGGCCCAGGTCCGGAGGATCCCCAGATCCCTTTTCCGGTGGGGGAAGGCAAAAGCGTCTGGGATCTGTTTTGGTCTTCTGAAGGGGAAAGGTCCAACCCGGCTGGCCAGGGGAGTCCACAACGGCTTGGGCTAATCATTAATTTCCTCCCTGGGCAGGCAGCCATGGAAAGGGGAGAGGAAGGCAACCAGCTGAAAAACTTGTCGTTAATGTAAAGGCGAGCGGGCAAAGTTGTGGAGGAGCTCCGAGCTGGCTGGTGCACTTTTTTTTTTCTTTTTTTAAACTTTCAAGCCATTCCCATCATCGGTTCTGGCTCCCAGCCGCTTGCCCAAGTGCTCTCAAAGTCCACTTTTATTTCAAAGACCTTCCTTTCTTCCTTCCCCCCCCCCCCATGGCCGAATGGATTAAAAAAAATCTACTTGGGAAATACAATGATGCTGTAATGCTCTCTACATGGGGCAACCTTTGAAGAATGTCCGGAGGTTGCAGGTGATCCAGAATGCGGCCGCGCGAGCTGTCTTGGGTCTCCCAAGACATTCTCATATCACTCCAGCTCTCCGCGAGCTGCACTGGCTACCTATTGGTCTCCGAACACAATTCAAAGTGTTGGTTATGACCTATAAAGCCCTTTATGGCAATGGGCCAGGATACTTGCGGGACCGTCTTCTGCCCCATGAATCCCAGCGACCGATTAGGGCGCATAGGGCTGGCCTCCTACGGGTCCCGTCTGTTAGACAATGTCATCTGGCGGGTCCTAGGGCAAGGGCCTTCTCCGTTGCTGCCCCAGCCCTCTGGAACCAGCTTCCCTCGGAGGTTCGTACTGCTTCCTCCCTCCTAGCTTTCCAGAAACTCTTAAAAACACACTTATGCAGACAGGTTTGGGCATGTGAGCTGCGCTCTGCCCCTGGGCCTCTGATTGGGACTGTATGTTGTATGAGTGGTAATATTTATAGAGTTTTTATTGTATATTACTATTTTTTAATTGATTTATATTTTTGTACTTGTATTTTTGCTGTGAGCCGCCCTGAGTCTGGGGAGAAGGGCGGCATATAAGTCAAATAAATAAATAAATAAAGAGAAAACATATTTAATTATTCATACAATCACGGCAGCTTAGGATGGTCTTTGCACAAAATTGAAAAGCACTGAGGGAGAGGTGATTGGGAAAATACTGGCATGTGCAGAAATGAATAGACTAACGATGACGATTAAAGACAAGACAGAGTCAGATTGCTATGAAATCTGGGGAACTTTTTATGATTGGCTGAAAAGAGAATAGGGTTAAAAGATAGTTAACATCCATTTAGATGGAAGAAGAAGGAGCAGATGAGGGAGACCCAGGCGACACAGTATTGAATAACTGGAGGTTGTGTAAATATTTATAGAAGTATATACCGAGAAGGTTAGATAAATAGAAGTATTAATGTAAGAGAAAATTAATCTTATTGTATATAATACAGATAGGGAAATTTGGAGAGAGGAGTTGCTCGGACATTACCCCTGAATTGTATTGGAAGAGGGATGAGAGGGAAGAAAGGAGAGGAGAGAGAAAAGAGTAAAGGAGGGGAGAAGGAAGTAGGAAGGTTGGAGGAGAAGTGGGGAGAAAGGGGAGGAGAGTGGTGAAGGAAAGAGAAGAGGAGAAGAGGGAAGTAGGGAAGAGAAGAAAGGGAGAAAAAAGGTAGAGAAGGAGGAGTGTGGATACGGTGAAAGGGGAAATGGGCGAGCAACACCAAAAGTCACGTGTATGTATTTATTTCATTTTATTAAAAGTATCTTATATATGAATGTAAAAAGAATGTATGTTAACATCTCATAAATATCATGGTATATGTATCGGGGAGAGTTTGAAAAAATAAAAAAATTATTAAAAAAAATCCAGTTTTATTTCAAAGACCTTTCTTTCTTTTTTCTTTTTGTCAATGGCCGAATGAATAAAAAAAAAGAAGGCATTGGCAGGACACCCTCTTTCTGGCTTCACACTTCTGTCTTCTTTCCTAAAAGTTTTGACGTGCAAACCAGGGCGTCAAGGTTTTCTTGCAAAAGGATTAGATTTGGTTTGATTTGGTTTCTGTGTCAAATGCACACAGTGGTTGGAGATGCCGTTCCCAAATTACGTTAAAGGCCAGAAATAGAATGTATCTTACCAAAACAAAAGGATAAAGTAACTGCCTCGTACGTGTTTTCAGTTCTGCAAAATCGGCGAAACCACTGAATATCTGCCATCCCCCATGGAGCTACTGGGGGAAGCAGAGGTTGGCCCCCATAAACACCTACTTGAGCTTGACAGGTTTCAGACAACCCAGGCAAGGTTGGAGCTGATTAGGAATTGGAGGAAAAGGTACTGGGAAGTGGAAGGTTTTTGACTTAGACTGGGAAATTCTAAGGAAAGGACGGTACCAAACCAATTTTCTCGGAGATTTCTCTGTCCTAACTGGATCCTTCAAGACTTCTAATAATGTAACCGGGATATTTATTGAACTTATTCATCAGTATGAGAAAAAGTAGTGGGTGCTTAGTGGATTTAACAGACAACTAGACTAAGGATCACATTGTGTCCATCTTTCAAGAATGGACATCTCCCTTACTTAAAAAAACAACAACAACCTTGGGTCTGAGTGCTTTGGCTCTCATATGGTGAGACCCATTGGGGTCTGCCTATGGGATTGTTTTGCACTGCTATCTCTTCTGTTCCATGCACGAAGCAGCAATTCAAAGAAAGCTAAGCAAAACTGAACTTGGTTCATGCTTAAATGGAAGCCAACCAGGAAATCCCAGGGCTACACTGTACATTCTAATGAGAAGGAAGGACTCACTGGAGAAGAGCCCAATGCTGGGAAAGATGGAGGGCAATAGAAGAAGGGGACGACAGAGAATGAGGGGGCTGGATGGAGTCACTGAAGCAGGAGGTGTGAGCTTAAAGGGACTCCAGAAGATGGTAGAGGACAGGAAGACCTGGAGGAACGTGGTCCATGGGGTCGCGATGGGTCGGACACGACTTCGCAACTAACAACCACAACAAATTCCTATTCTCTTCTCTTCTCTCTTCTCTTCTCTTCTCTTCTCTTCTATTCTGGGATAGATGGAGGGCAATAGAAGAAGGGGACGACAGAGAATGAGGTGGCTGGATGGAGTCACTGAAGCAGTAGCCGTGAGCTTAAAGGGACTCCAGAAGATGGTAGAGGACAGGAAGACCTGGAGGAACATTGTCCATGGGGTCGCGATGGGTTGGACACGACTTCACAACTAACAACAACAAAAAAAATCCTCTTCTCTTCTCTTCTGGGATAGATGGAGGGCAATAGAAGAAGGGGACGACAGAGAATGAGGTGGCTGGATGGAGTCACTGAAGCAGTAGCCGTGAGCTTAAAGGGACTCCAGAAGATGGTAGAGGACAGGAAGACCTGGAGGAACGTCGCCCATGGGATCGCGATGGGTCAGACACGACATTGCAACTAACAACAACAAAAAAGTCCTATTCTCTTCTCTTCTCTTCTGGGATAGATTGAGGGCAAGAGAAGAAGGGGACGACAGAGAATGAGGTGGCTGGATGGAGTCACTGAAGCGGTAGGCGTGAGCTTACATGGACTCCAGAAGATGGTAGAGGACAGGAAGGCCTGGAGGAACGTTGTCCATGGAGTCACAATGGGTCGGACATGACTTCGCAAACAACAACAACAACAATACTGTACATTCAGCCACAGACCCTGAGAAATACTCTAGAAGACACCCATGGGCAATCCCTTCCATTCTGTTATGAAAGCTCCCCAGATGTGTCCACTGGGTCACCAGAAACTGCCCTTTACTTTTACCCCCTCTTCAGCAGGCATTAAGGAATAACGCAGAATGATCTGAGCAGAAATGAAAACCTCCCTATTGTGGAAAGCACTGGCAGAAGTAACTGACACTGTTTTTCCTCATTGCCTGGCGGATTTATTGCCCTGCAAGAGATAGGCACCTTGCTCACCAACCTGTCTACGTTCTCTATGATTCTAAGGCAAACATTTATAAAGACACAGACGACTTATTATTATGTATGATAGACGTGGCACCTAAGAAATGCTGCTTTGTTCTTCATATTCTCCAAGGATTTGGAACTCAGGGTTTTTCTTCCTGTTGTTGGGAAGCTTTTAATACCGTACTTTTGTTTGCAAATATACAGGCTGAACAGGTTTTGCACGGTGCAGAAGCAAATACCAAAGTTGGGCTGGCTTCCAAATAATATTACCTTGTCATTCCAAAACCCAAAATACATTTTGTTGTTCATCAAATATAAGCTTATCTCTTCACAACTCAGCTTTACAAAACCCTCTGTCCTACCGTATCAATGTTGGCTCTTATCACCTTGCATTAATGGGCAACTCAAGACACCTTTCAATGTGACAACCAAATAATCAATGAATAAATCACCTGCAATTGACAATGGACAGCTGTAGAGAAGATGTTTTTGTTCTTAATGAAATGTAACCAACATCCACTTAAGGCCTCAAAAACAAAAACAACCGTGAAAGTCACTTTCTGTTTTAGGTTTTGTGTCTCAGCTCTTTTAAACTAATATCGCAGAATATGCAGTAAAGTTAAAAACAGCCCATATTTGTCCGTCCATTCATCCTTCCATTCATCCATCCATCCATCTCCTTTCAGGAACCCTAGCGTGAAAGATTTGTGCTACTTTTCCTCTCTAGAGACAGTCTGCTTAACATATACATCCTTCATATTTATCAGACTGATTAATACAATAACATAGAAACTTGATTTTACAAAAAAGCAATAGCAGCTTAAGAGAATACCCCAAGAAAATTAATGGCAATTTGGATTAAAAGAGTAAAGAAATGGACCTGAACCAAATCAGAAGGTTATACCGAAAAACTGCAGTCATTAAGGAAAGTCAGAGGTCATGAAGGCACTCTAGTGGCTAAGGAGAATTGACAAAGGTTAGTGAAAGAGGAGTTTGCTGCATATACACAAGTGTGTATGACTAGTGCTTTTCACCAAAGAAAACCTACAATGTCACTCCAGTTGTTTCAGGGTTTTAGCCACAAAGATAAAAACAGTCGATTGCTTGAAACAAATTGTTCCGCTCCATTGGCAGAGCGTGTCCGTTGTGTGCAAAGTTTCAGTTGATATCTTAATAAGGAATTTCCCATAGTCAAAGATGCACGGGTTTCTTGGACAATCGAAGATAATGTGAGAGAGTTGGACCAGGGTTAAAAATCTTGCCGAGTGAAGCACATTCCATCTAGGCTAAAGAAACTGCAGGTGTTGAAAAATGGGAAGAAGTCACCTCTGCTGTTCGCGATTGACGGAACGAGAAATGCCACTGAATGGGGCTCTTCTCTTCCTAACTACACACAAACACGGCAAGTACCATTGTTCTTTACATGCTTCTCTAAAATATATTGCCGTTGCAAAACTGGAATCAGCCAGTCTGATGCAAACACTTCCCAGAACTATTGCAAGACTCTTTGGAGATTGTGGAGAGCGAACAATGAGCATCTTAGTCTGAAGATGCATCCCCAAACACTCAAATACGGCCCAAACCTCTCTGTTTTCTGTTTATACAGGTACACTGATGCTGGTTGGGACGCCAGCTCTGAAATAAACCTGTGCAATGGAAGAAAAGAACAAGTCTGCTGGGGCCACCTCATCTGTGGTACCCCATTTCTTGGGCCCACAAATGCAGGGCAATCATGCTAAATTCTTGCATGCCCAGAAGAGGCTCTTATAAAATTTTGTCCTCCAACAGGCAGAGGGAGGGGTGGGCTTAACAAAAGCAAGGCAGGTTCAGCTGCCTGGTATATAGAAAAGAGAGAAAGCAGTCCTGTTGCCTTTGCACTGCTAGACGTACAAACTGTAGTGTGTATGCAGCTTTGATAGGCGGCTTGTTAGGAGAAAAAGTGGAAACTCTGAAGGGCAGAGCCCACTGCAACTCAAGAGAGAAAAGGCGCCAGAAATACCTTCTTCAGCGTCTGACATATATTCACCATCACTGAGAATTTCAGGGGCGTTTGCTTTACATGCTGCACAAGTCAAGTGAACAAAACGTTAGGCTCGTTTCACAAATCCAGGGAAACAATTTACCGTTGCAATTTTAACAGAAAAATCCCAGGAAAAGGGGTCTTCTCAATCACAGGCATCTTTCATGCACATACCTTCATCATCAGACATGTCCAAAACTTCGTTCATGGTTTCTGGGACGTTCATTTTATGTTTTTCTGTGACAGTCTGTTAAAAAGGAAGAAGCACCGTTTCGATTTAAAATGATTAGTAACGTTCTCTGGAAACTGTTGTAATAATCATCTACATGGAGTAGTTTTCCCTACTATTCCCTTGCAGTATTTCATGTGCCTATTTTATCATTACAGCAAATACTCAAAATGATACTGATGTGACTGTGTAGACCAGGGTTAGGCAACCTTGGCTCTTTTATGACTCGTGGACTTCAACTCCCAGAATTCCTGAGCCAGCATGGCTCAGCTTGGAAACCCCTCCCTTTCTCCTCAGTATGGCTGGCTCAGGAATTCTGGGAGTTGAAGTCCATGAGTCATAAAAGAGCCAAGGTGGCCTACCCCTGGTGTAGACCAATCCTCTCCAGGTGGGTCAGACTACAGTCCCCATCAACCCCGCACTGTCTGAATATAATGCGATCTCTACTCCTACCTATTGGGGTATTTCTACCTGGCTTCTTCCAGGCAAGTCTACCGTAGCTATTTTCTGTTGCTTTCCTCAAAAAGTTTTCTCTCCGTCCCCTCCATATACACACCATCTACTCCACAGCCCTGGGATTTCCTAATAAGCAAGGTCTGGGGCAGAGTGAAAAGATACCCCCCTCATTAGCCACAGAAGCACCCTAGGGATCTTGGGCCTGTTGGTTCCACCTAATCCAGAGGTATTGGCCCCTTCATGACTTGTGGACTTCAACTCCCAGAATTCCTGAGCCAGCATGTCTGGCTGAGGAATTCTGGGAGTTGAAGTCCACGAGTCATAATAGGGCCAAGATTGCCTACCCCGACCTAATCCATGGGCTGATATGGGGGGGGGAAATGAGAGGATTCTTATGTACCTCATTTTGAGCTTTCTCACCCCAAAAAATAGGGGGAGGGATATAAATCTAATAAACAATTAACATAAAAAGTAGGGGGAGGGATACGAATAAACGATGAACGTTAAATTATTCATTTCATGAGGGCTGAAACTAATTTGGGACAAAAGCAGGATATCGACCGGCCAATCAGTAACAAAAATATATATATATATTGAACAAATGTCATGCAGTGTTAGGAGAACACAACCTTCCCAATACGACTGGCTGCTCCTCGTTGTTTCAGCAGTTATTGTGTTCACTGCTCCGTTTCCTCCGCTTCTCTTCATCCTTGTTACAGACGCTGCTTTCGATTAATTCTTTTATTTTAAACCTGCCCTCTGTAAAATTATTTGCAAGCTGCAAGGAAACTCTGTAAACCTAACAATTATATGAGGAACTTCCCGAAACGGGTGAAAATAACAGAGGAGGGAGCTGAGAGGGGTCCACAGTGAGCTTTCCTCCGCTGAATTTTCATCTGCCTTCAGCACTTATTCTGCTAAGGCCCTCAGATGGACGCAGTTCAGGCGGTGGAGACAAAGGTCTCCATGGGAACTTCTGCAGCATGAAGTGCACCAGCTAACCTCTTCTTCTAGTGAGAAAGAGAGGTCAGTCTCTTTAGTTAGACTGCAGGAAAGGTGGTGTAGAAAATTTTTTCCAGCCTCTCCAAAACTGGTCTCTTTGGCTCTTTCCTGCTGCAGTTTTAAGAAAAAAAAAACCCCACCTGGAGAGGATTCTGTCATGGAAAGCAGCTACCCTGAATCATTCTGAGGATCATCTCCCCAGCTCTGGTCTAAAAAGTGGATAGACTGCCTTGGCACGGAGTCAGATGCATTTCTAATAAAGGAGAATATTTGCAGTACAGGGTTGAAATGAGCGTCCTTGGTGCTCTCTCGCAGATGCTTCATTACCCAAACTAGGAAACATCATCAGGATAATGAAATCAAGATCACATAAAGTGTTAATACCACTTTGCAAGGCCTTGGTAAGGCCACACTTGGAAGACGGCATCTAGTTTTGGTCACCACGATGTAAAAAGGATGTTGAGACTCTAGAACAGTGATGGCGAACCTTTTAGAGACCGAGTGCTCAAAAACTAGCCCCGACCCCGCTCTGCCCCCGCTCCGCCCCCACTCTGCCTGCCCGCAGGGCCACTCACCGCCTCCAGGGCCCGCTGCACATCACCCAGGCAGTCCAGCAGTGCCATGGCGGCTACATGCCCTCTGCCCGCGCCCCACAGCATCAACTGTGCATGATGAGGCGTGATGGCAGAGTCTTGTCTACCCGCCTGATTGCCATGTCCTTGGCTATGCTGCTCTCTGTGGGCCATGCTCGGGGGCGACTCTCCTCCAGGGGGGCTGCTGGTGAGGAGGGGGTCGTGGGGGGAGGCAAGGCTGGGGCAACGGCACGGGTGCCCACAGAGAGGGCTCCGAGTGCCACCTCCGGCACACTTGCCATAGGTTCGCCACCACTGCTCTAGAAAGAGTACAGAGAAGAGCAACAAAGATGATCAGGGGACTGGAGACTAAAACATATAAGGAACAGTTGCTGGAATTGGCTATGTCTAGTTTAATGAAGAGAAGGACGGCGGGGGCATGATAGCAGAGTTCCAATATCTCAGGGGCTGCCCCAAAGAAGAGGGAGTCAAACTATTCTCCAAAGCGCCTGAAGGCAGGACAAGAAGCAACGGATGGAAACTAATCAAGGAGAGAAGCAACCTGGAACTAAGGAGAAACTTCCTGACAGTGAGAACAATTAACCAGTGGAACAACCTGCCTCCAGAAGCAGTGAATGCTCCAACACTGGAAGTTTTTAAGAAGAGACTGGACAGCCATTTGTCCGAAATGGTATAGGGTTTCCTGCCTGAGGCAGGGGATTGGACTAGATGACCTCCAAGGTCCCTTCCAACTTTATTATTATTATTATTATCATCATCATCATCATTAAAGTCTGCAAGAAAGCAACCAAGCTCAGAGAGCACCAAAGACCCCTCAGATGCATTTCTGTTATGTTTTGTTTCTTTGGAATGACACAGCAGCTTCCAATGGACAGGGAGCCATACTTACAATTGTCGTCATTGTCTCTTCCGTCACTATTTTCAGCGTGTCGACGACAGAAATGTATCCCAGTCGTTTGGCAATGGCCAGGGCAGTGTTCCCATTCTAGAGAAGGAAAAGCTTCCTAAGAAGAGGGACTCCAGCAAATCCTCCACTGAAGAGGCAGCTAGAAGTCCAGCGTGCTTCCCTTCAGGAATTTTTAGCTGCCCTCTAACTAGGAGGGGTTAGTTTGAGGCTGTTTCCATGGGAAGCAAATGGAAAAGTAAAGTCTGGCTTGAACAAGCAACCACTGCCGGGCAAACAGAGACAGTTGGGGTTATCGACACTCCATCTGTGACCAAGCTCATGAATTCTCAGAAAAAGGGATACTTTAAATTGCACCGGGCAGAACGGAGAGGTGAGGAAAACACCAGGTTTTTAGGGCTGCCTTTAAGTCTGGCTGAAAATCCAGACAGGGAAAACATCTCAAAGGTCCTGAGAGGGGGGGGGGATGACCTCTCTTGAGCTTCTCTATGAAAGCCACCCACAGACAGAAGTCGGGGGGGGGGGATCCAAGGGCAACCTGCTTCTTGAGAACGAGGAGAGCCTGGTACAAGTCTGCATCCTTCCCTTTTGAGAACTCCAGAATTATGAACAGAAACAGAAGCGCAGCCGTTGACCAGCCAAAGAGGAAGCCTGCCAAAAGTGGGACCCAAGATCCCTCTCCCCACACACGCACACACACAATTTCTTACCACAGTGAGCTCGTTGGGGGATGCACCGTTCTGCAGCAGGACGTTGATGATATGGGTGTGTCCTTGTTGAGCTGCCTGGTGCAGGGGGGTGTAGCCATTCTAAGGAGAAGAAAAGTGAAAGAGGGCTGTTGCAAGAGACCCTCCAGGGACCCCCTTCCCCATCCACACAGAGGAAGGGAGACAACAGATGGGAAGGGGGGGGTGAGGATCGGAGAAAAATCTTACCTTGGTTTTGGCGTTCACTTTTGCAAATTGCTGCAGGAGGAAATTGACTATCTTTATGTTTCCATAGTGGCACCCAACGTGTAATGGAGTGTAGCCCATCTGAAATTAAATCCAGACAAAAGGAAAGTGCAGAAAGAACGGCAGGATGATAAGTAAGGCACTATTAATAATAACGTAATGCATTTAAGCTCCAAGTCTTCTCCTCCACCCCACACCAAGGTCTAAAGTAGCTCCAGTTGCGTTTTTTAAAAAGGTTTTCAGAGAACGCATTGGCCCAAAAAGCAGATGGACCCAGTTTACGGAATCCCTATCATTATTGCAATGGGGGAGCAAACAAAGGCAGCGGCCATATTTAATGAATACCCCAATGTCTAATTTTGTGGTGCTAGCTGGGAATTTTGTAGGTTGGGAATGCTTCCTCGACCAGATGGACGGCTGGACTTTGAGCCACGAGATCTGGATTCAAGTTCCCTTGCAAGTCGGAAGCTGAGCTAGAAGTCTCTATCACAACTATCCTATCTCATGGGGCAGTGATGGCGAACCTTTTAGAGACCGAGTGCCCAAACTGCAACCCCAAACCCACTTATTTATCGTCGGGTGCCAGGAGGACGTGGCCGTGGTGGTCATGGCAGGCCGGGTGGGTGTGGCCAAGGTGGGCGTGATCACCTCAATGTTGCTCGTGGGGAGGGACGCCTGTGGGGGCCGGGCAGGGTTGGGGGAGAACCAGGGGGTCTCTGGCAGGTGGGGCGGTGGGCAGGAGGCTCGTCCTGCGCGGCGAGGCGAGGCAGTGCAGGGATGCCATTGTCACAGGGCAAGGTGAAAATACTAGATGGACACGTGGCAAGGGTGCTCACTTTTTGTGTGGCTCCTGTCGCAATGAACGTATCTACTCACACTGTAGGGCTGAGGAAGCCCCAAGGATTGCATCACAATAAAAAACGGGAGGAGAGGGTGGGAATCTCAGAGAGAGAAAATTCTGCTCCATCAAGAATGCTGATGACAAGGAGGCGATGGTGTCTTCAGACATTTAAGGATCACCACAATTACCCTTAAAAGTCACGAGCAATTTAAGCCTTATCGTTTCCATCAAGATAATATTATTTCTCCTTTCGAGACAGGTGCTTATTTAGCAGAACTGAGCTGGGAATGCATGACAGGGACAGTTCACAAAAGAGTCAAGGTAATGTGATCTTTACTGATGTACAATTGCATCACAAATAAAAGCTCTCCGGGCCCCTGGTTGCACACATTCTCACACCTCCTCAAGACACAAGTGCTTATTTATTAGACACATGTTAGTATGGAGCTGCTTGCTCGCTTGACAACAAATATATGCACGTATATTCACATTTTTATGGTGGCATCTACTGTTTGTTTTTAAAGCACAGGGATATTCCTAGGACACAAACCAACAGGATCTACTGAGATCCTGCCAGCTAGCAGATTTTGCTTGATAGAGCCAAGCAAGGATGAGAACCAGCATTTCCTTCTCACAGCCCTGCCCAGCATCTCTGGATGGAGATGGTCTACAGAGAATTTAGCAGGAGGCCAACAAGCATTTGCTTTTATGTACTAAGTCCTGTTGCCATCATCATCCCAGCTCTTGGAACATGGTCCTGGTTTGAGAATCAGCCCAGAATTTGAGGTATTGCAACACCATCCAGAAGATTTAAACAAAATGTGGCCCAAAGTCCTTTAGGAACTTGAGTACCCTTGAGTACCATTTGTTGGGGGTCAAGGGAAAGGGAGGGTTTTGCCTTCTCTTTCTGCTCAAGATCCCCATGTACAATTGGTGGGCCACTGTGTGACACAGAATGCTGGACTCGATGGGCTTTGGCCTGATTCAGCATGGCTCTTCTTATGTTCTTATGTCCTTAGGAAGATTGGATCCTGTTCTATCTTTTCTTGTTTAACAACAAATAGCCTTTTAGATTGCACCAAAAACGTGGGGAACATTAGAAGCGCATAAAACAGAGCTAACTGTCCTGTCTGGATATTATTTCAGCTTAATTCAGTCAAAATGTGAATATTTAGGCCATTAACTTAGCCCAGGGGCAGGCAACCTTGGCTCTTTTATGATTCGTGGACTTCAACTCCCAGAATTCCTGAGCCAGCATGGGGGAACT
Source organism: Bothrops alternatus (assembly GCA_034064705.1). Taxonomy (NCBI): domain Eukaryota; kingdom Metazoa; phylum Chordata; class Lepidosauria; order Squamata; family Viperidae; genus Bothrops; species Bothrops alternatus. Next base: position 2,410,880 of record JARGCV010000259.1, on the reverse strand, counting down.
ATGGCCCCTTCATGACTCGTGGACTTCAACTCCCAGAATTCCTGAGCCAGCCATGGCTCAGCTTGGAAACCTCTCCCTTTCCCCTCAGCATGGCTGGCTCAGGAATTCTGGGAATTGAAGTCCACGCGTCATAAAAGAGCCAAGGTTGCCTACCCCTGACTTAGCCTCTCTATTCTTTCCTTTATAGGACTGATTGATGGAGCATATAAGACCCAACAGAAACAACAAAATGAATTAATCTTCCATTCCTTATAATTTCCTTTCTTTCATCTAAACAAGGAGACATAATCAATGAAATTACACGTGACTTGGTTATTGCATTCGCCAGTTGGTGGGTTCAAAACGCAATGAATTGCGAGCTAACCAAACAGGTTGGATTTAGCTCACAAGAACCCAACCAAGTCTAATGCTAAACAAATTTAACGTGTCCTGCAAGTAAAGCCCCTAGTAAATACGATGTGCAAACACAGCCGTTGAGCACAGTTCTGTTTAACTGTACATCATTTTTGGCAGAGGAAATTTAATTCCTGGATTGTTCAGGGGAGGGCAAAGCATACGTGGTGCCATCTTGTGATACAATTACAGTAACAGCTACACAAATGGCTTCTTAAAGGGGAATTGGTATGGAGAGCCAATTCTGAGTACACCTTTTCATTCTGATCTGGCCTGAATCAAAGTCCTGATAATAATAATAATAATAATAATAATAATAATAATAATAATAATAATAATAATAATAATAATAATAATAATAGTAGTAGTAGTAGTAGTAGTAGTAGTAGTAGTAGTAGTAGTAGTAGTAGTAGTAAAGTTGGAAGGGACCTTGGATGTCATCCAGTCCAACCCCCTGCTCAGGCAGGAAACCCTATACCATTTCGGACAAATGGCTGTCCAGTCTCTTCTTAAAAACTTCCAGTGTTGGAGCATTCACTGCTTCTGGAGGCAGGTTGTTCCACTGGTTAATTGTTCTCACTGTCAGGAAGTTTCTCCTTAGTTCTAAGTTGCTTCTCTCCTTGCTTAGTTTCCATCCGTTGCTTCTTGTCCTGCCTTCAGGCACTTTGGAGAATAGCTTGACTCCCTCTTCTTTGGGGCAGCCCCTGAGATACTGGAAGGCTGCTATTTATTTATTTATTTATTTATTTATTTATTTCGATTTCTATGCCGCCCTATTCCAAAAACTCAGGGCGGCTTACAACATAATCAGTAGCATATCGAAATCAAATACATTATAAAACCCCTAGATTAAAACCAATCATTCGAAACAAACTTACAACAAACATATACTGGCTGGGGCAAGGTGTCAACTGCCCCAAGCCTGCCGGCAAAGATGTGTCTTTAACAGTTTGCGAAAGGCGGAGAGGGTGGGGGCAATACGGACTTCTGGGGGGAGTTGATTCCAGAGGGCCGGGGCCGCAACAGAGAAGGCTCTTCCCCTAGGCCCCGCCAGGCGACACTGTCTGGCTGACGGGACCTGGAGAAGGCCGACCCCATGGGCCCTAACCGGTCGCTGGGTTTCATGCGGCAGCAGACGGTCCCACAAGTAACCTGGTCCGATGACATGCTATCATGTCCCCCTTCATCCTTCTCTTCACTAAACTAGACATACCCAATTCCAGCAGCCGTTCCTTATATGTTTTAGCCTCCAGCCCCCTGATCATCTTTGTTGCTCTTCTCTGTACTCTTTCTAGAGTCTCAGCATCTTTTTTACATCGTGGTGACCAAAACTGGATGCAGCATTCCAAGTGTGGCCTTACCAAGGCCTTGTAAAGTGGTATTAACACTTCACGTGATCTTGATTCTATCCCTCTGTTAATGTAGTTATGTAGTGGACTATCTGTTATGTAGTGGACTATCATTCAAAAGAATGCAATGAAAATAGCTCTAAATGCTGCAGCCATGTCCCCCTTTTTGAGATGGCATTTCAGATATGCTAACTCCTACCCTTTCCTTTAGGACCATTTTGCTTTACCGTGAGCACTAAGCAAGCTAACAGGGCACCATCTAGGCTTCTAATTAAATTGCCGGTGCAATTTAATGGGAGGCTCAGGAAATGCTTTTAAAAAATGATTCACTGGAGACACTGAATGTGCTGGAAAGAGGCAGTAGAACAGGGAACTGAAAGTGCCACCACCTCCTCCTCCTCAAGATAGTAGCCTGACTTGAAACAGATCCAGTTCCCAACTGCTTTCCTAATTTATTTGTGGCTAAATGTGATGTGTTTTAAGTGTGAGATTTCTCCTCTGTCTGCCTGTTTTTCCCTCCATGGATTTTGCTGCCGCAGGCTACCGTTACCGGCACCACCTTTTATGGCAGGGTAATCAGCTTTCTGACCTTTGATAAGAGGACAAGGGCAGGTAATTATTACTGCAGCAGGCTTTTTTCCACTTCCAAAATAAAGAGCCCCAAAACCCTTTCATCAGAATATCCAGCTGGGCTGTCTGTTATTATGTCCGCCACAGATCCTCGGTCTGGAAGGCAGTGAGACCACACAGCTTGCCTTCATCCAGCTATGCAGTTGGGCCTCCAGTCCAGAGTGAGTCTGGTTTTTAGGTTTTTGGTTGCGACTGTTATTGCTTTTTTAAGGATAGGGAGAAATGAAGGCAAGCGTCTCTCTTTCACCTGATCAAAAGGGAAAAAAAATATCTACTCTCCCAACTTGAGAAGTTCTCCTCAGCCTGTCTTCTGCATCCACATCTTTGGGCCAGGAGTCAACAAGCTTCTTGAAGAAAAACAGGCCAAAAAAAAAAAAAAAATCTGTTGCTGCCTTTCAACTACTTCAACCTGCCAAAGATTTAGGGCTGCACCTCCTATAGGCCTCAGCCAGCCCGGGGAACGACTATTATGATTATGGAAGTTGTAGTCTGAACCTCCTGTGGCTGATTAGTTTTTTGAAGCAACCTAGAACTAAGGAGAAACTTCCTGACAGTTGAGAACAATGAACCAGTGGAACGACCTGCCTCCAGAAGCGGTGAATGCTCCAACACTGGAAGTCTTTAAGAAGAGACTGGACAGCCATTGGTCCGAAATGGTATAGGGTTTCCTGCCTGAGCAGGGGGTTGGACTAGATGACCTCCAAGGTCCCTTCCAACTTTTTTATTATTATTAATAATAATAATAATAATAATAATAATAATAATATCACATGCCTCACAGCTAAACAGGTCAATCAATTCCAAAGCAGAAGAGTGAGTCTAGGGTTGAGCGAGGCAGAGTGTGGAAATGAGGCATTATGGTAGACATGAGAAGGACCATCCATCCACAAATGGATGAGATCAGACACACAATCGAAAGGCCCAGAAAGGGGTCCATAGGCAGCTGGCCAGGCACCAGAGGAGATCTGATCAGCTGCATCCAGGATCCCATCCATCTGTGGTGTCATATTTATTTACACCTTTATTGAACAAAGGTGCCTTTGGCACAAGACATAATTCCCAAGTCAGAAAGGGCCAGAGGGAGCAGCTGGTTCTACCCATGTTAATTTGCCTCTTCTGGGATGGTTCCACAAATCCTACCTTAGTGGGTGCATCCACCACAGCTCCTTGGTTGACCAACACCTCTGCAACGTTGATTCTGTCCTCCTGCGCTGCCAAGTGCAGTGGAGTCAGGCCACTCTGCAAATCACACGCGGCAAATCAAATTTTGGGCAGGAGGATCTGCTCAGAAGCATCAGGGCCTGAGTTTTATGTCCAGCAAGGCTGGGCTTCTCCTCCTGAGCTTAACAAGAGGTCAGCAGAAAATGCACGGTGGGGTGCTCAATACACATTTCAACCACGTTATGTCCAATTACACAACTAAAGACTGAAAAAGGAGTAGATGGTGCAGGAACAAGTCAGTTGCCATGCTTTATAAAGCGAGTACTGTTGTTTGTGTTGGGGTAAGATACAGTGTAGGCTACTCTCTTGTTGGTGCAGCACAACTACTCCAGAAGCCCTTTCCCCAAGGTTTATTTATCTTGAACATGAATCTGGCATGTAGAAAACTAATCAAAAAGATGCTATGAGGCTCCTTGCAATGCTGCATTTTCCTACAACGGGAAAAGACCATTCGTAAGATCTCAAAGGTGCTCAAAGCAGCAACTGCACTTTTGAAGAATGATACCCCAGGCCCATTAAACACCTGGCCCGAGCAACGTTTTATCAACCACAATCAAGTTTTGTTCCATCGTACTTGGTCTTCCTACAAGCCTCGGAGCGGAAGAAATGTTCCTGCTATCAGATCGGGTGGCCCACATGATTTGGCCACGGGGCTTCTTTTGGCTGTGTTTTTTGGGGGGGCCAACTGTGTGATGTCCAAGGCAACAGGCCGCAAAAGGAATTTGCTCACTTCATCTCATGCACGTTTTGTATTAATTTAGTGAAGATTGACTGGTTAATTTGCATTTAGTCAACTCCATGTGATGATGGTCTGTGGTTCTATAGTGAACTTGCAATAGATGTAATAGAACTACTGGAGTTAACTACAATATCCCTGTAATTCAGTCCAATGATTCAGAAGCAGGACATAAAAATACAGAGAGGTGTAAGAGAATCTATCTATCTATCTATCTATCTATCTATCTATCTATCTATCTATCTATCTATCTATCTATCTATCTATCATCTATCTATCTTATCTACCTATCTATCATCTGTCTGTCTATCATCTGTCTGTCTGTCTGTCTATTTTCTCTCTCTCTCTCTCCCTACCTACCTACCTACCCACCCTGTCTGTCTGTCTGTCTGTCTACCCTACCTATCTACGCCCTCTCTCTCCCCATCTCTCTCCTCTATCTTCTGTCTGTCTGTCTATCTACCTACCTATCTACCTATCTACCTACCCTATCTGTCTGTCTACCCTATCTACCCCCTCCCCCTCCCCCCCCTCTTTCTCCTCTATCTTATCTATCTTATCTATCTATCTATCTATCTATCTATCTATCTATCTATCTATCTATCTATTTTTCTGTCTATCAAGAGCGAGAGAAAGAACTAAGAGAATCTGATAGCAGTTTATTAAACCTTTTTATATCCCTTGCAAAGTTCAACATTCAGGATTCCCATGACTCTCCTATGGCAGACAGGGCTATATTTGTCCTGGATCACAGTTTTTATGATCCTCTCCCGCCATCATTCACGCCATTAAATCTGGCTTGCAAGCTATTCCACATCCTCGTATAGGGCAGAGATTGAATGTCATGCAAAACTCACGGTCACGGAACAAGATTCCCCGTGGACTACGGAGTTACTATGGACAACGGGCAGCAGCACCATACAGCCCAGCCAGGCCACTGGAGAGCAGGGAATCTCTCCACAGCCCACATACCTTGTTGCTGAGATTCACATTGGCGTTTCTGGTGAGAAGCAAGGAGACCATGTCCATGTGACCCTCCTGGGAAGCCAGATGCACAGGAGCAATGCCTTGCCTGGTCACGGCATTCGCATCAGCGCCGTATTCCAGTAACGTGGTTGCTATGTCCATCTGGTTCTTCTTGGCAGCGATGTGCAGCGGAGTGTAACCATTCTGTCAAGGCAAATGTCTTTGGTTATGGGCTCTTTCATTAAAAAGGAGAAGAGCTATTATAACTGGCGTTTGCCGGTAAGGATTTCTAAACCTTTAACTACATACTTTCTCTTGTGTGGGAAAAAAAGATTTCTTTTCCTTTTTCCAGGAAATTACACAATCTCCACCTCCCTCTCCACCCCCCTCCCCATAAGTAATATTTCTTTTCTGGCCCTTTCTTGGTGATTTCCAAGACAATCACGTTGCCTGGAAATGCCTTTGTGGATTTTCCTTATTCTTTCAGCTAAGAAACATCACTAAGAAAAGAAGGATCAGTTTTAATGAAGAAATATTCTTCTGGTGCCCAACCTCATTCTCTCTTTCCTCCCCTTGTAAAAAACATAATCTGAAGATTGGAAACAATTCCATTAATATATTTAAACTGGCAAGGTGCTTCTGTAGGAGCTTGGGTGGGAACTGGGAGATGAAGAGAACCCTCTGAGATGTTAGAACATGCTGAAGCAGAACCCTGGACAGGATGAGGGTGATGTCACAGGGCATCTTCCAGTGACACAATGGAGGCATTCTCTTCCCGCTCTTCCATCAAGGGAAGTCGTGAAACTAAGGTAGATGTTCCCTGGATTCTACCCTGGAGATCGCAGTCTGTCCAAAGACAGACAGATATGGCCATTTCCTCACCTCTGCAGAACTAAGAGTTGGGGAAAGCTTAACTGCTCTCTGTAAAGGAGGATTTGCAAAAGGGAGATATGACTAGGGAGGTGGTCTGAAAAGGGGGAAAAAGAGAAATATTGGGGCGGGGGGCGTAAAACTTTTTAAAAATACAAAAAAAGAAGAGTTTTAATAAGTGCGACCTTAGGAAAGCAGAAATATGCCCCCCTCCCGCTTTGCCCCCACTCTGGGTCTTCTCATCTCAAGAGAGGATAGAACAAATATCAAGCAAAAATCCACAATTTCATTTTTAGATTGTTTGGGTAGCTGCCTTAAAAATAAAAACATAAGCCAGCCAGTAAGTCATAGCCTGTCTCTTAATTGTGGAGACGCATAAGCTCGCTAGAAAACAGAGTAACCACAGCTCAACTACAACCTTCTCTGTTCACAGACTCTGGATGACTTTCTGATTCTAGGACCCGGTTGTGGAAAAAAAGACAGATTAAGAAGCTGGGATGCTGGCACTGCACCGTCTAGGCACGAATAACTGAGAAAGTTCTCCAGGAAAGTTACAAATGGCATGTTAAAGCCATTCTTGCATCCTATTTGCTCCTGGGGAGGAAAGCTATGGCAAATCTAGACAGCATACTAAAAAGCAGAGACATCACCCTGCCAACAAAAGTACGTATAGTCAAGGCCATGGTTTTCCCAGTTGCAATGTATGGCTGTGAAAGTTGGACCATAAGAAAGGCTGAGCGCCAAAGAATGGAGGCCTTTGAACTATGATGCTGGAGAAGACTCCTGCGAGTCCCCTGGACTGCAAGGCGATCAAACCGGTCGGTCCTAGAGGAGATCAACCCCGACTGCTCTTTAGAAGGCCAGATCCTGAAGTTGAAACTCAAGTACTTTGGCCACCTAATGAGAAGGAAGGACTCCCTGGAGAAGAGCCTAATGCTGGGAAAGATGGAGGGCAAGAGAAGAAGGGGATGACAGAGAATGAGGTGGCTGGATGGAGTCACTGAAGCAGTAGGCGTGAGCTTAAATAGACTCCAGAAGATGGTAGAGGACAGGAAGGCCTGGAGGAACATTGTCCATGGGATTGCGATGGGTCGGACATGACCTCGCAACTAACATCATTTGCAAAACCTGATTTTTGGCATAAAGCTGTGACTGTTAGTTGTACAGACTGGTGCGTATTTAGAGTTGAGCTGCATTTTTGCAATATTGTTTTCGTAGAGCAATGAAAAAGAAAATGTTTGACGGGGAGGAGGGGAAATGACAGACTTCCCACCCTCCAGCCGATGAAGACAACTGGAGCAGGATAAATCCTTCCTTTCCAGAGAAAATATTGAAGGAGATCCTCAGCCAATGTGGACATCTGGTCAACTCTTAGCTGATTAGTGAACAGCTCTTGGAAGGCCCTTCCCTCACTGAAGCTGATCTCAGCTCAGTTTTGTGACTTTCAGGAAGATAGGCAGCTGCTCAGCCATTGGATCAAAGGTGAAGGAATCCAGGGAGCCAACCCATAATTTCTGGTTTTCTCTCAAGTCTGTCATTTTGTCATTTGGGCTGTAGTGCAACTGTTGGCTCAGGGGAAGAAAACAGAAGTGCTTGCTCTATGAAAAGATATTTTTCTGCGTCAAACTAAGGTGATATCCTGACTCCGTGTTATTTCTTGTTATTGCACCCAGTGATAAAGCTTTGGAACTCAGACCTATTTTAGAAAAGGACCAGACATCTAAGTGTTTCACCATTCAGATGGAAGCAATCCCAAGGAAGCCCCTTTGTGCCACTTTTTATTCTCTGAACAAACCCTTAAAACAGGCTTTTGCAACGAGAAAGCCCATTGGTCCAAAATAAGGAGTGTATATACCAAGCTCAACATGATGATACTAACAACCCTAACCCCAATGGGCCAAGGAATGGCTGCTTTGTTTTACAGCTTTAGGACAATATTTATAAAATAACTTATGTTTCTCAAGGCAGTTTGGAACCAGACAGAGAAAGAAGCCTGTGGTTTGTAAATTACTTGTCATAAAGATATCCACACATTTGCTTTGGGCGTAAACCCCTGAGCAGTGTGCTATAGGTCCTCCCTTGATTTGCAGGCCTCAAGACTGATTGTTAGGTTTCTCCCATCCCATCTTATCACAGCTCACCTTAACTCACAACTGGTATGTAACATTTTCCCATTAGGGTCATTTGGATTTGAGTCAGCAAGCTGGAGCCTATGAGTCTGGCACATCTTGGAAATGGCCAAGTCCCCCAAAACATCACTCCATTGGGTAATCAGGGGACGTCTGCCCCCCATCTTCCCTTTTAAGTGGGCCACAGCAAAGCAGTCCCCAGAGGCGAAGAGAAGAACAATTCATCCATCATCTCTTAAACTCCCCTCCATGAATTCAGTTCTGTTAAGGCCGAAGGGTCTTTCTGAAGTGTTTCTTTTCCTGTCTGAACAGCCTAAGTGAGCCCACCACAGGAATTTATAAATTTATGAATTTATAATTCGTTTATTCCAAGAGTCTTGCTGGATTGGATTAAGATCAAAATTCTACATCCGTTTCTCTAGGAGCAAAGGTTAGCGACCCTCTCTGAGAAAGCACGTACAGGATTGCACTGAAAAACAGAGCATCAGAGGTTGGGTTTGAATCTACGTCCTGGAATTTGGATTGTTATCTCCTGGGTAGAAATCAATTTCCATGTTTGCCAAGTGTCCACCGAAATGCAAACATGTTGCCGGCATTTTCCACTTCAGCCTTTCCAATCTCTAATCAAGCTACACACAGGTTGCCACACAGATACTGATGAAAGTGATAAACAACCATGCAAGGGTCTTACTTGACTTTTTCTGCTTAACTCTTTCCTTTCCTTTGACAATGATGATTGCTTTCTAATATGAACTTATGTTTAATGTTGATGGTTTTAATAAAATAATTTTTTATTAAAAAAAAAAAACAATAGAGAAAAAGTAGCCCGTTCAAGTTATACATTTGCTCTCGTGCAGGAAGAAACGAAAGCAGGGTAGCCCTGAAGCTCAAGAATCAATGCTACTATTCATACAACACATTTAATCAGATGAGATCTAGCCAAAGGGCTCCTTGCCCATATCTTAACTTGGTCTGATTTCAACGTTTCTGGGTTAGCGCATTATACAAATCCAGTATGCCAATGGGACCCAGAAAATCGATAAATAAGCTAACACAATAAGCGTGTGCTGTGAGTGTTGCCAGAATATTTTAGAAACGGGTATCTCCCTGATGCTGTGTGAAAAAACCTGAAGGAACTCTGGCACTTCCTACTCCTCACCTTCATGGAGACTCTCTGTAATACTGACACAGGAAATCTGGATACACTACTATTTACACGGAATCCTAGATTATCTAGGTCAGGGATAGGCAACCTTGGCTCTTTTAGGACTCGTGGACTTCAACTCCCAGAATTCCCCAGCCAGCCATGCTGAGGGGAAAGGGAGAGGTTTCCAAGCTGAGCCATGCTGGCTCAGGAATTCTGGGAGTTGAAGTCCACGAGTCATAAAAGAGCCAAGGTGGCCTACCCCTGGTCTAGGTTGACCTCCGATGTCCTCTTGTGCCAATCATCCCTTATGTTTTTCTACTGACCTTATGAGATACATTCTCTCTCTCTCTCTCTCTCTCTCTCTCTCTCTCTCTCTCTCTCTCTCTCTCTCTCTCTCTCTCTCTCTCTCTCTCTCTCTCTCTCTCTCTCTCTCTCCTTCTGCCATTTCTGTAAACCACAAAGACTAAACCTTGCATGCTCTGCTCATAGCAATGCCAGAGCAATCACCTCCATACAATCCATCAATCACCATAACTATCTAAATCTGTGTAAAGCTTAAACAAAATAAAGTCCTCTTTCTTCTGGCACTCCAAAGCTTTCCAGATGTCCCCTCAGAGCACCAAAATGGGGACATTTTGCCAAATGGGGAGGCTCATTTGGACTGTGTACTGCTGCCATGGGTTAACTACAACACTACAGATTTAATTTAATTTACAGTACAAACACAGCTTAGAGCTTCTGTAACAGTTCCCTGGCTGGAAAAATACATTGCGGGTTTTCAATGCAAGTCCAAAAGAGACACAATAGGAAAGCCCATCTCATCTGGGTGGCCCTTAGGGTTAACTTTGTGGTCCCCAATCCATGGGGAGAAGAGTGATCTTCCCAACACATCAACCCTTTGTCAAATCCTCCTCTACCAGCTCCATGTCTTCCTCAGTGTGGATGATCAAGATAAAGGTCGCCTACCATCTAACCTAGGGGTGCCCAACCTTGGCACCTATAAGACCCGTGGACTTCAACTCCCAGAATTCCCCAGCAAGTCCTCCTGAATTCTGAGAGTTGAGGCCCACAAGTTGCAAAGGTTGGATATCCCTGATCTAATCCATCTCCTGCTTCGGATCACCCTATGGCAGTGATGGCGAACCTTTTAGAGACCGAGTGCCCAAACTGCAACCCAAAACCCACTTATTTATCGCTGGGTGCCAGGTGGGCGTGGCCCAATGGGTGAGCGTGGCTGTGGTGGTCATGGCAGATTGGGTGTGTGGCCAAGGTGAGCGTGGTCACCTCAATGTTGCTCATGGGGAGGGACACCTGTGGGCAGGGTTGGGGGAGATCCAGGGGGTCTCTGGCAGGTGGGGCAGTAGACAGTAGGCTTGTCCTGGGGGGTGAGATGAGGCAGGATGGGGGTGCCATAGCCATGGGGCAAGGCAAGGGCTGGGGCGGCTGCTTCCTGACACACTGGCCTGCGGCTGCTGCCTGACATATTGGCCCCCCCACACAGAGGCCAGCGAGTGCATGGGGGCCAATGGTGTCCGTCAGCAGCCACAGCCTGCCAGCCCCTCCGGAGCCCGCTGCCAGCAGTTCAAAGAAGCCACCTCTGAGCTGGATGGCCGGCCGACAGCTGAGGAGGTGATGCAGTGGGTCGTGCCTGGGAAAAGGAGAGCATGCGAGGCCAGGAGGGACGGGACGGGGGGGAAGGAAACCAGCCGTGCTGGGATGCATCCAGCCATGTGGGACCTCGGCGAGTAAGCAGGCGGTTGATTGAAGAGGGACAGTTGCCATCTCCGGGGCATGGCGCATGTGTCCACAGAAAGGGCTCTGAGTGCCGCCTCTGGCACGCGTGCTATAGGTTCGCCACCACTGTCCTATGGTGCCGTTAGAGGAGGCCCAGCAGGGAGGGGAAAGATAGAACGTGTGGCTGCGCAATCACCCCACTCAACGGCATTGGTACCTTTGCAGAGGCGTGAGGAGAAGCTCCTTGGTCCAAAAGGAGAAGTGCCACTTTCTGATTATCGTAATGTGCCGCAACATGCAATGGAGTTAAACCACTCTAAAAACACGTGCAGAACAAACAGGCATGGTTAGAAACCCACTTTACAGAAACACTTGAAGAATTAGGTTCAACTAAGGCAGCGGTTCTCAACCTGTGGGTCGCGACCCCATTTGGGGTCGAACGACCATTTCATGGGGGTCGCCAAACAGCGCAGTCCGCTATTTTTTTATTATTATTTTTTATTTTATTTTTTTGGTCCGCCATTTTTTTGGGGGGGTCCGCTATTTTTTTTCCCCTTTGCCTTGGCCGGCACAGGGGGCAGCACCATGCATGCGCGATGTGGCCCGTTATACCGCGCATGCGCATGCATGATGCGGGCCGTCGCGCCGCGCATGCACATGCACGATGCGGGCCGTCGCGCCGCACATGCGCGATGCGGGCCGGGGTCGAGGCCCAGAAAAGGTTGAGAACCGCTGAACTAAGGTTTGATGAGGCTTATGGTGGTATTAACTGAGATTTTGAAATGATCATCAACAGCAACACAAGATGCAACACAAAACACTGACTCGGGCGGGAATGCTCTTCGCGCTTTTGAAGACGTCAATTTTGTCGACCTGAATAACTATCCTCCCTGATCTCTTATAGACGATGGATCAGAAGTATTGATTCCTACTTTATTTACACGATTCTCAAGAGTTACGTTACTTCTTGTTGTTGTTGTTGTTTTCAGCCCTTTAACAGGGAATGTCTCTTTACCAAAATCTCTTGATAGACACATTCAAACCAGCCTATCAAGAGTAAAGTCTATTCTGGTCTCAAGCACGTCTTCCATCATCTAATTAAAGCAACTCTCGTGTGCATATGCAGCCATGAACACTAAAGTTGGTAAATTTTGCCCAAGATAGATCATTCTTATTTTATGTGAACATTGTGGGTGGTCCTCATGTGCAAAATAACACCATCAAAGATGTGTCTTTTAGTAGAAAGCATGTTGTGCTCAGCTAGAGTGGGGATGAGCCCACCATTGGTAGACTTGAAATGACATGTTAGGGGATAGATTGTCCTGGGGGAAAAAATCCATCTCTGTGGTCACTACATGCAGTAATATGTAACAATAAAACAATTCGATGGCACGTACAGTAGTGGCCAAAATTGTGGAAACCTTTTGGGAAAAGTGTACAGTAGAAATGCCACCTTTGGTTAAGTTTCCACCCATTTTTCTTCTAATTTCTTTATAACTGTAGCCTTGTTCACTTCATAATTCTATTTTACATCACTTTCTGGGCAACCAGTCAATTCTTTGCACCATGACTTTAATTTTATTACGTTTTACAAGCTCACTCAAGGAAAGAACCCAAAAAAACCCCAACCAACATGATAGAGATCCCATAACACACACTGACCAATGTCCTCCTCTCAGCTTCAATACAGGACATCAATCAGTGAATCCTACTGTGATCTGATTGGCTCATTGTCAAAACAAGACGATACCCAATTGGCTTTCTAAACACTCCTGCTCATTGGCTACAATCAGATGAAGGAAATCTACCTGAGATCAACCTAAGTAAGTTGTGCTTCCTTTTTCTGGTTATTTGGCTATCACTTTTCGTAGAATACAGTACACATAATTGAACAAACTTTGTTGCATTACATTCTTCATTAAATTATTTTTCCGTTGATATATAACTTTATGGTATTACTCTCCCCCCCCCAAAAGTAGTGTTATTAGCCACCCAACCTCAAAAATACACTTTTCCCAAAAGTTTTCCACAATTCTGGCCACTACTGTAATCAATCCATCAAGGTTTTGTGAAGTAGAAGCATATCCTCAGGGAATCAATGCCGCTTTTTCAGGAGAAACCAAGAGCTTTCGCAATACTACACGGAAGTGATGGAATAGGAGAAATACCCCGGTGAGATCCTGATGCTCTCACCAGTTGATGGCTTTGGTGGATGCTAGAATGACCACGTGGAAGCAACATCTGCCTTACCTTTCCAGCCGCATCTGGAGAGGCGTTTTTCTGAAGTAAGAGGTTGGCAACTTCTATTTTGCCGTATTTTGCTGCCACGTGTAGAGGGGTAAATCCTTTCTGCAAGATAAACATTTGCATTAACCGTTTTATTTGAGGCAAAGGCCATTTTGGCAGAACCCAGGCACAACTGAAGAGGTCGTCTTTTCGTGTCACAGCAGAATCAAACGTGCCCTTCCCAACCCCGTGTGGACCTGGAAGGGACGCGAGGATCCACTTTTCTACGATGCACAAGGAAGCCAATTAAATCACTGTGTTTTCTTTTGAAAGGACTTTCAAATTCTTTTTGAGTTTTCCAAAAACTCTGAAAGCATGGCTCCAGGGATAGGACCACGAAATTTGTAATGTCAGCTCTTGAGTGGAGCCTTCCTATTATTAGCAAAAGAAATATAACTTACGCCGGTCGGTAAAAAGGCAAAATAGAACTCGCTCTAATTTCCATCCCATTCAAAATGGACAAGAATAATTCGGTAAGAGTAATTTTCTGCTTAAAGAAGTAAAATAACACAGCCTGTGTAAAAAAAGGCACCATTTTGACAGAAAACGAATCGGTTTATCCTGAAAACAAAAATAATCAAAGGCCGCTAGGATGATACCCAGTCCGCATAAATAGTTTGAACTACTCCTTGGATAATACTTTTATCGTGGGACACTTCGAGCTTAGAGATCACTGCCTCCTTTGAAGGACCTAAATACATACAGATGAACTTCACATGCACAAATTGTCCTCTTAAATATTCATTGGTTGAATATTTCCTTCTTTTATTTTCTCAACTGGGCACATGGTTGGCCCATATGGCCCGAGTTACTTTGCTACTTGAAGTTAAGGACCTGATGCCTCCAGGCCCCTATTCCAAGCACAGAAGCCAACTGGAGTAGAATGGCGACCTTGGGTGTGGGATCCTCCGCTGCCTTTGTAGAAGGAAGGCTGTTCAAAATGGCTGAAAAACTGCTCCTGCTGCCCCCTCCCAACCAGACACGAGCCCTTCTGCATTATAAAAAGGTTAGCCCTGATTCTGAGCCAAGGTTAGACGGGCTCTGAATTACTACCGGCCGCACGGGTAGTGACGGGAGCGTCGTGGCGCTCCCACGTAACACCGCTCCTGCACAAGCTGCACTGGTTGCTGGTGGTCTTTCGGGTACGGTTCAAGGTGCTAGTGACCACCTTTAAAGCGCTCCATGGCATTGGAGCCGGATACTTACAGGACCGCCTACTGCCAGCAAATACCTCCCGCCGTCCGGTACGCTCCCACAGAGAGGGCCTCCTCAGGGAGCCGTCGGCCAGACAATGCCGGCTGGCAGCCCCCAGGGGGAGAGCCTTCTCTGTGGGAGCTCCCACGTTATGGAACGAGCTCACCCCCGAACTCCGTACAATGACAGATTTACGCACTTTCCGTCGGGAACTAAAAACGTTCCTTTTTTGACAGGCCGGCCTGGCATAGAAGCTTCGGTTCCAGTAGGGTTAGAATGTTTTAGGGGGATTGACTAAATTTTTAAGATTTGTAAGTGTTGGGTTTTAAATGGGGATTTTACGGCCAAACTATTTAATTTACTTTTAATTATTTTAAATTATGTATATTTATATGTTTTTAAATTTTAGGCTGTACACCGCCCCGAGTCCTTCGGGAGAGGGGCGGTATAGAAATTTGATTATAAATAAAATAAATAAAAATAAATAAAGGGATAATTCACAAGTTGCGCTCTGGAGAAGTTTCAGAATGAGAGAGTTGAATTCTGTGGGCTGCTCTCTTCCTGAATGCCAAGAAAGTTCATTCCCAGGTACACCTTTTCCGAAAGTAAAAAAAGAAGGCTAATCTACTATGTTAATATATGCAGGGGGTGGGGAAAGATCACAATCATGCAGACAATGATTTCCTTGTGAGCCTCTACACAAACAGGAGTTGGACTTTGAAGAGTGATTTAAAAAAAAGAGTATTATGCCTTTGAACTTTGATGTACAGGAAACTCCTGAGAGAACACCACGGATGGCCAAGAAATCAAACAAGAGGATCATTGAAAAAATTAATCCAGAATGCTCACTCAAGGCACAAAAGATCAGGCTGAAGTTATCATATTCTGGATAACTGTGTTAAGAACTAGCTCTGGAGAAGCCTTTCATTCTGAGAATGGTAGAAAGAAAAAGACAGCCAGCTGCAAAGTGGAGGGACTCCATTATAACAGGGAAGAGGGCACTATTGGAAAACCTGAAGACTAGGCTGGGCAGAACAATCTGTCTCTGGGGTTGCTATTTATTTATTTATTTATTTATTTATTTTCCGATTTCTATACCGCCCCTCTCCCGAAGGACTCGGGGCGGTGTACAGCCCAAAATTAAAAACATATCAATATACAAAAATTAAGATAATTAAGAATAAATTAAACAATTTGGCCATAAATCCCATTTAAAACCCAATAATTATACATCTTAAAAATAACTCAATCCCCTAAAACAATTTTAACCTTGCTGGAGCCAGAGCTTCTATGCCAGGCCGGCCTGTCTAAAAAGGAATGTTTTCAATTCCCGGTGGAAGGTACGTAAATCCGTCATCGTACGGAGTTCGGGGGGGAGCTCGTTCCAAAGCGTAGGAGCTCCCACAGAGAAGGCTCTCCCCCTGGGGGCCGCCAGCCGACATTGCCTGGCCGATGGCACCCTAAGGAGGCCCTCTCTGTGGGAGTGTACTGGACGGCGGGAGGTATTTGCTGGCAGAAGGCGGTCCTGTAAATATCCGGGTCCGATGCCATGGAGCGCTTTAAAGGTGGTCACTAACACCTTGAAACACACCCGGAAGGCCACCGGCAACCAGTGCAGCTCGCGCAGGAGCGGTGTTACATGGGAGCGCCATGACACTCCCATCACTACCTGCGCGGCCGCATTCTGGGCCAGCTGGAGCCTCCGGGTGCACCTCAAGGGGAGCCCCATGTAGAGAGCATTACAATAGTCCAACAAGTGACTTAATAGCACTCAATCAATCAGTCAGTCAATCAGTCAATCAATCAATCAATCAACCAACCAACCAACCAACCAACCAACCAACCAACCAACCAACCAACCAATCAATCTGTGGGCTTTTCCATGGGAAAAATAACGTATTTCTTACTTGCTAGAATTACATCTTTCTATCTACTCATTCAGCATCTTATAGAAAAACTCCAGAGTCCTGAAACAGTCAACGTGACCTTATTTGGTACGTTGTTGGCCCAGAGCAATAGTTCTATTGGAATCAATGTCATTCCCAGAGACATAATGGTGTTTTGGCAGGGATCTGTTCTCCAAGCTTGCTGTCTAATTTTTTTATTTATTTATTTATTTATTTATTTATTTATTTATTTATTTATTTATTTGTTTGTTTGTTTGTTTGTTTGTTTGTTTGTTTATTTATTTATTTATTTTGTTTGGACTTATATGCCGCTCCTCTCCGAAGACTCGGAGCAGCTTACAACATATATATAAAACAACAATTACAATCTAAGTCCAAGCAAAAAATATTTAAAAATAAAACCCCACACATATTCATCAGTCACACAACAATCCACAATCATCCCCAGGCCTGCTGGCAAAGATAGGTTTTAAGATTCTTTCGGAAGGCCGGGAGAGTGGGAGAAACGCGGACTTCAGGAGGCAGTTGGTTCCAGAGGGCGGGCGCCACAACAGAGAAGGCCCTCCCCCTCGGGCCCGCCAGACGACATTGTTTCGCTGACGGGACCCGGAGGGGGCCGACCCTGTGCGCTCTCACCGGTCGTAGGGAAGTACCGGTATGTGGCAGAAGGCGGTCCCGTAAGTTTAGTTCCCGGATGTTGCATTACCAAACTAGGTAACACCTTCAGCAGGTTATTTGGGGTGAAGTGTCTTTCTCATTTATATAGGTCCTGGGTGGTTGGGTGGTTTTGTGACTGGTTGAGTGATTGAGTCACAGCCAGCCTTGTGGCTCATCCACGGTAAATGTTCTTACCTTGGTAATGATACTCAAGGATGCCCCGTGGTCCAAAAGGACGGACGCCACATCTTCATGCCCTTCTCGTGCTGAAAGGTGCAACGGGGTGTACCCAGATGTTGTAGCAGCATTTGCTGAGGCTCCTTGCTCTAACAGCTGCTGGACTATATCAGCTTTGCCCAGGCGTGCAGAAATGTGCAGTGGCGTTTGGTCATCCTAGAAATGGCAGGGAAAGAGTAAAACACAGCAAATTCCACGTTGGGGTTCAAGTGTGCAGTCCTTAGAGCCCATGGAGGAAAGTGGGAAAACCTCAAAACAGGAGCCTGGATAAATTAAACAGGTGACTCCAAAACCCTCAGTTCTGACTGGAAGATCATGTCAAGTGAGATAATGTTGGAAAGGGTCCGTCGCCATCCAACTGGAACAGATGAGCAGAGCACCAACTGTTTTGTTTTGAGTGTGACATTGGGCCAAATGTCCTTCCCCAAGAGTAAAATGGCTCTTCTGAGCACAAATAGGGGTGGGTTTTTTTGTTTTTTTTTAAAGCACTCTGAGCTCCACAGAAAATGTTCTACACTGGAAAGCACCATGAAGTGCCACGCTCCAACATTTCAACCAAAATGTTTTACAATCTCTTGCAGAGAATCCTAGGACTATCTCCTTGTCAAGGGATAGTAAAGGATGATAAACAGCCAGGGATGGGATATCTCACCCCCTTAATGCAGAGCAGCTGAAGGCCACCTGCAGCATAGAAGCTGCTTACCTTGGCTTTAGCTTCCACCTGAGCTCCATTTTGAACCAAGGACCGAACCACCTCTGACTGGCCAGCTCTGGCAGCCATGTGCAGGGCTGTCTCTCCCCTCTGTCAATGGAAAGTAGCGTCAAGAGGTTAGGATGAAAGAGAAAAGGAAGAAAAACACGTTACTAGCAACAAAAGAGTTATTTGAGATCAGGATGTGAAACCAGATCATCTCTGACCTCTCGGGACTGTCTAGCCCGGGGATAGGCAACCTTGGCTCTTTTATGACACGTGGACTTCAACTCCCAGAATTCCTGAGCCAGCATGGGGGAACTATGGCTCCCTTGATGACTCGTGGACTTCAACTCCCAGAATTCCTCAGCCAGCATGGCTCAGCTTGGAAACCTCTCCCTTTCCCCTCAGCGTGGCTGGCTCAGGAATTCTGGGAGTTGAAGTCCACGAGTCATAAAAGAGCCAAGGTTGCCTACCCCTGGTCTAGCCCTCATGAAGTAATTTATCCCAGGATTGATTTTTTTTTTAGCCCTGGAAACCCACTATGGTTTTGTTCTTTGCCAAATTAAAACATTGCTCTTTTAAAAAGGAGAGATGTTGTGTGAGGAATTAAGGCAACCTTGTGTTTCAACGGCTTTTTCCACCGGATTAAGTCCATGGGACTAACCTTCAGATCTGAATGTTTTCCCCTCCACCACACACACACGACAATTTGATTCTCTGCTCTTGTGCTTGAGGACTCTGGATGCCTGTTTGTCAGCAGGCAAACTCACAGCGGGGCCAATCGAAACAAATCAATAGTAATAATAAAAAAGGCTATTAACAATCTGCGGAGCTTCACGCACTTCAACCAAAGGATGGGTCACTAGGGAAATGGCAAGGACAGCAAGAAACTGAAAAGGGGAAGCTGCATGTTTGGAGTGCTTGCCAGAGTTTGCCAGCGTTAAAAGCAAATCCTGCCCATAGCACAGATTGTGCTGAGTGCGCCTGTGGCTCACTTCACATGGCATTGAGCCTAGCAGAGAATGGCCCATGGGAAACAAAAACAGGTATTCTCTGGCCAGCTTTGGGAGAACAAACTCGCCACAAACCACTCTGGTTTTTAAACCTTCTCTTCCTCCTGTGGGGGCTGAAAGATGCTCAGCTTTGATTGGAATCAGCTTCATGGACAGGGGCGCCTCAAAATGACGTTCAAGAAATAGAGGCTTTCCCACAGACTGGAGGCGCTTGTGATCATGCACAAACCTTCTCTCCCCGTGGCACAGATCAGGATAAAAAGAAATTTGGCTAAGACCTAGAGCAGTGGTTCTCAACCTTTTTCAGGTTGAGACCCCACTTGCGCCGCCCATGCGCGCTGCGACCCCGACCCGCGCATGCGCGGCACGCGTGCGACAAAAAAAACACAAAAAAATAAAAAAATAAAATAAAAACAAACAAAATGGCGGACCACGACGGGCCAATCTACGCATGCGCGGCGCGCGCGATGGGCTGATCCGCGCATGTGTGGCGCGTGCACGACGTAAAAAAAAACAAAAAAAATAAAAAAAACCAAAATGGCGGACCACGATGGGCCGATCCACGCATGCACGGTCGCGACAAAAAAAATAAAAAAAAATGGCGGACTGCGACGGGCCAATCCGCGCATGCACGGCATGCGCACGATGAAAAAAAATAAAAAAAACCAAAATGGCGGACCGCGGTGTCCGGCGACCCCCGCGAAACGGTCGTTCGACCCCAAATGGGGTCGCGACCCATAGGTTGAGAACCGCTGACCTAGAGAGAGAAAAGCTGCAGGGCCCATCCCTTTGTAGCCCAGGAGAGAACACTTCGCATCTCCCTCTTCTGAAATCCAGCTGGGAGAACTCCAAAGATAGTGTGAGTGCTGGCCCGTTGTGTTGGTTGGTAGAAAAACCAACAACGGGAGCTTCAAATTGTGGTTCCAGACAAGGTCATTATCTCTGCCTAGACAAACAGCCCAGCCAAGGGCGATGGAGAGTAGGAGGCCACTAGCCTGCCCAGTAATGACAGGTCCACCCTGCTACTTACCACATTGGTTGTGTTGGGAGAAGCTCCGTGGCGCATCAGGTGTGAAACAATATTTACATGCCCCATGAAGGCAGCAACATGGATTGGAGTCAAACCCGACTAGGAAATAAGCAGAGAGAAGAAAAGAGCTATCCCTGGGCCGAAATATAAGCAAAGCATTAGCAGACTACCCCGGGGACTGAATGCTTAGGGGGCCAGCTTGCTGAGCTGTCCTGGGACACCTGATGGTTGGTGGCTGCAACAATATACAAGGCTGGCTGTTGTCAATATTTATTTAAATCCTTTATTGTCAAAGTACAACATGCGTACAATGAGATTGGATGAGCCTCCCTTCGTGCAACCCCCCCATCACAACTCACAATGACAACAAACGCACACTCTTATTGCACCACGTGAACTTATTGCACGACGCGCCGGCCCCACAAGCCTATCACACATGGAGTCATTTCCCATTCAGGAGTCTCACAGCCCACGGGTAGAAACTGTTCTTCAGCCTGTTGGTGCAGCTGGCTATGCTTCTATATCTCCTACACCCAATGGTAGGAGAGAGTAAAGAAGTGCTGACCAGGGTGTGAGTCGTCCCTGAGGATTTTCCTCACTCTTCTAAGGCAGCGGGGCCTAGTGATGTCATCTAGTGGTATCAGGGGACAGCCCACGATGGTTTGTGCTGTGCTCACCACCCTCTGTAGTGTCTTTCTATCTGCGGCTGTCAAGCCAGCATACCACACCATAATGTAGTGTGAGAGGATGCTTTCTATGGTGGACCGGTTAAAAAAGGTCATCAGTCGTTGTTCCACTTTGTTCTTTCACAAGACCCTAAGGAAGTGGAGTCTCTGTTGGGCCTTTCTGGCCACCTGGGTTGTGCTGATTTTCCAGGTGAGAGCTTCGCTGAGGTAGACTCCCAGGAGGAAACTCTCTCCACACGCCCCCCTCCGATGTAAAGTGGGGTGGGTTCCTCTCCCAATATTACAAGGCTATCCTGGGGCACGTTCAAAACCAATTTGTTGACACTAAGGCCGCATCCTGTGCATCTACCTAGGTTTGGAAGACATCTTCCATTGCACTCTGTACGCACAGCTTTCCAGAAGGTGTGTTTTCTATCATTGAAAGCAACTTGAATGAAGAAAGGCAGAAACTGGAAGTAGTTGTATTATTATTATTATTATTATTATTATTATTATTATTATCAATTAATTAATTAATTAAATTAATTAAATTTCTATGCCGCCCTATATATAATACATATATAAAAATACATATATAAAAAAGAGAACCCCTAAATTAAGAAACCATTCATACAACAAATGTAAGAGTCACGTAGGCAGATGAAATCCAAGCATTCGGGCCAAGAGCACATTTATGCGTTCGTGTGCATCACAGAGAATTACCATGTCCCACTTCACCTACGTGGGAACGAGAGTTTGCTTTTCTGTTTTGGTTTGATGGCAGTGAAAGCTCTCTTAAAAATTCACGGCAAAAATGGAGCTAATTCTTTTACTCCAGCTTAAAATGTTGTGTCTCCGTTGAAGGTCATTAACTAAGACCAACAGAACAAGGCCTTGTGTAGGTCAATTTTGGATACAGCTCTTTGGGGTTTCTCAGTAATTCACGCAGGCAAAGATTTCACCAAAGGACTTTGTCATCTTGAAAATTAGCAAACAGAAATATTCCCCAAGGCAAAAGAAGGTGGGGATCATGTTTACTGAGAATTCTTTTTTTGGCACGCTGAGCTCTTGTGCTCCAAGGCTGTAATAGGGCTTATTTAAATAAACCTGGCCGTAGCTGCGAAGATGCCCTACCTCTGTGACAGCTTGAATGGAGGCTCCATGTTTCAGCAGAAGGTCCATCACTTTAATTCTGTTCTTTTTGCAGGCAATGTGGAGAGGCGTGAAACCGTTCTGGAAAAATTTTGGGAAAGCATTACAAAAAGGCCCCCCACCCAAAAGAGAGTTTGCAAAATCTATCCATCCCTGTTCATAGTGTATGACTGCTAACTTTTTTTTTTATCATTTGTTTGTTTCCTTCTCCAGGCGCTCATCAAGGCAGTTGATGTGAGCATGTTTATTTTTATTTTTTTAATTTTTATTAAAACAATCAACATTAAACATAAGATCATATTAAGAAGCAATCATCATAGAACCTGAAATACAACATTAAGTATTAGTCTTTGTAAACGTCTGATTTGGTAAACATTCCTCACTCCTCACGTCAATCCTCAACTATACGCCAGATACATTTTATTTGATTGGTGTTTCTCTTGTATATAGTCTATCCACTGTTTCCAGTCTATTTATCCGCACACAAAGGTGAGGCAGGTTGGGCTGGGAGAGAGGGATGGGACTCTGAAAAATTACACACACACACACACACACACACACACGGAAGCTCCCATGATGGAAGGTGAGTTTGAAACAGCCCTTTCAGTAAATACCTTTATAGGGTCATATAATCTGATAAAAATAGTTCATTGTCCTTGCTAAAATGCTAATGATAAATGTGGCTCAATGAAAACAAAACAAAAAAAAAAACCAGATGTATCATCTAGCACACAACTGCATTAATGCAACTGCAACATTTATTTTTTTTAAAAAAAGGATGTCCTGACTCTCAAAAGATCCACGTATTTCTGCTGGCAGCATTTGCTTAGATGTTGACAATAAATTTTTAAACTAGTCAAAGCAGCATCAGCTGCTTATTTTAAAAGCAACTGACAGAACTGGGTCTCACCTCTGAAGGAAAAATACTTCAATTAGCTTCTCAACTGGAGAAAAATATCAGATGCTTTCAGAGTCATTACCTAGTCTAGCTGAATAAGAAATCTCCTTTGTTGTCCCAATCACCACCAATGCCATATCTTCGTCATCATCAGGGAAATCATTGGATTGCATTTGTCAAGGGTCTCTTCCTGCTAAGGGCTACTTTTCTGCATCCCATCTGGGGCTATCTGGTCCACGAGAGAGGTGGTCTTGGTGTGACTGACCCCTCTCTTCCACTGCCCTCAGCTAGGAGATTAAAACCTTCCAGTTCAAGATTTATCCATTTATGTACTATAAGGGCTTGTCTTCTTCAGAAAAAAGTCCTTGGCTAATTTAGTTTTTGAGATCATTTTAGGATTAAGTTTGTTTAGTTCTACTGCTTTTTAATATTTTATTCCTATTGTGTAATAAGCATTTTATTATCCTGAGTTCCAAGAACTTGACTGAAAGAAACTGGATAATATTTTTAAATAAGTAAATTAATACAGATATATGTATTTTTTTGTTGTTGTTTTACGACACACCCCTGATAGTCTGGTGTCCTTGGGGTCACAATAGCTTTCTTGCAGCCATAAACTATGTATTTTTTTTTTCATTCTGTGAATCAGCTTGTTTCAGTCCTGGCCATCTTTTCTTCTACTTGGCCCTGAGGAGATGAGACACTTTTAATTAGGATTTAATGTTGCATTGAAGTTTGGTGCAGGCTGGATTAGAGCAGTGGTAGGCCATCTTGGCTCTTTTATGACTCGCGGACTTCAACTCCCAAAATTCCTGAGCCAGCCATGCTGAGGGGAAAGGAGAGGTTTCCAAGCTGAGCCATGCCGGCTCAGGAATTCTGGGAGTTGAAGTCCACGAGTCATAAAAGAGCCAAGGTTGCCTACCCCTGGCTAGGGGAATCAATGTTAAAGTAGCATTTGTGCTCTCTGCTTAGCAGGCTATTTCTGAAAACTGCAGAGGCCCAGGTGTCCCTCTCTACCTGCTCAGAGGGGGAAAGGTACACCCTCTGCAGCCCACCTGAAGTGTGACTGAGCATGGATCGTGGCCAATTGCAAGGTCACAATCAGCTCCCGGAGATACCATCCAAGGGAACTCTTTTAGTCACAGAAGGTTGAGAATGCTTAGAGTAAAAAAAACCCAAAACTTAAAAATGTTTTAAAAAAACATTTAAAAAAACCAACAACAGTGGGGTTATTCATAAATTTCTTTCTACAGCTAGATAGATTTCTCAGAATGATAAAAGAATGACTATGATAAACTTTTTATAGGAAGAATTTTTAACATAATCACATTAGCAACAAAATGAAACCAATTCCCTTCCTTCCTTCCTTCCTTCCTTCCTCCCTCCCTCCCACCCTCCTTCCTTCCTTCCTTCCTCCCTTCCTTCCTTTCCTCTGACCACAATTGATCAATAGTGCAACTTTATTCCATTTTCAAGTTCAAAACTCTAGAAATCTGTCTTGGGAAACTCATGATAAGCTTAGCACAGCTTTTACTTTAAAAAAAGGAAAAAAAATGTAAACAGAATCCAGGCTATAGAAAAAGAAAAGCCTGACCTTATTTAAAAAAAAACTATGTACATATTTCCTCTTTAACATCTCACTTTTACAAGACTGCTACTATGCAATTATAGGGGAAAAAACCCCACTAAGGAAGCCAGTATCCCCTTCCTTCCTTCCTTCCTTCCTTCCTTCCTTCCTTCCTTCCTTCCTTCCTTCTTCCCTCCCTCCTATCCTTCTTCCCTCCCTCCCTCCTTCCTTCCTTCCCTCCTTTCCTTCCTTCCTTCCTTTCTTCCTTCCTTCCTTCCTTCCTTCCTTCCTTCTTCCCTGCCTCCTATCCTTCTTCCCTCCCTCCCTCCCTCTCTCCTTCCTTCCCTTCCCTTCCCTTCCTTCCTTCCTTCCATTCATTCATTCATTCATTCAAACAAACAAATTAATAATAAATAAATAAACCCAAGGAGGCCCACAGCCTCTTCTCTTGAACCCTACCGCCATTGCAATGTTTTTTCTCCCAGATCTCAAACACAAGTCCCAACCTAGCTGGTAAACGGAGGGGAGGGGAGGGGGACGGGGGGGCAACCCCGGTGTGCTCACCAGTGCTTTGGCATTAGGATTCGCCTTCTTGTCCAACAAAACCTTGGCAACCTTGTAATGGCCACAGTGAGCGGCCACATGAAGCGCTGTCAGATAGTCATTGGTCACATCATCCACGGGTACGTGGTGCTCAATCAGGAGCTGAACGCAGTTGAGATGGTCCCCTTGGGTCGCCATGTGCAGCGGAGACAAGCCATTCTGGAATATTAGAAGAAGGGAAGCAGAGTAAGAAAACCACCTCTGAAAAATAAAGATAAGGCCAACATCTGGTTCTTGTCTAGCTGCTCAGCTGGATGGGTATTTATAGGGGGAGGCTCAAGGGAAACCTTTCAAGGGGCTGTGATTCTTATCTTACAAAAGCAACACATCCATGGGAACTTCAAAGTAACCTCAGGAAAGGAAAAAGACAAAAAAAGGAATGTTTACACTGGTAGAAGTGCTTAACCTGGAAGTCAGACCTTTTCAAGCCAAGGCAGGAATAGGCTTCTAATTTTTTAAGCCACAGGGTTCTATTTCACCAAGTTAAGAACCCTGTATTTAAATAAAGAGAAACATTTCCCACACAGCCAGAAAAACCTGCGTCCAAAATATCCCTAGCGAAGGAATGCAAACAATCTAAAGTTTTGCTGTTAGTTGCGAAGTCGTGTCCGACCCATCACGACCCCATGGACAACGTTCCTCCAGGCCTTCCTGTCCTCTACCATCTTCTGGAGTCCATTGAAGCTCACGCCTACTGCTTCTGTGACTCCAACCAGCCACCTCATTCTCTGTCGTCCCCTTCTTCGTCTATTGCCCTCCATCTTTCCCAGCATTAGGCTCTTCTCCAGTGAGTCCTTCCTTCTCATTAGGTGGCCAAAGGACTTGAGTTTCAACTTCAGGATCCGGCCTTCTAAAGAGCAGCCGGGGTTGATCTCCTCTAGGACTGACCGGTTTGATCATCTTGCAGTCCAGGGGACTCACAGGAGTCTTCTCCAGCACCCTAGTTCAAAGGCCTCAATTCAAATTTAAAGTTACTTTGCACAGATCTCTAGACATGGATCTTTAAAAAAAATCAGTGGTTGCAGAAAGGGTTCTGGATGCATCTCAAGAAAATGCGGCATTTTCTTGAATGAACCTTTGATGTATGAATAGAAGTCGTCAACAACAGATCAGGTAGCCAACAGAGAGAATGTCCACACAAGAGATGCTTAAAATTGCTCTGATACTGAGCACCATTTATGACAAGCCTAGTAGGACAGCCACAATTGAGAGCTACTGTGGGTTAACAGTTTGATAAGAGGGCAAATAGTCAAGTTCATACACATTCCAATGCTTTGTATTTTCCTGGCTTACCAGGAGAAGAGGTATTCTGCATTCCTCGCATCCACTTTTATCCTTATTACTCTAAAAACTTGTTTACACAGAAAAGTGTTTGTCAACACTGCTAACATCGGATGTTCTTGCTTTGACAACATATGGAGATGCAGCCATTTTCCTTCTTGTTTTACTCTTAGAATTAGAGTTAGAATTAGATGATACTGGAGGGGAGGAAGAGAAATGTGCATGGGAGTTTAGTTAGACATAACAATACTGTAACTAGTGTGAGAACCAAGGTTTTTGAAATAAGAGATGATAAGAAATGGCGGGTTGAATAACTGGAGGGAAAGCCTGCATTTCAAACTAATTGGAGAATGTGATTTATGACTGTTAATTAGAGGAGGGAATTGTGCTTTGATACTACCAGTATGTGCTCAGGGGAGGGGAATTCAGATTTTGGCTTGGCCTATGTACGTGCTGATGCTATGCTACTCGAATAATGATTCTTTAAGGTGCCGATGCTATGCTACTCGAATAAAGATTCTTTAAGGTAAACAATGCATCGAAGGTCTTTGAAGAGTTTCATCTGTCGGAACCATGACAGTGTTATAGTCTGAAGGGGACTGGTTTTAAAAACAGCTTCTCCTTCCTGTGATTTTGGGTTGAGCTTCCTGCAAGAGTCGAAGAAGACTAACCCTGCTTAGCTTCCAAGCCTAGACTAAATTGGGCCAAGGCTGCCATCTACTGAGGCAGGAGAGGAGCTTCAGAAGCCTTCCTGAGACCATCATCCCTTGGGGTGATCAGACAAACTGTAGACAGCCCGAGTCTAAGGAAGCACCACTGAAGGTACCAGAAGAGGTGAAGGAGGGAAGATGTTCTCCATGGCCCTTTTCCTTCAAGAAATCGACTAGCATCTCCTTTTCTGGTTAGCAGCCATTTGCTTGTGCCGAAAGTAATGATCAGAGAAGAGTAAAACAAAGGCCATGAATGGCTTAAAGTGGGTCACGACCAAATCCATACTAGGCTGAATTTCTGCTGCTACAGCACATTAAGGCAATGTGAGAAATAAAAAAAAGACCATTTTGGAATCAAATCCACACTGTAGTCAACATTGAAAAACGAAGAAAATGCCATTTTAGGAATGCCTTAAGAAAACATCCTTACAGTTTATCCAAGCTTTTCTCAAGACCTCGGCTGAAGCAAGCAGAAAACACAGCTTCAGGATTCTCCACTGGAGGAAGAAGAGCCAAGGCCAAACGCATGGGACTGAGGAGCACACACAACTTCCAACATATAGGAGGACTAGACAGAAACTCAACCCAAACTTTCCTTTCTTCTTTGCACAGCTGATGCCCAATTCTGTACCACAAGCTGCTTTGAATCCCTTCCGGTTCGAAAGACAGACTGACGTGGGAAATCAAACCCAAACTGGGTGGATAGAATTACTTGCACGCTGCTTGGCACCGCTGAAGTTGTACTTAGGCCTGGATAAGGCTTGGAAGCCCTGGCTCTTTGCCCAGGTTTCTTGGCCCTTGTCTGGGTTTTGCTAACTTCCCTCTTTTTATTTCCTTTCTTCTACTTTCTTCTATTGTTTAATATTTTTTTTAACGTTTTTACCTGTGAACCTCTCAGCTGCATTGAGATTTGAGTGCTATACGAATTTAATAAACAATAACAACATAATTTAGGCTTCTCAAACTGGTTGCCCATGACAGGGGAGACAACGTTTATCAGGAAACAGTCAAATTAATCACAGGCACTGCAGGTCAAATGTTGACAGATGGAAGGATTGTAATCTCTGGCCAAACATTGACAAAACCTGAAAATCCTGTTTGAATAAATTTTCACCTGAGAGGAAAGAAAAACGTAGCTATGAATATCAATAGGCATCGATCTATCTGTCTTACATGCTTGAAGTCCCTTAATTCTCACCTGCTCACAGGAATAGGCAGAAAAGGCAGAAAGTGACATGTTTCTGTTTAAAAAACTAAGACACAGGGCTGAGTTTTATGGTGAACCATGTGGGAAGTCAGCCCCCCCCCGAGAGAAGGAAATATTAAAAGGGCAGAATATTATATTTCCTCAAAGAATCTTAAAGAGGCAGAAAAGCATGCCCAGTTTTTTTAATAGCCCCAAGTCTCCCTCCCCCAAGTAGAAACCAGCTCTGTAGAAATGCAGATGTTAATAATCCAGGAAGGTTGGAGGCCCCCAGCTAGACGTTTAGGAAGACAAAGACACCTAAAATCTACATACCCCACCCAAACTCTAAGACAGGACATAATAGGATTAACCCACAGATGCCAAAGGGCACATCCAGACTCAGGTAAGAATACATGAGACAGGAAATACAAAGCTTCAAACAGGAACAGGAAACAACACTAAATAAGCCCCAGAGGGTATAAAAACCCACTCCCTACATATGCTCTCTCTCTCTCTCTTTTCTTCCAGAGCCATCTTCCTGTCTGGCTCTCCTCTTCAATAAACTGCAACCTTCTTTCTAAAGCAGTCGCCGTGTTATTTATTCCCGGCTTGGACTGAACTTTTCCTTCAATAACCAGGAATCAAGGAACCTGCCGTAAGTTCTACAATTGCCCCATTTCCCATCTGAAAAAATGGGTGCAGACGTTCTAACCTAAACCAGGGGTCCCCAAGCTCCGGGCCGCGGCATGCCAGCAACCGGTCTGCACAAACAAGCGAAGCCCCATCTGCGAGATGCAGGCAGCATACAAAACCACGCACCCTCCAGTCCATGGAAAAACTTCTCTCCACGCAACCGGTCCCTGGTACCCAAAAGGTTGGGGACCTCTGACCTAAACTACAGAGTTGTTGTTATAAGTAACACAAAATAATGGAGACAAAGAAGCATCCTGAGAATTCTAAAAGGCACTACCTGTCCCACCTAAATGCAAGGCTGTTCCTAAGCTGGAAAAGAACAGAAATCATGGATGGAAGTGAATTTCCAATCATGTTATATTCAGCCACACTCTTTTCTTTTACAAGCCTCTCCGAAACAAAAGGTGGATATAAATGGGAGGCTTTGGAGTCTGCGATTCCTCAAATCCTGAGCTCCACGTTACCTTTGTTTTGGAAAGGAGAGGGGCTCCGCGGTCAAGCAGCATCCGCACTACTTGTTCGTGGCCGCTTCGGGCTCCACAATGCAGAGGGGTCAGGCCATCCTGAAGGAAATAAAATTACAGCTCTTTTGGGGGAGAAAACCAACAACAGCAGGGAAGTTTAATGCCTGCAGAGTAGTGTCCAGTAAGAAAGGTACATCTTATTTATTTATTTATTTATTTATTTATTTATTTATTTATTCATTCATTCATTCATTCAAACTTATATGCCGCCCTTCTCCTAGGACCCAGGGTGGCTTACAATAACAAAACAATAAAATTATTTACATTCATACAGCATACAATCACAGTCAACACGCAGTCGCTGATGGAGGGACATTCCTAGGCCCAGGGGCAGAGTGCAGTTCATACGCCCCAAGCCTGTCGGCATAAATGTGTCTTCAACAATTTCCGGAAAACTAGAAGGGAGGAAGCGGTGCGAACCAATGTGGGAAGCTGGTTCCAAAGGGCTGGGGCAGCAACGGAGAAGGCCCTTGCCCTAGGCCCCGCCAGATGACACTGCCTAACAGACGGGACCCGTAGGAGGCCAACCCTACGTGCCCTAACCGGTCGATGGGATTCATGAGGCAGAAGACGGTCCCGCAAGTATCCTGGTCCATTGCCATAAAGAATAATTATTTTTTTTCACTTATTAAAAATAGAATCAAGAAGTCACATTTGCCAATATTATAGGAACGGTTCAGTAAGTATTTAGTCTGCCTTATGCATATAAGAAATAGTTGCTCAGAGAGAGTGCCGGGACCAAGATAATTCAGGAAGTGAAGGAGAAGGGAAGACCCCTGATGGCAAACCTTTTAGAGACCGAGTGCTCAAACCGTAACCCAAAAACCCACTTATTTATCGCAAATTTGCCAGGGCTGCATCAGCATTGTGGTGCCCTCAGTGGGGTGGGGATGGGTGTGGCCCGCTGGGTGGGCGTGGCTGTGGTGGTCATGGCAGACTGAGTGGGTGTGGCCAGGGTGGGTATGGCCACTTTGATGTTGCTCATGGGGGGGACGCTTGTGGGGGCTGGGCAGGATTGGGGGAGATCCAGGGGATCTCTGGTGGGTGGGGCGGTGGGCAGGAGGCTCGTCCTGCAGGGTGAGGCAGGGGGCAGGGCGGGGGTGCCATTGCTGCGGGGTAAAGTGAGGCAGGGGCGGCTGCTGCCTGATAGCATCAGCCCCCGCACACAGAGACCAGCGAGCGCATGGGGGGCACGCTCTACTACCTCTACTTGAGCTTGCTAGCCAGCTGCTTCGCTTTCTTTGTGCTGGGTGGGGCTGCCACTCCTTTCACCACCAGTGGCCTAATGGACCTGCACGAGCTGGCAGTGGTGGCGGCAGGTGTGCCCACAGAGAAGGCTCTGAGTGCCGCCTCTGGCACATGTGCCATAGGTTCGCCATCACTGACCTATAGAAACCCAGTCTTTCCTGCTTCTTCCCTGCTCACTGTAGCTTCCTCCCCCAGATGAAGTTCTTCTTGGTCTTTTCCCCTACACATTCTGGATGACAATTGGTATTTTGAGTCCAATCTTATAAGAAGTCGCTTCAAACCCCATTGTAACAAGCCCCAACTTTCCCTAAACACATTTCTGAACCAGGCATTTCCAGGAAAAGCCGTGGAGAACAATTTTATGAAACACATAGGACAGCTCCCACGCCAAGTTCTTCACCTGACGGACTCACTCAAACCTCACATGTTCTTCTTACCAGGCGGGACTTTTTCTCCATCACCCACGAATGAAAGTTTTTGGGTAGGATGAAGGCCTTTCCTCCCCTAACCACAGTCCTTACCCTCAAACCCCCATTCTTAGAGCAAGCAAACCTAGTTTTTACCTGCTGGGAAAGATCCTGCAGGTGTCTCATTTAGATGATACAACTCTGCATCTTATCATGGAATCCTCAGGAATTGCAAATGGTGAAAGGATAATGTTTGTTGTATACACTCATCTATGACTTAGTGAGAAACAACCAAGAATATTGTGTTTTTGGAAAGGCAAATCATTCCAAGCTGCTCAAGCTGGATCCCTGAATTTCTGAGGTTTGACAACACATCTTCCCAGTTGTTTTGCTTCTAGAACTCATGGGATTCATGAAGAGGTCATCATTTCAAAAACTACCTCGAAAAACTCCAAAATTCACAAAACCACAATTTAGTGTGCTTCACGCAGCTATCTTCAAGCTCCAGGAAGGTCCTGCTTTCTCCTATTTAACTGACATTTATTTGGATTTTTCTGCTCCTCGGCACTTCTCACAATGTTCCTCCAGGACAGCGTGTCAGCTAATGTCACTTTCTTTAAGATGGCTGAGGCAAATTGTGACAGGCCAAGCACTTAACATTGCTTTACTTCACAGCTGAGGCATATTTTACCCGTAGCCTTGAACTATGAGACCAAGCCTCATATTTCTCATCCTATCACTCAAGTGGCTGCACAACACGTCAAGCCCACGAGCTTCCTAAGCTCCATTCAAACCTGAAAGTGCCAGAGAGTCAAAATCCTGAGACGGGAAGCAGGACGGAGTGACTTCATCAGCCCTTTAGATGACTTTCTTGCTCTTTGGTCCGCCAGGTATTTGTTTACTGTGAGCTCCAGGTAACAGTGAATGTGAATAGTTTATACTTTTGCTTTAGTCACCAGGTTAAAATATAACAACATTCACCTGACCAAAGCTAACCAAATAACCACAACTGCAGGAAACGGAATCAACCAGCAGCATTTGCTACCCAAAAGTATTTGCAATTCATCCATCCCAAGTGCCCTTCAGAAAAACTAGATCTTAATAATTTCATTTCATTTCATTTCATTTCAGTGTTTTGCTTGTATGCCATTCATTCCTATAGGTCAGTAGTGGCGAACCTATGGCACGCATGCCAGAGGCGGCACTCAGAGCCCTCTCTGTGGGCACGCGCACTGTCGCCCCAGCACCGCCTCCCCCCTGCAGCCCCCTCCTCACCAGCAGCCCCTCCAGAGGAGAGTCGCCCCGGGTGCAGCCCACGCAGAGCAGCACAACCAAGGACATGGCAGCCAGGCAGCAGGGACAAAACTCCATCCTCACGCCCCGTCACGCGCACATGATGCTGCGGGGTGCGGGCGGAGGGCATGGCTGCTGTGGTGCTGCAGGGCCACCTGGGTGATCTGCTGCGGCAGGCCGTGGAGGTGGTAGGTGGCCCTGCGGATAGGGGGGCAGGGCAGGGGGCAGAGTGGGGGTCGGGTGGGTGGGAGGCAAGGGAGGACGTGGGGGCGGGGTGGTTTTTGGGCACTTGGTGTCTAAAAGGTTTGCCATCACGGTTATAGGTGCTTTCCGGAATGAAGTGACCTTGTCTCTGTTCTTAAAAAAGGGGACCACCAGAGTTTGCATTTGGGGTCCCAGATGGCAATATTCCCTAGGATATGGGTCTCACCGGAAGGGCAGACACCGCCTAGAAAAAATGATCTCCAGAGACGACTGGACAAATCGAAGCAACTCCATCTAATTTGGGACTGTGTACTTTGCTTGTTTCTCCCACAAAAGGAGGGGACAGGAAGATAAATGCGTGGGCAGAAGAGCTATTCATAAGCTAGTTTATTAAGACAAAATACGATTACCTGAACACCATGTCAAAGAAGTTCAAAACCAGCCAAACAAACATCAGACAAATATAAGGACCCATCAGTACGATAATGAAGAGAAAATGACATTCCGGAATGCCAGCAAGCTTAATGCGGTAAACAAGATCTATACAACGTGTTATTTAGCTGTCACTTCAACCTCTTTTACTTGTTTAAGTTACATCAATCACTTCTTTCCCCACCCCCCACATTTTGGGGAAGCGCTTTCAAAGCAGTTTTGATGATTTCCCTGAGTGCACAGTGCGCTCCATTTAACCACTGTGATATGCTGGGGTGCATCTTTCAGACAGGGAAAAAGTGGTGTCATTGCTTTAGTCATTGAGATCACATCTAGCGAGGGCAACCTTATTTATTGTTAAGATCCTGTTGTGCCTCAAATGCCAAAGGGTGAGATTATCAGGGAGTTGCTCCCCAGAATCACAGGAGCAATAAATAATGGAAGCAGAGAACCAGAAGTCCTGCAGCTACTGCACAGCCGATAGAAGTTGCTGTTACAAGATACAGCAAAAGCTCCCTCCAGACAATGGTAGGACCTCCATCGAAAGACTACGTCCCTTTCAGTGCCAATTGCAAGGGAGCTATGGAGCTTATGTCCTGCTGGCCCATCTGAGAAGGAAGCCTGGATTAAGGTGATCTTCCGTCTGAGTAGAAGAGTTTGGGCTGCCTCCAAAGAAGCAACTCTCTGTGCCCCATAGTGGTGGCAGGCCTGAAAGAACCAGAGGAGGCTCCTGTTCCACTTTCAAAGTCTCCTGCAAGGGAAGTCCCGTCTGTTAAACAATGCCATCTGGCGGGACCTAGGGCATGGGCCTTCTCCGTTGCTGCCCCAGCCCTCTGGAACCAGCTTCCCTCAGAGGTTCGTACTGCTTCCTCCCTCCTAGCTTTCCGGAAAGGGCTGAAGACACATCTATGCCGACAGGCTTGGGGCATATGAGCTGTGCTCTGCCCCTGGGCCCTAGGAGTGTCCCGCCACCAGCGGCTGCGAATTGATTGTGTTTGTATGTGGTATGAGTGTGGTTAATTTTAAAATTGTTGTTGTATCCTGTTGTGAGCCACCCTGGGTCTTCGGAGAAGGGCGGCATATAAATGTGAATATTAAATTAAATTAAATTAATTAAGGAGGCCATAATGGTATTCAACCCTAGAGGGTTCAAGTGGATGAAACTTCCTCCCTCATTTTCCCGCCGAAATCTCTCTTCTTCTTAGGACTTGCTCTGTCCAGGGCAATGAAAGAGAGACGCCTCCATTTTGGTGTGCAATGTGACTGCTTGAATGTGGATTTTTTAAATGGTTTTTAATCAATCTCAATAGATGTACAGTAAACCAGCAAGGGTCAACGGTCACTAAACAAATAAACGGATATCTTTTGGAGGATAGTTTTTTTGGGGTTTGTTTCATGGGTAATTTATGGAGAGTTCATGGATTTGTGGTCAGGCCAGCCCAAGCCATATCTCTCCCTTGGGAAAGAGAGACCCTCAACTCCATTTGGCTTGAAGTAATAGGTTCTTTTCCTAAAGGGTGCTGGATGTAGTAAAGTCAGGCTAGAACTGAATTTCCTGCACAAAAACATACAGGCTTTCCCCCCACAATTTGACCCTCCCCCCCCCTTGACCAGTTCATCTCCAACCAATAGGTGGATGTCTAGGTGTTTTGGCACCTAGAGATGAATCCCAGCGACCGGTTAGGGCACATAGCGTTGGCCTCCTATGGGTCCCGTCTGTTAGACAATGTCATCTGGCGGGGCCTAGGGCTAGGGCCTTCTCCGTTGCTGCCCCAGCCCTCTGGAACCATCTTCCCACAGAGGTCCACACTGCTTCCTCCCTCCTAGCTTTCCGTAAATTATTAAAGACTTATTTATGCCGACAGGTTTGGGGCGTGTGAGCTGCACTCTGCCCCTGGGCCTTTGACTGTGATTGTGTGTTGTATGAGTGTGGTGAATTACCTAGTTTTTTATATAGTAATTGGTAATTTTAATTGATTTTATGTTATGTTTTCACTTGTATTCTTGTTGTGAGCTGCCCGGGGTCTTGGGAGAAGGGCGGCATATAAGTCTAAACAAATAAATAAAATAAATAAATAAATAAACCTGTAGTATTTGGAGCAACCAACACTCCATTCTCAAGTGTCTCTGTCTTCTCGGTGTCCTCAAAGACTGGCATGAATTGGTTCAACGCATCCCTGGTCTTCCTCAACTGCCCGTCCCCCTCCCTGTTTTCCAGCGCTAGGCTAATACACATGTATTGCCCATTTGGTCCCTTGCTTCCTCCCCCGTTCCCGGCTATTGATGGCAGGATGCCTATGAGGCTTAGGGCTGAATATGGCAGAATTTTCAGAAGAGCTCTGCCTCCAGAACTGTTTCGCAATACAGAATAATAAGACAACGGCGGTCAGTCTTACCCTTGTTTTGGCATCAATTTTGCCTCCTCTGTCAAGTAACAGCTTCACCATGTTGGTGTTCCCTCTTTTGGATGCTACGTGGAGGGGAGTGATGTCATTCTGCGGGGGGGGGGGAGAAAGAAACAGCCTTTGATTTCCACCTGGGTGGAATCTCTTTTCCCCCGCTATCATTCTCAAGGTGCTCATTCTTGCCCCATTTTGAATTACCACTTCCGTTCCTGAAGCACCGCTGGGGAAGTGAGGAAAGGGAGAAAGAAAAAAAAAATCTGTCTTCTGCAGGGGTTTCAGGCATGGGCAGCAGGGGTCTCTAGCCCACTTCTGTTTTCCTGCCTTCTCCTTTCCTGCCCCTTCTTTTTTTTTTTTTTGTAAAAAAATTATTTTATTAAAACCATCAACATTAAACATAAGTTCATATTAAAAAGCAATCATCATATATCCTGCAATACAACTCTAAGGATCAGTCTTTGTAAACGTCTGGTTTAGTAAACATTCCTCACTCCTCACGTCAAGCCTCAACTATACGCCTGATACATTTTATTTGATTGGTGTTTCTCTTATATATGGTCTATCCACTGTTTCTAGTCTATCACCTATTGTTCATTCGAGCTTCAGAAGTAAATTCGTCTCAGTAGTAGTGCAATCTTTTATGATCCCTAACAAAAGATCCTGAGGTAGAAATTCAGTATCCTGAGGTAGAAATTCAGTACGCTTTTCCAATATTAAAGCAATCAACATTAAATCTGGGCTCATATTAATAAGCTGTCCTCATAAGACCTGAAAATATAGCTCTTGTATATGGTCTATCTACTATATCTAGTCTATCACATATTGTTCATTCCGCTTCAGAATTAACTTCGTCTCAGTAATAGTGCAATCTTTTATAATCCCTAACAAAAGATCCTGAGGTAGAAATTCAATAACCTGAGTTAGAAATTCAATCCGCTTTTTCGAGCCATCTGCAACCGCAGCTGGTAGAAGGTGTCTCCTGCCCTGCACACTTAAATCTCAGGGGCAGTTCTTCCAGGGTATGAGAAACCCCTGGGCCCAATACCAGATGGCTATTGATTATTTTCACTGTGGCCTTGGCACTGCCCCAAGTGCTGAGCTGGTACTATTGCCATAGGGGCTCAGCCAGAAAGCTCTCTTGGTGATTCAGGTCATCATGCTATATTTTTCTTTTTTAAAAAAAAAAAAAAAGTGTAATATATCTTGGGAAGCTGCAAAAAACTTCCTGGAAGGCAAAGCTCATCTATCACACCACCCAAGAAAGCATCAATCGATGCAGTTGCCAGAGGCTAAGCTGGACTTGAGGACATCTCTGCCTCTTAAACCAATATAATAGTAGGGCCTCTTTCAGCATTCCTATCATTAGCCAAACCCTCATTCTGGTTGAGAAGAGCGAGAAGGAGAAAAGGATGGACTGGACTCCTCAATCAATCAATAAATCAGAATAAAGCTGGAAGGGACATTGGAGGTCTTCTAGTCCAACCCCCTGCTCAAGCAAGAGATCATTTCGGACAAATGGCTGTCCAGTCTCTTCTTAAAAATCTCGAGTGATGAAGCACCCACAATGTCTGGAGCCAAGCTGTTCCACTGGTTAATTGTCCTCACTGTTACGGTAGGAAGTTTCTCCTTAATTCCAGGTTGCTTCTCTCCTTCATTAGTTTCCATCCATTGTTTCTTGTCTTGTCTTCTAGTGCTTTGGAAAATAAGTTGACCGCCTCCTCTTCTTTCAAATTCTGGAATACTGCTATCATATCACCCCTGGTCCTCCTTTTCTCTAGACTGACCATACCCAAATCCTGCAACTGTTCTTCATACGTTTTTGTCTCCAGCCCCTTAATCATCTTAGTTGCTCTTCTTTGTACTTTTTCCAAAGCCTCAACATAGTTTTTGTAATGTGGTGACCAAAACTGGGTGCAGTATTCCAGCTGTGGTCTTACTAAGGATTTATAAAGCGGTACTAATACTTCACCTGATTTTGATTCTATGCCTCTGTTTATACAAACAATGATTGTATTAGCTTTTTTTTTTTTTTGGCTGCTGCTACAGACTGCTGGCTCATGTTTAAGTGATCGTCCACTAGGACCCCAAGGTCCCTCTCACAGTTACTGTTTTCGAACCAGGTTTCCCCTAATCTGTACTCGTATCTTTGTTTTTTTTCTTTTCCAAGGAAGTGTTCTTCCTTCTCCTAGAATGAAACTGGCTCTCTGCTTGGAGCATGGTTGTCTTCTTAAACTATCTGCATCCAGTTTTGGTCACCACAATGTAAAAAGATGTTGAGACTCTAGAAAGAGTACAGAGAAGAGCAACAAAGAGGATCAGGGGACTGGAGGCTAAAACATACAAGGAACGGTTGCTGGAGTTGGATATGTCTAGTTTAACAAAGAGAAGGACAAGGGGGGACATGATAGCAGTCTTCCAGTATCTCAGGGGCTGCCCCAAAGAAGAGGGAGTCAAGCTATTCTCCAAGGCACTTGAAGGCAGAACAAGAAGCAACGGATGGAAACTAACCAAGGAGAGAAGCAATCTAGAACTAAGGAGAAACTTCCTGACAGTTAGAACAATTAACCAGTGGAACAACCAGCCTCCAGAAGCGGTGAATGCTCCAACAGTGGAAGTTTTTAAGAAGAAACTGGACAGCCATTTGTCCAAAGCAGGAGATTGGACTAGATGACCTCCAAGGTCCCTTCCAACATTATTATTATTATGGATCATATCACAGTCAGCCAGATGTTCAGACTGGATTTGGCATTTTGTCTACCTATCAAGTCCTTACCGAGGACCTGGGATAGGCAGATGTGGATGTTTGATGGTATTACAGATATCGTCGCAGGATGGAAGCAGTTCCTAGTAAGGCCGCCTTTTGCAATTGACTAATGGCGAATTTGTCAATGCCAATGGTGTTCAAGTGGTGCTCCAGTTGTTTTGGGATTGCACCCAAGGCGCCTATTACTATTGGTACTACCCTTGCTTGTTTTTGCCACAGTCTTTCTATTTCTATTTGTAGGTTTTTGTATTTTGTTATCTTCTCCAGTCCTTTCTCGTCTATTCTGCTGTCTCCAGGCACTGCCACGTCCACTATCCAGACTTTTTTGTCTTTCTTATCAACAATTGTTAAGTCCGGTGTGTTATGTTGCAGGTGCTTGTCTGTTTGAATTCTGAAGTCCCAGAACAATTTAACTTTATCATTTTCAATGACTTTCTCTATTTTATGATCCCACCAGTTCTTGCTTACAGACAAATGATATTTCTTGCAGATCTTCCAATGCACCATTGTTGCTACTTTGTCATGCCGCTGCTTGTAGTCAGTCTGGGTGATCTTCTTGCAGCAGCTTACCAGGTGGTCCACTGTTTCTTCAGCTTCTTTGCATAGGTGGCACTTACTGTCTGTTGCTGTCTTCTCAATTTTGACTTTATATGCATTTGTCCTTAAGGCTTGGTCTTGTGCAGCCAGAATTAGTCCCTCGGTCTCTTTCTTCAATTTTCCTGCTCTTAGCCATTGTCAGGTCTTGTTATTATCTGCTTTCCCAGCTATTTTTTTAATGTACTGGCCATGTAGTTTTTATTTATTATTATTATTATTATTATTATTATTATTATTATTATTATTATTATTATTATTATTATCTGAAGTGCTCTTCTTGTGCTGACTCATTTCAGTGAAGTTGTCCTTGATATGAACCCAAAAAGACTCAGCATTAGAGGAAAAACACACCAAAAGCTCAACTGCCATCCATATCAAACCATTAATTCTGCAAGAGAAACCTTCACTTCTTCCTCCACCCATATCAGGATGAGTGACTTCTGCATGGTGAGCCAGACTAGAGGGAGGCGGTTTCCTTTTCTTTCTTAATCAGCTCCACCAAGCAATCAAGAGGTGACTGGAGCAAAGATTTGAAATCGAATCTCCAGATTTGAAAAAAAATCCTTCTTCACCTTTCTCGGAAATGTTCCTACATGTTACAGGATGCAAACTCCCGACCTTCTTAGCAAATCAGCCCCCAGCCTCTGCCCTAAACAAGGCCCTGAAGCTTCTCTGCTTAGGATTTCTACTGAAAAGAGATGATGGGGGTTGTAGTCCAAAGGCTTAGAAGGTTCCGTGTCAAGAGAGTAGCCCTAAACCAGCGGTTCTCAACCTTTTCCGGG
Source organism: Bothrops alternatus (assembly GCA_034064705.1). NCBI lineage: Eukaryota > Metazoa > Chordata > Lepidosauria > Squamata > Viperidae > Bothrops > Bothrops alternatus. The sequence goes on along the minus strand of JARGCV010000259.1, from coordinate 2,371,279 downwards.
GCTCAATCCCGGCCCGCATCGCGCAAAAAAAAAATGGTGGGCCCGCACCGCGCATGCGCGGCGTGATGGGGCGCATCGCGCATGCGCAGCACGATGGCCCGCATCGCGATAGGGAAAAAAATGGCCGACAAAAAAAAATTGCCGACAAAAAAAAAATGGCGGGCCTGCACCGCGCATGCGCGGCGCGGCACATCGCGATAGGAAAAAAAATGGCCGACCAAAAAAAAATGGCCGACCAAAAAAAAATGGCGGACTGTGGTGCTTGGCGACCCCCGTTAAATGGTCGTTCGACCTCAAATGGGGTCGCGACCCACAGGTTGAGAACCGCTGCCCTAAACAGAATATGAGATGATTTTTTTTTTTACAGATTGCGACATACCCTGGCAGTAAAGTCCACAGCTGCCCCACGGTTTAACAGCAGTGTAGCGACGTTGATGTTCCCGTAGTGAGCAGCTATGTGTAGAGGAGTAAAGCCACTCTGAAAGATAAAGAAAAGCAACCACAACATACACAGCAAAAGATCAATTATTGTTATTCGTACAAATGTCTTCCAGGAGCTCCTATAATGCATGTTCCCCAAATGGGGCGGTCATTGTTCTAATTTTCACCACTGTTTTGCTTAATGGCTCGTCTGAAGATGGGGAGATTGGGGAGAGCTCCGAAGGAAATACGTTACTCATATTTTGGAAGAGAGAGAAGGGAAAAGTATTTGGCTATTTCAAAAAGAAACTGCCCCAAAAAACTGCTGCTAATGCAAGGCAAATGATGTCTGCCATTTAGTTTATCAATGTCTTTTTGGAAACATCTATTTGGGATGAATATTTCTGCATTCTCGCCAGTTAAACATTTTAAAGTTTTCCCTGATGAAGTTTAGAAAAAAGACCTCTAAAGCAGGGCTTTTCAACCTTTTCACCCAATTGTACCACTTTTAGGATAGGGCAACATCTGAGTACCATCAGTCGCCCAGCAAGCTGTCAAAAACTTGAGGACCAAGAAAAAAAAAAGGAAAAAAGTGATAAAGTATAGGTAGTCCTCGCTTAATGACTGTTCAAAGTTACAATGGCACTGAAAAAAGTGCCCCCCAAGGCACCGCCGAGCAAGACACCTGCTTGCCCACCTGGTGATGCTCTTCCTCCTGTCCGAGGTTTTCATTGTTGTGAGCATTTCTGTTGAGGATTGGCAGCGGGGGTGGGGTGCGGGGTGTTTGGTTTTTATTCCCTCCCCCCGTCTGCTGGGTGGTTGCAGCAGGTTTTGGTCCCTTCACATGACCCTGGGACACTGTGACCGCCATAAATATGAATCAGTTGCCAAGCATCTGAATGTAAATCACAAGACCCTGGAGATGCTGCTGCAACATTCTAGCTGATCGGCGCTTCTTCGGGGCTCAGCAGAAGCGCCAGCATCAGCACTCAGCTCCAGCTGGAGCCTGGCGCGGATCCTGGCACTTCCCCTGAGCCCTGACAGCCCTGAAGGAGCACCAATCAGCTGGAAAGCAGCACTGATCCTGGCGCTTCCGCTGAGCTCTGACAGCCCTGCAGCTCCAGCCGTCTCTCGCTCAGGCTTGTGCGGTGCTGCCACCAGTTCAGCTCATTCCCCTCCCCCACTACCACTTTTCTAGGATACTACCTGCCAGGTGCCAATGTACCACAGATGGTACCCGTACCACTGGTTGAAAAGCCCAGCTCTAAAGTAACGCCTGGCTATTTTTACTATTCAAAAATCAAAGACAGGTGCTAACTGAAGCAACACCAGAGTCTATTCTAAAATAAATGAATAAGAGGTGGGTTTTTTAAAAAAAAGTATTCTATATAAGATGAACTTTCCCATGTGAGAAAACAGGCTAGATGAATCTTACAATTTCATTAGAAAGTATCCATCCAAATGAAGAGGTTCAGCAATTTCGCTCCGATGAGTGATCGTTTTGTTTCATTTTTTTTTTAAAAAAGAAATTCCGCTGTTTTGACAAATGCTAAAACATGCAGCCATTCCGTCCATTCCCACCACCACGAGTGAAAATTTCATCGGGAACCCCTCCGCTTCCGTAATGGTCGGCAAGCCATGCTCCCTCTGCCTCCGTCTCGGGCTTTTCCGAGTCCCTGGGAAGAATCCGTCCCTTCTGGTGGATGCCGACAACCGAGTGTCATGCAGGAGCCAGTCCCCGGTGCAGAAGTGGACAGAGATGTCTGCAGCTTTGCACGGAGCATGTAAAAAACCTCGACTCAGCAAAGGAGACCCGGTCAGACCCCATCTTCTGCCTCTGGGGCGGGGCGGGGGGAGACCATGATTTCCACTGAAGCTCTCTTAAGGGGTATTTTTTTAAGCATGGGACTCAGCTGCAGAAAACCCTGCCTCCACTACATTCCCCATCACACCCCCACCTCCACCACCACCACCATCCCCATCAGCACATGCCACCCTTCAGTTCAGGCGGAAGCCGGTCTCTACTCCTCTAAAAGGCAGTGCAGAGAAGAGAAGAGAAGGAAGAGAAGAAGCAGCAGTTCTGAGTGGTAGGAGAAGAGCGATGATGCACAGAGAGAACCCATAGTTGAGACACAGAGAAGACTTTATATAGATAGAGAGATATACCTCGGTTGTTCTATTCACCATCATCTAGGTTAACACATTGGGAAGCAGAGGAAAGGGGGGGAAAATGAATGGTTAGTTCTCCAACAGCCATAATGGGGCAGGAAGCTTTGCGAAGGCCAGATGAGGGCTAAAATAAAATCACAAACAAGCACAGAAGGAAAGCAGGGCTGGCCAGCAGAAACACAAATGGTTTAAACGTGGAAGTAAATTACTCCTTGGGGGGGAAATCAAAAACCCCCCTCTCTCTTTCTCTCTCTCGCCCTCTCACTCTCTCTCTCACTCTGTTCCATGGCAGCCTTCCATTCTAGACTTCTTGATTTTGACTCCTGTCAGTTTCTCATACGACAAGAAGAAAGGAGAGTCATTTTCCCGGCACTGGAAGCTGTGCCAGGCTTCGCTCGGTATGTCAAGGGCCACATCTAAGCGGCGTCAGGCCAGAACCATTTTGGGAAGGAACATCAGGCGTTTCAAGGGTTTCTCAGGCATCTTAAAGGCCCCTATTTTGCCCTATCAATTGACCTATCCCTTCAAAATTAAACAAGAGTCACCCAATGCTTGGCTCCAGTCCTTGGTTCATGGGCTATGGCAGAGGTAGGCAACCTTGGCTCTTTTATGACTCATGGACTTCAACTCCCAGAATTCCTGAGCCAGCATGGGGGAACTATGGCCACCTCATGACTCGTGAACTTCAACTCCCAGAATTCCTGAGCCAGCCATGTTGAGGGGAAAGGGAGAGGTTTCCAAGCTGAGCCATGTTGGCTCAGGAATTCTGGGAGTTGAAGTCCACGAGTCATGAGGTGGCCATAGTGCCCCCATGCTGGCTCAGGAATTCTGGGAGTTGAAGGCCACGAGTCCTAAAAGAGCCAAGGTGGCCTACCCCTGGGCTATGGGGTCACACAGCTAGCCCTGGAATGACTCTTTTGCTCTCCTGCACTAGAGTGAGCATGGGCTCAGAAAAGCAATCTCAAGACTGCAATAGCCCCTTGGGGGACCTCAAATGCTTCAAATAGAGAAGGACCTCTCACCACCAGTTGCATGTTTCCTTCATCGATTTTGAGTTACAGAGCAGAGGCTTATCAATCAAACACTGCCAAGTCCACCAGTTCTGGAGCAGCAGCCAACTTAACCAGCCTCCTGATGCGGCTGTCCCAAAGGTGCTTTTCTGAAAGGCAACTGGACTTTCTTGGTTTTCTTTCCTTGAAAACACTTTTCTTTTCATGGAAAAAAACACCTTTGAGGCAACCCTGACCTGCATGTCTGAGAATCTCCAGGGATCTCCTGGTGCCGCCCGTTTCTACATTTGCAATAACTGGTGGAGTTAAACTATAAATTGCTTGACTAAAGCTGTTTGTGCCTTTCAGCTCGACATTAAATTCAGTTTGAAAAAGTGGTTTTATTAAGCTGTGGCACAGGACAGAGTCATCTGACATAATCAAAACTCCTGTCAAGGAGCAGCAGAGGAAGAAGGGCACACATCAATCAATGTCTTTTGAAGAAAAACAAATGTTGCGTAACTAACCTTGGACTCCACATCGGCGTTGTGGTCATTCTGCAGTAGCAAAGCAGCCGCCTTGGTGTCATCCTTGCGCGCAGCGATGTGGAGTGCAGGAAGCCGGACTTTGCCCTTGGTGTCGTTTTCGAGCAACAAGGAGACCACCTGGTCGTGACCTTGTTGGAGAGCCACAGCCAACGGGGTGAAGCCATCCTACCAAAGGAACAAGGCGCAGCCATCAGCAGACGTTACAACATCAGCCACAGACGATCACTGCGTTTTTTTTAAAAAAAGTGTCAGCAAAGAAGCACGTTTTGAAATATATACCAATAGATCTTTCTGCAACATCTGTTCTGTCAGTGTTTCAATAAAAAGAAGAGAAAAAACATCTGGAAATTACTTGTCTGAAGACAACTGTACACATGGTGCTCATTGCAATTATTTAATGCTTCACTGCAAAAAAAGGGTTATGGTGCCTGTTATGTATTGAATATATATAAAGTTGTGTTAATCCCTGCTAAAGTGAAACTAACTTAACTCCAACTGCTTGTGAAGCTAAAATGAAACTAACCTTTAGATGACCCTGACTGTTAACTCCAACTGTTTTGGAGAGAAACTTTGAACATTCATATTTGGGCGGGCTTTTTCAAGTATTGTGATTGGTTAAGGCCCTGTGGGCTCAGAGTATAAAATACAGGCAATTGCCAGCAGTTCTCCAGGTCTAGTTTGAATCTTCCTGACAGCTAGAATGATTAACCAGTGGAACAATCTGCCTCCAGAAGTTGTGAATGCTCCAACACTGGAGGTTTTTAAGAAGAGACTGGACAGCCATTTGTCTGAAATGGTATAGGGTTTCCTGCCTGAGCAGGGGTTTGGACTAGATGACCTCCAAGGTCCCTTCCAACTTTACTACTATTATTATTATTATTATTAATAATAATAATAATAAATAACGTAACTATGCTGGTCTGCTCCTTGCCTACTGAAGCCCACTACACAATAGTGCCTTCTTCACAAAGTTGAAGGGATTTTACAATCACCAATAACCGTTTCATAAATGTAAAAGAAGGTATCGGATAATGAACTACAGCTACAGTTGAAGGCATGAAACATTTCAGCAAAAGTGGAACTTCAAGGTTAGGGTATTAAGTGGGTGGCCAAGTCAATAATGTCATGCGGGCTGACAGTCATCTGGATGGAAAGTGAATTATGATATGGAATGTGCAAACTTGTGAACTGCTGTTTGGTTTCCTCTGTTGATGCATCTGCAGCACCTGAGATTTCCTGGCCAGGAGCCACCTGTCTACAGGTGGCAGGTGAGGAGCCCTGCTCCAAAAACGTTGTCCAAAGGACAGGGCAGAACCTCTACCTGAATTCACACAAACTGAATTCAATCAATATGATGAATGACCCTGTGCATAATCATCTCCTCCTTTTGATCTTGAACAGAGTGGATCAACTTCAGCAAATGTTCACTGCATAAAAAATGGAAGTTGCTCATGCAGGAGAAAGTGGCCACAAGCCTGGCGCAGAGCATCCTTCCCACCTCAGCCCCCCCTCCCCCCGTTGGGCGAGGTTTTCAATTTCCTGAATTCCTGAAAAAAATGTGGACATTTGGAAGTTTGGGGATGTGGGACCTTCTTCCCTGTCACAAAGCCTGGATTCCTTTGAACTTGTTTACCAAGCCACCAAACAGACTATGTTACGTTTTGCATGTTAATGCATGGACTCAGGAAAATAAGCATTCATCAGAACAGCAGTTTGGCTCTCTAGGTATTTAATTTATACTCTGAAACATGAGGAAGTTGTCCACCTGGTTCTGTTTACGATCAGTCGCTATGGATGGAAAAACGCTTTGCCCAGTAACATCAACAACACTGACTGAAATGACTCAGTACAGTTACAATTAAAATCCTTTGGCCTGGATTTTTATGAACTTTCCAAGCTGGTCTAGAAGGCTTAGGTTTCGGGATGATCTCCCACCCATGGGCTTGGCCCTGTTTATGCTCTTTGAGATCAACCAAAGTTGGGTTGAATGCTGTTGAATACTATAAAAACCATGTGCAATCAAATGAAGTTAGATTGTGTGGGTCCCAGCTGCCTATGGATTTTTTTTTTTTAAGAACAGCTCTTGTGATACTACTTAAAAGGCAAATCACTCACCTCTAATCATCTTCATTTACTTTATATATGATCCTACAATACATTTAATATTTTGGCAAAGAATATATATATATATATATATATGAACATTTACCTCAGTGGCGAGGCTCTGACTAGCTCCATTATCAAGAAGAAACTTAACCACTTCCAAGTGGTTTTCTTGGGCTGCCATGTACAGTGGCGTGAAGCCATTCTAGGGGGGGGGGAGGAAACAGGGAAAAAAACATTGAATTTTTTCAGAATCCCGCAAATCTTGAAGGCATAGGATTGCAGAAGGCTGAAGCACTGTGACCAGTGCCAAGTTCACACACTGAGGACTGAGCCAATTTCAGAAATGTGTTTTCCAATGCTTCTCTATTGGACAAATGTCCTTTTTAATTGTTAAGTCCAGGGAAGCTACAAGAGGGAAGCCAAGAGGTTAAATTTAATTTAATTTAATTTAATTTTTCGGACTTATATGCCGCTCCTCTCCGAAGACTCGGAGCGGCTTACAACATAAATAAAACAATACTTTCAAACTAAGTCCAAATCTAAAAATCATTAAAAAATACAACCCCAGACGCATTCATCATTCACTCAACATTCCACAGTCAACCCCAGGCCTGCCGGCAAAGATAGGTCTTAAGATTCCTCAGGAAGGCCGGGAGAGTGGGGGAAGCGCGGACTTCAGGAGGCAGTTGGTTCCAGAGGGCGGGCGCCACAACAGAGAAAGCCCTCCCCCTAGGGCCCGCCAGACGACATTGTTTCGCTGACAGGACCCGGAGGAGGCCGACCCTGTGCGCTCTCAGCGGTCGTAGGGAAGTATGTGGCACAAGACGGTCCCATAGGTATCCTGGTCCAATGCCATAAAGGACTTTGGTAAGAAGCAAAAAGAGGTAAAGTCCCCCATCAGCAGATCAGGGTTCCGGCGAATACGGCTTTACCTGCGACTGTGCATTGACGTTGGCCCCATTCGTAACCAGCACCTTCACCACCTCGGTCTGCCCAGCCAAGGATGCGATGTGCAAAGCTGTGTTTCCTTTCTGTAAGGGGAGACGCGAAAGGCATGTGAAAAATGTGCCAGGCTCTCCAACCACAGGAGGAGCAGGAAGACACCAACGAGCCTGTTTACAGCTCAGCGGTCCCCAGATGACCCACACAGGGATTCTGCGCATAACTGGAAAGCTTCCTAATAAGACCCACTGGAGATTTAGGCACTGGGAAACAAGCTCCTCTGCGCCAACAGTTCACTGTCCTTCAGGAGGAGACACACCGCGAAGGAGAATTCACTGGACAATTTGAACAACTTGTGTTCCTATGCGGTTAATTCTCAGGATACGAACTCTTAGCTGTAGGAATCACCACAAATGGGGATTCGAAAAGGGCCCAGCATATGCATCCTGGGGGCATCCTTAGTGGCCAAATGGCAGCATCTGCAGCACAGGCGAGACACTGCCATGAAATGACACAGGCACTTGCGCAACAGAAGTGACCTCTTTTGCACAAGGATGTCAGGCCTTGGGGGAAGGGAAGTGAGAAGTCATTAGAAAGCCATTTCTGCCAAGTTTATTACTTTCAAAATCCATTCTTCAATAGATGGTATTTCTGCCTTCCTCCAATATTGTCCCACCAACAGCCTTGCTGCTGTAACCAAGTTCAAAATTAAGTTCGTTTCTATGGTGGTACAGTCTTTTGTAATACCTAACAAAAACAGTTGTGGAGAAAATTCAATACATTTTCTTCAAAATATTTTGAAGTATCCACCATATTTTTCTCCAGAAAGCCTTGATTTTCCTACAAGTCCACCATACATGAAAACAAAATATCTGCATATTTGAAGGACCACTCAAATGAAAAATATATGTTGGACTGGAAAAAATGGATAGATTATATATACAAGGGAGATATCAATCAAAGAAATTGTATTTAGTATATAATTAAATATTTAGATGTTGGAATGGAAAGTATAGTTAAACTCTCTCAACTGTAATATGGTATTGGTATTATTTAAGTATGATATATGTTTTGCTTTTTGGGTTTAGAAAAAGTTGTATATGATTTTATTCAGTCGAGTTGTTATATCGATTCTTTGTTATATGTATAATTTTAAAATCAATAAAAAATTTCACAAAAAAAAAGAAAGAAAGAAAGCCGGAGTTTATTGGAGCTGGTGTATTTCTTTTAGCCACAGCCAAGGTTTATAATCTTTTGTCTCCAGCTGGGACAAGCCATAGATAATTCAAAATAGAAAGGAACACTTCTGCACTCCTTTGTCTTAACGGTTTGGCGAACGTGAGATTTCTGCCATTTATTCATATTATGCTGGTTGATAAGCTAGCGTTGCAGTTAAGATGCAATGTTCTTATGCTTTCATTTTATTTTTTTTTCATTTGCAGATCTATTTAATTTCCCATTTTTCATTCTGATATTGCCACTGTGCACTGCACCCATCCCGTTTCTCTTCTAGCAGGGCTATCAGCTCTGCCTCTCCGGCTGCCCTCCACCAGCCCCGGAGCTGCTGGGCCCAGGCGCAACTCTGCAGGTGTGTCACTGCTGCAGAAGAGCCGTGCCAGCCCTTCCTCGGAGACCTTGAAGGAGAATGCAAATGGCGACTGTGCACAAACACAGCCGAGTGCTGGAGAGTCGGTCTCTAAGGAGTAACCGAGCAACAGGAAAGCTCTTACTGTTTAGGAGCGTGCAAAATGTTTCAAACTGCCCTACTAGAGGTTTGGTGGGTCCTGATTCTGACATTTGATGGAACCCATGGCCAAATTCTCTTTCCTTCCTCCTGATAACGCGCTTGGCAATCTTGTACATTGTTAGTTGTTATATGATAAGAAACATAGGTAATAAAAATGGCCTCCAGGGGTGTGGGTGCACTGTAGTATTTGTATTTTTTTATGTTGTTTTGTATTTAGATTGATATGTGTTGTATTATTTGTATTATTTATAAGTGTTGTATTATTTGTATTTGAATACAAATAAAATTTAAAAAAAAACATTGGATTGCTACTCTTGAACACGTTTGCACTGGCCACCGACACAGCTGTCATTGCCAAGCCCAGGGGTAGGCAACCTTGGCTCTTTTATGACTCGTGGACTTCAACTCCAAGAATTCCTGAGCCAGCATGTCTGAGCTTGGAAACCTCTCCCTTTCCCCTCAGCATGGCTGGCTCAAGAATTCTGGGAGTTGAAGTCCACGAGTCATAAAAGAGCCAAGGTGGCCTACCCCTGGCCAAGGCTTTCCAGGCCTAGCAGTGGTCCAATTCAGGGTCTTCGGAATGCAAAACCACTTGACCAGCATGTTGCCTTTGGGCTCAGAGTATTGTAGGCTGTAGGTTTTCAGCAAAGCACGTTAAGAAAACTGTGATGTTTTATCAAATCTGGTTCTTCATAATCACGGATGTTATAGGAAGTGGACTTAAGCTGAAGTGGGACAGATTCATCTCCTGACCAGCCTTTGCCTAGTTCTGGTCTCTGAAACAGCAACTCTCCCTTCCCCATAGGATTTTCCCTTCCCTCTGCACCTCCCACCACCCCTTTACTCTTGGCTAAAAGCTTAAGGCCTTTTTCTTCCTTTAGTTGCCCTCTGCGGGCATGGAGCCTCAGCAGGAAAGCAATGCAAGGTTCAGATACCAGCTCCAGACCTTGGTTGCTGCGTCCACATTGGCACCTCTCTGGATCAGCTCTGACACCACTTCTACATGGCCTTCTTTGGAGGCGAGATGGAGAGCGTTCAGCCCGTTCTGATAAAAAGAAATGGGAAGGGGAGAGATTGACGCAGGGTGCTCAGAACAACAGGCGATAACTCAAGAGGCCTAAAGGTCACATTCCAGCATGATTAGAGCTTGAGGGAGAGAAGAGAGAAGGGGAGAAAGTGAAGAGGGAGGGAGGGAAGGAAGGAGGGAGGGAAAGAAGGAAAGAAGGAAGGAAGGAAGGAAGGAAGGAAGGAAGGAAGGAGGGAGGGAGGAAGGAGGGAAAGAAGGAAGGAAGGAAGGAAGGAGGGAGGGAGGGAAAGAAGGAAGGAAGGAAGGAAGGAGGGAGGGAGGGAGGGAAGGAGGGAAAGAAGGATGGAAGGAGGGAGGGAGGGAGGGAAGGAGGGAAGGAAGGAAGGAGGAAGGGAGGGAGGGAAGGAGGGAGGGAAGGAGGGAGGGAGGAAGGAAGAAGGGAGGGAGGGAAGGAAGGAGGGAAAGAAGGAAGGAAGGAGGGAAAGAAGGAAGGAAGGAGGGAGGGAGGGAGGAAGGAAGGAAGGAGGGAAAGAAGGAAGGAAGGAGGGAGGGAGGGAAGGAAGGAGGGAAAGAAGGAAGGAAGGAGGGAAGGAAGGAAGGAGGGAGGGAAAGAAGGAAGGAAGGAAGGAGGGAGGGAAGGAAGGAAGGAAGAAGGGAGGGAGGGAAGAAGGAGGGAAAGAAGGAAGGAAGGAGGGAGGGAGGGAGGCAGGGAAGGAAGGAAGGAAGGAAGGAAGGGCGTATCTCTTTCTAATTCATTACTTACTCCCTTTGCAATTCAATGTATCATCAGCCTAATAGAAAACAAAGTGCAGTTATCCTCATGTTTTACTTGAATAGCATATTGAACATGGATGCTATTCAGCAACCTCTCCATCAAATTGTATGGAAGAGAGAACATTCCTATGTTGGCAGAGAATTCTGGAAGTTATAAATCACCAGCATCACCAATGGGCACCATGCCCAGGAAGGCCACAGGGCAACCTCCACCCACCCACCCCTGCAGACACACAAACTTACAGACAATTTCATTTCCAAATGAGAGCTTCGCCTTACAGGTGCTACTGAAATGGGTCTCCCACGCGCACTTCCTCAGCTGGAAGTCCTGTTTGTTTCCTCAAACTGCACTCCCACTCTAGTGGCTTCAGCCTTCCTAGCTTAAGAGGGTGCCCCATGTCTAGAGTGCCAAAGGACAAAGTACTTTTCCGTGTAGAAGTCTCAGCACCCAATTTCACCTGTAACCAATACAATTACGCCTCTAGTATCAAAGCCAAGCAATTTCTCCTGTCGAGCAAAGATGGAATCCTATGTTTGGTATTGGTGCATCTCCCATAAAATTCAGAGGAGTTGATTTCAAGTCGTAATGTACATTACACACATCAATAGGCACACATTAGGTTGTAAAGTGCTGACTTTAAAGCAAGATGGAGACCATACAGTGCAGCAGCCTAATGAGGGCAAGTTTAAGAGAAGTTCTAGAGCAGGGGTTCTCAACCTTGGCAACTTTAAGACTTGTGGACTTCAACTCCCAGAATTCCTCAGCCAGCTTTGCTGGCTGAGGAATTCTGGGAGTTGAAGTCCACAAGTCTTAAAGTTGCCAAGGTTGAGAACCCCTGTTCTAGAGCTCAGCAGAAGCTTCAAATACAATCTAGGGAAGTAAATCCTACTAGGTACTTAAAATAGTTCTTAATGGTACTACATCTATATGGAAGGAAGGAAGCAGTGGGGTACCACAAGGCTCCGTCTTAGCCCCAGTACTCTTCAATATCTTCACAAATAACTTAGATGAGGGATTAAAAGGGGAACTCATGAAATTTGCAGATGACACTAAGCTGGCAAGAATAGCCAACACCCCAGAAGACAAGCTCAAGATCCAAAAAGATCTTGACGGACTTGAACAATGGGCCCTATCCAACCAAATGAGTTTTAATGTGGAGAAAAGCAAAGTTTTACACTTAGTCAGGAAAAATCAAAGATATAAGTACAGATTAGGTGAGACCTGGCTCCAAAACGGCAACTGTGAGAGGGACCATGGAGTGCTAGTGGACGATCACTTAAACATGAGCCAGCAGCGCGCGGCAGCAGCCAAAAAAAGCTAATACAATCCTGGGTTGTATAAACAGAGGCATAGAATCAAAATCACGCGAGGTATTAGTACCACTGTATAAATCTTTAGTAAGACCACATCTGGAATACTGCATCCCGTTTTGGTCACATTGCAAAAAAAGATGTTGAGACTTTGGAAAAAGTGCTAAGAAGAGCAACGAAGATGATTAAAGGCCTGAGGACAGAAACAAAGGAAGAACAGCTGCAGGATTTCGGTTTGGCTAGTCTAAAGAAAAGAAGAAATAGGGGAGATGTGATAGCAGTATTCCAGTATTTGAGGGGCTGCCACAAAGACGAAGAGCGGGACAACTTATTTTTCAAAGTACCAGAGGGCAGGATACGAAACAATGATTGGAAACTGACCAAAGGGAGAAGCAACCTGGAATTCAAGAGAAACTTCCTAACAGTGAAGACAACTAACCAGTAGAACAGCTTGCCTTCAGAAATCGTGGGTGCTCCATCACTGGAGGTTTTTAAGAAGAGACCTGTCTGAAGTGGTACAGGGTGTCCTGCTTGAGCAGGGGTTTGGACGAGAAGAACTCCAAGGTCTCTTCCAGCTGATAGATTGAGATTCAGTGGGGAATAGAATAGAATAGAATAGAATAGAATAGAATAGAATAGAATAGAATAGAATAGAATAGAATAGAATAGAATAGAATAGAATAGAATAGAATGGAATGGAATGGAATGGAATGGAATGGAGTGGAGTGGAGTGGAGTGGAGTGGAGTGGAGTGGAGTGGAGTGGAGTGGAACAGACATTATAGAATAGAATAGAATAGAATAGAATAGAATAGAATAGAATGGAATGGAATGGAATGGAATGGAATGGAATGGAATGGAGTGGAGTGGAGTGGAACAGACATTATAGAATAGAATAGAATAGAATAGAATAGAATAGAATAGAATGGAATGGAGTGGAGTGGAGTGGAGTGGAGTGGAGTGGAGTGGAGTGGAGTGGAGTGGAGTGGAGTGGAACAGACATTATAGAATAGAATAGAATAGAATAGAATAGAATAGAATAGAATGGAATGGAATGGAATGGAATGGAATGGAATGGAATGGAGTGGAGTGGAGTGGAACAGACATTATAGAATAGAATAGAATAGAATAGAATAGAATAGAATAGAATAGAATAGAATGGAATGGAATGGAGTGGAGTGGAGTGGAGTGGAGTGGAGTGGAGTGGAGTGGAGTGGAGTGGAGTGGAGTGGAGTGGAGTGGAGTGGAGTGGAGTGGAACAGACAGTATAGAATAGAATAGAATAGAATAGAATAGAATAGAATAGAATAGAATAGAATAGAATAGAATGGAATGGAGTGGAGTGGAGTGGAGTGGAGTGGAGTGGAGTGGAGTGGAGTGGAGTGGAGTGGAGTGGAGTGGAGTGGAGTGGAGTGGAACAGACAGTATAGAATAGAATAGAATAGAATAGAATAGAATAGAATAGAATAGAATAGAATAGAATGGAATGGAATGGAATGGAGTGGAGTGGAGTGGAGTGGAGTGGAGTGGAGTGGAGTGGAGTGGAGTGGAGTGGAGTGGAGTGGAGTGGAACAGACAGTATAGAATAGAATAGAATAGAATAGAATAGAATAGAATAGAATAGAATAGAATAGAATAGAATAGAATAGAATAGAATGGAATGGAATGGAATGGAATGGAATGGAATGGAATGGAATGGAGTGGAGTGGAGTGGAGTGGAGTGGAGTGGAGTGGAGTGGAACAGACATTATAGAATAGAATAGAATAGAATAGAATAGAATAGAATAGAATAGAATAGAATGGAATGGAATGGAATGGAATGGAATGGAATGGAGTGGAGTGGAGTGGAGTGGAGTGGAGTGGAGTGGAATGGAGTGGAGTGGAGTGGAGTGGAGTGGAGTGGAACAGACATTATAGAATAGAATAGAATAGAATAGAATAGAATAGAATAGAATAGAATAGAATGGAATGGAATGGAATGGAATGGAGTGGAGTGGAGTGGAACAGACATTATAGAATAGAATAGAATAGAATAGAATAGAATAGAATAGAATAGAATAGAATAGAATAGAATGGAATGGAATGGAATGGAATGGAATGGAATGGAATGGAATGGAATGGAGTGGAGTGGAGTGGAGTGGAGTGGAACAGACATTATAGAATAGAATAGAATAGAATAGAATAGAATAGAATAGAATAGAATGGAGTGGAGTGGAGTGGAGTGGAGTGGAGTGGAGTGGAGTGGAGTGGAGTGGAGTGGAGTGGAGTGGAGTGGAGTGGAACAGACATTATAGAATAGAATAGAATAGAATAGAATAGAATAGAATAGAATAGAATAGAATAGAATAGAATAGAATGGAATGGAATGGAATGGAATGGAATGGAATGGAGTGGAGTGGAGTGGAGTGGAGTGGAACAGACATTATAGAATAGAATAGAATAGAATAGAATAGAATAGAATGGAATGGAATGGAATGGAATGGAATGGAATGGAATGGAATGGAATGGAATGGAATGGAGTGGAGTGGAGTGGAGTGGAGTGGAGTGGAGTGGAGTGGAGTGGAGTGGAGTGGAACAGACATTATAGAATAGAATAGAATAGAATAGAATAGAATAGAATAGAATAGAATAGAATAGAATAGAATAGAATAGAATAGAATAGAATGGAGTGGAGTGGAGTGGAGTGGAGTGGAGTGGAACAGACATTATAGAATAGAATAGAATAGAATAGAATAGAATAGAATAGAATAGAATAGAATAGAATAGAATGGAGTGGAGTGGAGTGGAGTGGAGTGGAGTGGAGTGGAGTGGAGTGGAACAGACATTATAGAATAGAATAGAATAGAATAGAATGGAATGGAATGGAATGGAATGGAATGGAGTGGAGTGGAACAGACATTATAGATTAGATTAGATTAGATTAGATTAGATTAGATTAGATTAGATTAGATTAGATTAGATTAGATTAGATTGGATTGGAATGGAATGGAATGGAGTGGAGTGGAGTGGAGTGGAGTGGAACAGACATTATAGAATAGAATAGAATAGAATAGAATAGAATAGAATAGAATAGAATAGAATAGAATAGAATAGAATAGGAATCTGGAAAGCACCTTGGAGGTCTTCTAGTCCAGCCCCCTGCTCAAACAGGAGAACCTATACTGTCTCAGTCAGTCAGGTGAATGTCCAGTCTCCTCTTGAAAATCTCCTACGGTTTCTGGAGGCAAAGCTGTTCCACTGGTTGATTGTCCTCACTGTCAGGAAGTTTCTCCTTAATTCCAGGTTGCTTCTCTCTTTGGTCAGTTTCCAACCATTGTTTCTCGTTCTTCCCTCTGGTGCTTTGATAAACAACCTGGCCCCCTCTGCCTTGTGGCAGCCCCTCAAATACTGGAACGCCTCTATCATGTCTCCCCTATTTCTTCTTTTCTTTAGTTTAGATGGGGCTTAGTTTAGATGCAGGGGACTGTAGCCTTAATATATCTGAATATCATTGTTCTTTCTTACCACATATTTCCCCCAACTGTTTTAGGAGAAACCTATTTTAGTTTTTGTTCAGTAACCACAGAATTATTCATATTAGCAGTAGTAGTAGCAACACTAATAATAACGCCCCATGCCCATGAAATATGCTGTTTTGACAGCTTAAGCAAACCCCCAAGCCCTCTAAATGAGCTGGATTTCAATTCCCACAATCCCCAGCCAGCCTTGGAAGAAGAACATCTAGCTTATCCTGGAGGAGGTTGTTCTGAACTCTTGGACAGGCGCGCTCAAGACATAGACACAAATATAGGCTAGTAAAAACAAACATGTGTTGATGAAATATTTCTACAACCTGATTACAAATGTTGATGTCCACTCCAGTCTTTAAGTAATCAAGAGCTTTTTCTAAGTTGCCTGCTCGGGCTGCTCGTAGGTAGCTTGCGTTGGTGTCAGACTGTAAGAGAAAGAAAAAGAAGGGAAAATAAAGAGTTTGAGATGCAAACACGAGCTGAAATCTGAATGTTGTGAGTTATCTAACCGGCCATCACACCCAGATCCTACATCTGCATTTGGAATCAAAGTTGAGCATTAGCATAATGCTAATGTCAACGCTGCTAACATCGGATGTTCTTGCTTTGACAACATATGAAGATGCAGACATTTTCCTTATGTTTTACTCTTAGAATTAGAGTTGGAATTAGATGATGGGGGGGAGGAGGAGGAATGTGATGGGAGTTAGTTAGACATAACAATATTGTAATAGTGTGTGAACTCAGGGCTTTTGAAATAAGAGATGATAAGAAATGGCTGGGTTGGAGAACAGGAGGGAAAGCCTGTGTTTCAAACTAATTGGAGAATGTGATTTATGACTGTTAATTAGAGGAGGGAATTGTGCTTTGATACTATGTGCTCAGGGGAGGGGAATCCAGATTTTGGCTTCAACTATGTACCTGCCGATGCTATGCAACTTGAATAAAGATTCTTTAAGGTAAACAATGCCTCGAAGTTCTTTGACGAGTTTCATCTGTCGGAACCATGACACCCATTATGTATAAGCTGTGTTATGATACTCGCAATACAAAATATTAACATCCATGTAGATCTCAGCTAGATACCCCTTCAGTGAAACAGGAAAGGAATTCTGTAGCTTATCTGAAAAAAGAGTTTAGGTAGCACCTTGCCTGGCATTGGATGCTGAACAGATATGATGGTAGCCATTATTCTCTGACAGAAGAAAATAAGAGGGCAGTTCCTGGTCACACAACAATTACAACAAGTTTGGCAAGTCCGGAAACTGAATTCTCTCAACCAAACCCCCAGTCTTTCTCCTAAATTTCACCATTTGTTTTCAGGCTTCCATGTCTCAAGGAAACCAATCTCTGCTAAGGGTTTTTTAAATATTGTAGAAGGTGGCTTGTTGGCTTGGTTCATTCATTTTTATGCAAATACAGGTAGTCCTTGGTTTACGACCACAATTGAGCTCAAAATTTCTGTTGCTAAATGAAACATTAGTTAAGCAAGTGTTGCCCCATTTTAGACCCTTTCTTGCCACAGTTGTTAAATTAGTAACATGGTTGTTAAGTTGTTAATCCCGTTGACTTTACTTGTCAGAAGGTTGCAAAATGTGATCACACAACCCCAGGACACTGCGACCGTCGTAAATATTGCCAACCATCTGAATGTTGACCTTGAGGAGTCTGTAATGGTTGTACGTGTGACTATTTGTTTTGTTGTAAGTCACTTTTTCCAGTGATGTTATAACTTGGAACCATCACTAAACGAAGTGTGGTTAAGTTCATTTATAAACAATTTTGACCACAGCTTGCTCCGCGCAAGCTAAGTACATCGGAAAAGAAATGTTTGAAAACCATGATTTATGGAACCTTATCCAAACCAAAGGACTTTGCTGTTGAGGATCTCATGATCAGCCACCCAAGAATCTCTGGATTCCAAAGGAATATTTTTGACTCTCCCCATAAAACATAAAACTCTTATATTTTTCTTATAATTAATGAAACAAATCAGTGCACGATAGCAGTATTTTTTGTGTTAATTTCAACATTCAACATCTCTTCCATTGTCCTGGATTGACAAAAGAGTGCTTGGTTATTGTTTAACTCTCTGGTCCATTTTTAATACTGTTGTGCAGGGAAATCTCTAGCACAATCTCATTGTTCTCAATGAGGACACATTCTGGCTCCAGTCCTAGCATGGAGCTAATTTTGATTTCCCCGTGGAATTTTTGGAGAAATGAACTTGCTCCTAGACCATCAATACTCGATGTGAAAAAATCTTGGTACCCATCCGATCCTTTCTTTCTTCTTACAAAGAAGGAGGAAATTCCTACTACAGATTAAAATGGGTGCTTCTACACACCGTGTAAAAGGAAAAAGTCAGTCACCTGCAGAATTTCTCCATGGTTGAACATTCTCACATTCGAAAAGTACAATAAAGCTATGTAGAAACTGGTTTGTTTGTTTAATTTAGAACAGGGGTGTCAAACTCAATTTCATTGAGGGCCGCATCAGCATTGCGGTTGCCCTCGGGGGCAGGGGTGTGTGGCCAGGGTAGGTGCGGCCTACTGGGTGGGCGTGAATGGAGTGAGTGTGGCATACTGGATGGGCATGGCCAGCTCTACATCCTTTGCGTCAAGGGTGCCTGTGGGGGCCTGGGCAGAAGTGGGACAGATCTGAGGGTCTCTGGCAGAAGGGGGGTGGGACCGGGGCAAGCGCCAAGGCATGGTCCATTTCTTCATTCCTCACAAAGGGTGACACCTCCCCAGCATGCACCCAGGGGGCGGGGCTGACACTGCAGGGGCTGATTCCTCATTGTTTCTAGACGGCCTTGTGGAATTAAGACTGAATGCGTTTCAGCATAGATGGCCACCACAAAATTGTACATTAGCTCCCGACTGGCTTGGGCCAGGGCCAAGGCAGCGGAGGCCGTTCCCTCACTGTTTCCAGGATGGCTTCGCAGGCCACATGAAACCACTTCGCGGGCCGCATACGGCCCCCGGGCCTTGGGTTTGACATGTTTGATTTAGAACGTCTGATTCCAACGTGACTCTGAGTGATTTACATTAAAAATAAGAAGCAATCAAGAGGGACCAACTGAAAGAAAATCCTTTGCATCTTAACCCAGCCCCTTGAACCGAAAACAGAGCCAACAATATCCAGGTTTCTAGAGACATCTGGAATGTCAACCAGATGGAATGGCACAGATCTCTGGGGGAATCTTGTTCACGGGGTAAGGGCTGTGACAGAGGTGTCCTGAGTCCTCTAAAACAATGATATTGTTTGATTGAACAATCCAGAGCACACAATCTTGCCAGACAAATTGGAAGCAATGCAGTGGGGTCACTTGGGGGCAACAAGGCATGCCAATATTATCCATACCCCCTCATTCTGGACCAGCTATCGCTTCCAAGGGGTCTTCAAGGACAGTTTAAAGTGCATTACAGCAGTCCAACTGTAAGTTGACTCAACAAAGCTGCTTCTAGCCACAGTGACATTGAAATAACAAAACCTATTGTTGTGATGGAAGCGCTACCCCACTGTGCTTGTGTCACAACATCTCAGCCTCCACATCAACAGACAAATAAGTGGTAGGGTTGGTAACACAACTTCACAATGTGCATCTTCGGGACAAGGTTTCCCCAACCAAACATTGACTCTGCTAGTTTGGGGGCTTTTAAAGTATATCAATGCAGACTTAGGTAGGATATTAAGTCAATACAAACAACTCATTTATCAAGCAGTTACATGGATGTAATAGTGCCAAAGCGGTCATCCTATGGGCAAGTTTTCCATATTATATGGGTTCTGTGCTTTTCCATGCCACATAAGGCTGTATTGTCTGAATCTGTTCCACCTTCAAGAAGCAGAGTTCTTGAAGGTGAGTTATAGAGTTATTTGAATGGCTTAAGCCTCATCTAAGGCTTGAAAGAGTGGTGATAAAGGCACCAAACTGGGAGACTGTGAATTCTAGGGACATAAGCAGCTGGGCGACTTTGGGTCAATCCCTCTCTCTTCGCTTCACAAAGATAAGATAACCTTTATTGTCATATTTTTTTTACTGCGGGCACAACGGCACACATCAAAAATGAAACTGAGTTGCCCACTCTCAAAGTGAAACACATACATGACAGACACCTAAACATACTATATACAACATACATATGGACCCACACCCCTACATATGCATAGCAAATAAATATTAAATACTGTCCATCTTGAATATATAAGGGAAGGAGGAAGCTTGGAAGTTCAAAAAAGACTCAAACAAAATTCTTCCAAAAATGCTACCAAGAAACTTTCAGAGACTTGCCAGGCAATTGCCAAGATTCTAAACTGATTCGAAGGCACACCCTCACATACACACACATAACAACAACAACAACAACAACAACAACAACAACAACAAATACTTAAAACCAATAAAAGAACCGTTATAATGCCAGAAAACTAAAATCACAGTTATTTTGTATTTTGCTTAACTGGGGGAGGGCGGCTGAAGGGCTCCCAGGGCCACAAAAAGTGTGTGTATGTTGGGGGGGGTGTTTGTGGCTTTAATATGGTCAAAGGTCATGCACTCCCCCTTTTTTTTTACAGGCTAAGAAGGAGTTTCAATAGTATGCAAGGGATGAGTGGTACGGATGTTACTCAAGATTCCTTCTGAATTTTCCACTTTAAATAGGCAACCTCTTTATTCACGCAGAGTAAAACATGATTTGGGATACTTAGCAATGCTTTATGTCTGTCATCACAGTAGCTTAATTTTAGCATTCCAGAATGGTACATGGTAAGCTAGCAGTGTGCTTTCTTGGTATTTTAAAGAAGAGGACCAACTGCATTCCACTTGGTACACAGGAGGAAAAAGCACAGTTAATGAGCATGGGAATATGATTCGGATTTACAGGAAAAGATGTATTTGTAACAGCAAGTTCTGGAAATGCCTTCTCTTTCTTTCAGTCCTAAATGCTTTGTCATTTTTTTAGATGGTGGGGAAAAAAATCCGATAGACAGATAAATTTTGGGTTTGGGTGAATCATCACACAACATCCTTTATCTTTTAAAACACTGCTTCCCAAACACTTCTGATCTCAATTATTAATCTCCGTGAATCTCCCAGCAATATAATTATTGATTGTAGTCTATAATTGACCTGACAACTACCCCAATCCACAGAGTATCCTGATCATCATAAATCTCTGGTACATCGACAACAATGTGTGCTGCACACCCTATTAAGGATTTTCTCCGGAACATCCTTCCGAAGGGCTACCAAGCAGAACTCCTTAATCTATGGATTAGGTACGGCTTCCAGTGGTCTTGAAGCTTACATAACATAAATCTACAATGCTTATTCGCCACAACTCACTACTAGAAGCAAAGAAGTACCGTACCCAGGTCGATTCACTCCACGCCATAGTTCAGTTTATGTTGTCTGTGGTGTCCTCTGTGCACGCCATGTCTCCGTGCACTGGGGGAGAGAACGCAGCATTTGCTGAGTCGCTAGTAAAATGCCACAGCAGCAGTATTGCCCATGAAGAGGGAGCAGGTCAATGCACTCTCAGAGGCTCTGCCTAGGGCAGGACCATGTCAGCTTCAACCCAGCCCTTCTGTACACATTCCACTGGGGGCAGGCAGACAGGCCGGGCAGCCTGACACCCCAGCTTCAGCATGCAGAAGGCCAGAAATCCGATCCACCAGGAAATCTTTCCCAAGCAAGCTGGCCTCAAATCGGGATGTTTTTGGGTGGAAAGGCAGTTTAGAAGGCCTTCACTTTTCTTCTTCATGCTCGACATTTCTATACAGTTAAGGACTCAGCAAACGCTGATAAATAAGAAACAGACTCTTAAGCCAGTACGTTAAGAGCCAATGCAAGCAGTGCTAGGTAGGAGAAAGAAAGAAAGAAAGAAAGAAAGAAAGAAAGAAAGAAAGAAAGAAAGAAAGAAAGAAAGAAAGAAAGAAAGAGGGAGGGAGGGAAGGAAGGAAGGAAGGAAGGAAGGAAGGAAAGGAAGGAAGGAAGGAAGGAAGGAAGGAAGGAAGGAAGGAAGGAAGGAAGGAAGGAAGGAAGGAAGGAAGGAAGGAAGGAAGGAAGGAAGGAATGAATGAATTCTGGTAGTATTTCACCTTAAAGACAATACCCTCCTTCCATTTCATCAGTATTCTGTTTTTAGGCAGAAAGAAAAAAAATAGTAAGATGCTTCAGTCTGCTTATGAGCAAAAAGTCCAAGCCTTTTCTTCTTGTCGAAGTCCACACCTTCTACTCGTGGAAGGTGCCTCCAAGACCTCTCCTGGCCCACAGCTTCTGGGTTAGGGGGTCTTAGCAAGATGACCACTAGGTGGCAACAAAGAGACACAGAAACTTTGGAGTCCCACCAGTAGGTGGCATAAAAAGCTCTGCAGAGAAATACCGTAAAAGCCATTAATCAGAAGTCCCCAACCTTTGGGGCACCAGGGATGGGTTATTTTTCTGCGGACCGGAAGGGGCGTGATTTTGTGCACTGCCTGCATCCCGCAGATGGGGCTTTCCTTGTTTGTGTGGACCGATTGCTGGCATGCCACGGAACAGGGGTTGTTGGGGACCCCTACCATAAATGACTAACAGGCTGCCCCTAGTGGTCTCTCCTTTAGCTTGCAAGAAAAGATACTTGCCTTATAAGATACTCTTCTATCTTTAAAATGTCTGGGTTCACACAATCCCTGGCAGTCAAGCATAACTTAACATTGTCACAACCTCTTTTTTAAACCATTTCCTTAAGCATTTCTTTTCTTTTCTTGGATATGCCAACACTGTTCCTGCGGAGCAACCCCCACCATTTCATCGGGGGAACTCCCTACCACTAATAACACATCTGCATGGAACATCTGGGAAAGTCACCACCTGCCATCCTTAGAACAGATCCACTGAGCACATGCAAGTACACATGTATGTTAAGATGCATGAATATCGTTAACACTAGTTGTAAAAATCAGCATTTATTCTACCTGGTTGTTTTTTTTTTCAAAGAGTCCTTTTGAACAATTGATTAATTTGTCTGCTTTTTTTTACAAGTTTAGAAAAAGAAACCCAGGATTTTCCCTCCTGTGTGTTTTCGCCTCGCTTCCTCGTGATCCATGATGCCAGCTGACGTGGTCAGGACAATGTACCCGAACTGACGTGAAGGCAGCAGGTTGTTCTGCCACTTTTCCAAGTCTTTCAGCTGCACATCGAATCTGGGACTGATCACACCACACTTGTTAAGCCTGCCTGTGGGATTCACAACGATTTTCCCAGCTCTGTGGTCATCGATGATCTCAAATTCACCTATGTAGCCGTGTTTCATCATCACAGTTAAGAACCGGACAATTACTTTGGAGCACGGCCTGATGAGAACTTGACGCTTTCCACGTTTCTCTGCATTGTTGATGCTTTTAAGAGCATCTGCCAGAACATTCATGCGCACCATGATGCCAGGGCAGCAAGATGGCGGAAAAAGGCTTCTACCCGGTTATTAATTCTGGATGTTTCGCTGCAATTGCCAATGAAGTTGCCTAAGAAAATACAGTTGCATTCATCGTTTCTTCTATAAGCACTTGGAAAAGTCCTTATCCTCATATCAGTAATACCAGTGGATACAAACTTCACTCAGGGTTGATTGAACCTTGACAGTCAGGCTGCTGCAAAGGGATAATACTTAATGTTCCCCTGCAATCCCAACCTTCTCACTCATTGCCAAAGTAGGT
This sequence comes from Bothrops alternatus, assembly GCA_034064705.1. Taxonomy (NCBI): domain Eukaryota; kingdom Metazoa; phylum Chordata; class Lepidosauria; order Squamata; family Viperidae; genus Bothrops; species Bothrops alternatus. Next base: position 2,348,038 of record JARGCV010000259.1, on the reverse strand, counting down.
TATTATACAGTTTAGAGAGATTCATGCTCTAAGGATCGTTTGAAGAACTGGACCAAGAATCCCACTTTCGCCCAAGTTTAATCCTAGAAGGTCATCCAGGACTCTTCAAATTTGGCAGATTTTATAACTTGAACTTCAGCAGCTCTGGCGTCTGATTAATAAAAATGTGCATTCCCAGTTAAATTGGGCACAATTGTTTTATAGATTAAGTTCTTCCGAGCTCTCTCAAGAAAAATAGGAGGTGCATCAGAGGTATTTTCGGCCTTCTCTTTGACACAAACATACCCTTTTACGTTTCTTTCAAGCATCTTCTATGCAGTAAACAGACTGCCCCATTGCAACGTGTCGGTGGGTGGGGAAACAGAGGACAGAGAACTAAACCTTGACTGACTTGCTTTAGAGGTAAACCTTGGAGGAAAAAAAACACTCAAAAAAATGAAGCAAACAGACCTACGCCCACATTTACCTGCATACCAGGAAGAATCCCCTTTCTGTCAACAATGAGAACAACCACAACAATAATAGCAATAACTCGTTACCGCCACACAAGTACAGAGAAATAAACCTTAAAAAAACAAGCTTACGACAGCATCTGCACACGCTTACTTGGTCCACGAAGCCCTCTCCCTCTTCCACTGCCATTTTCTGTGGCCAAATGTGAAACATGATGATCCCATTAGTTAACACTTTGCACACGGGCGGCTTATCAGCCAAAAATAGCTGCCAAACACAAAGCAACAAAGCCACCCAGCGTGGCCTCATAGGCTACTTCTCCAACTATTTCTAAAGAATGGGAAGGCAAGTCAGGGGGGGTCTGGCTAGGAGCACCAAGAGGCATCCTGGAGATGCCTCCCTGCATTGTAATCTTGAGCCCTTTCCGGGCTGCCTAAGCCTGGGATGAGGAAGAGCAAAAATAGCCTCCAAATCAGCGGGTAACAAGGCCCAGTGGACAGGGGTCGCTCCTGATGCTGTTGACCAGCAGATCTCCAGGAAAGGATGCAGAATGTGCTAGTTTTCCAGAAGCAACACAACAAGGAGTGACATTTACCCAGTCTGCGTGCTGTCCAAAAGAGGGGGGGCATGAGCATTTTAAACCTGGAGAAACAACATCATGGATGAATTGGAGAATTAGTGGCACTGGCAGGTGTGCAGGTGTGTGTGTGTGTGTGTGTGTGTGTGTGTGTGTGTGAGAGAGAGAGAGAGAGAGAGAGAGAGAGAGAGAGAATAGAATAGAATAGAATAGAATAGAATAGAATAGAATAGAATAGAATAGAATAGAATAGAATAGAATAGAATAGAATAGAATAGAATAGAATACATTGGCCTGTGGGATATCCAATTGCAGCGGAATTAAAAAAAATATGGTAGCCTGAAACTATTTCATTCAAGAATGGGAAATAAAATTGAAGGTATTTATTACGTCAAACATTCATTCTACCTCTGATTTGTCAAAACCATTTGTGACAGAGAAAACCACAATCCACCATGACTGAGGCTGACAGAAGACACGGAAAACCCCAGGTTTCTACAGATACAATAAAGACCAAGAGAGTTTAATTTTTTTTTTTTTGCTCCCACAGTGACAGCTCAATCCTAAATTGTGATGTGGAACTTTTTTCCTAAAGTTGGAAGCTGAACTGTTTCAAAATATGCTAAGATTGTTTTATTTAGTGTCTCAACAATTAAGAAGCAAAAAATACAAACTGAACACACAATCGGCCACCAAGATAAAAACAATAAAAACAATACAACCACTTCACAGGCAGTCCAATTCCCACAGGGAATTGAGAAGGCCCAACAGAGACAGGGCCAATTTCATCTCTGCAATGGATGGAACCCAGAACATGCCTCTCCTGCCCAATCTGATGGGATGGGAAGGCGCACTCAGAGAAAGGCAGTCTTGCAAATGATCTGGCCCCATGCCATGAAGGGGTGAGACCACCAGGACCTTAAATTCAACATGGAAGCACACGGGCAACCAGTGTAGCTGACAGTTTGTTGATTGCATCTAAAACAACAAACTATGGTTATTCAAACAGAAGCAGAAGTAAAAGGAAGGAGGTGGAAGAGTATAAACCAACAAGACTCAACTTTTCACGATAAAACCATAGTTTGTGGGACCATGGCAATGCTTAGTAATATAAACCAAAATTTATAAAGCATAATATCATGGTTCAATAATCCTTCTAAAACCAAATAAACGCATTATCCAACTTGTGTCAGAATATCAGATGAATTTGCTAATTTAGAAGTAATTCTTCATACAGTACTAACATGTTCTTTTGTCTTTGGGGGCTAGTAAGAGCATGTCTTGGAAGTGGAAATATTTTTGCTGTTGTTGTTAGTTGTGAAGTCGTGTCCGACCCATCGCGACCCCATGGACAACGTTCCTCCAGGCCTTCCTGTCCTCTACCATCTTCTGGAGTCCATTTAAGCTCACGCCTGCTGCTTCAGTGACTCCATCCAGCCACCTCATTCTCCGTCGTCCCCTTCTTCTCTTGCCCTCCATCTTTCCCAGCATTAGACTCTTCTCCAGGGAGTCCTTCCTTCTCATGAGGTGGCCAAAGTACTTGAGTTTCAACTTCAGGATCTGGCCTTCTTAAAGAGCAGTCGGGGTTGATCTCCTCTAGGACTGACCAGTTTGATCACCTTGCAGTCCAGGGGACTCGCAGGAGTCTTCTCCAGCACCAGAGTTCAAAGGCCTCCATTCTTTGTCGCTCAGCCTTTCTTACGGTCCAGCTTTCACAGCCATACATTGCAACTGGGAAAACCATGGCCTTGACTATACGCACTTTTGTTGGCAGGGTGGTGTTTCTGCCTTTTAGTATACTGTCTAGATTTGCCATATGTTGCCAAATACTGGTGCCCAGTTATTTTATTTTTTTCCAATGAAACCACCTGCCCCATATGAAAGGCAGAAAGGCACCACATAGTGCTTCCCTTCCCTGCTGAAATTTAAGACAGAAGATGGACTTTCCAAGCAAATATCCCCCAGCCTGGATAGCAAGCAAGACTAGCAGGTCTTGTGCCTCGGACTATCCTATATACTATACACGTCAGAATCTCCATGCACATATAAGCCCCACATCCAGAGCAATTTCTCATTCCTAGTATGAAAAATCACTGATCAAGCAACTCTACTTCTTTCTTTACTTTCACTTCTTTGTTCCTATAACTGGAGCTAGAACCATTTTTCTCTGCTTTGATAGCAGATGAAAGCAATGTTCCAATATTTAAGGGGCTGCCACAGAGAAGAGGGGGGTCAATCTATTTTCCAAAGCGGCAGAAGGCAAGAGAAGAAGCAACGGATGGAAACTAATCAAGGAGAGAAGCAACCTAGAACTAAGGAGAAACTTCCTGACAGAACAATTAACCAGTGGAACAACCTGCCTCCAGAAGCGGTGAATGCTCCAACACTGGAAGTTTTAAAGAAGAGACTGGACAGCCATTTGTCTGAAACTGTACAGCGTTTCCTGCTTGAGCAGGGGGTTGGATTAGAAGATGCCAGGGTCCTTCAAATTCTGTTGTTGTTGTTGTTATTGTTTGTAAATACTGAGATCAAAACATTTAGTAGACATCTTCAGGATATTTGAAACTGTGAGATCTCATAGTTTCTTTGGACGTGGTTTGCAGAACAAATTAAAACTGGCGTGGTTCACACAACTCATTCGTGCATGTATCATGGTTTACGAATTACCTTTGATACCAAGCGAAAACCAAACAAATAATGTTACAATTTAATTCAATGCATGAATCAAGAGTGCCTATTTCACAACAGGACTTCAGATCTATCAGCAATAAAAGCTGGTGCTTCGTGACATTTGACAGCTGACTACGGGGATATCTGCAGGAACTTATTGCTTTTGTCAGAAAGTCAAAAGGGATGTTTCCTCTCGTATTTGTATGTGATGTCCTGGCACACATACAAAAGAGGAGGTTGTGTTGCGCAACTGCGGTGGTTTTTCATTATTCTGGCCCTGTTGCCCTCCTCGGACATTGACTGTATTGTATACGGTGTTTTTTATATATATATTTGAACTTGTCACAACTGTTGTGAGTCAATTTTATTGGAAGCAAATAAAGGTGACAAATAATCACTCAAGGATGGAGTGAGGAAGCTACGTATTGGGCGAAATAAGAGGAAAGGATTTATTTATTTATTTATTTATTTATTTATTTATTTATTTATTTATTTATTTATTTATTTATTTATTTATTTATTACTTAAACTTATATGCCGCCCTTCTCCTAGGACCCAGGGCGGCTTACAAAACAATGCAATAAAATTATACAATAAAATTAATCACATTCATACAGCAAACAAGCACAGTCAACTCACAGTCACCAATGGAGGGACATTCCTAGGCCCAGGGGCAGAGCACAGCTCATACGCCCCAAGCCTGTTGGCACAAATGTGTCTTTAACAATTTCCGGAAAGCTAGGAGGGAGGAAGCAGTACGAACCTCTGAGGGAAGCTGGTTTGGCTCTTGTCTCTGCAGGAGACAGCAGCTGGCTGGCATTTTCAGATTTGGAAGTTCAGGTCTGGTCAATGTTTGAATGGGAAATCCCAGAAGGAAGAAAGAGTAAATGCCTGTAAGGTTGCCAAGACAAAGGTGTGGATGTTCCAGGAAGTTGCTAGGAATCAAGCTGGACTTTCTCTTTGCCTCCACTTGCTCCAGAGCAGCTGCCCTCCATTGTAGCTGATTCCCCTAATTATTTGTTTGTTTGTTAGTTGAGTAGTCGTGTCCGACCCATCGTGACCCCATGGACAACGTTCCTCCAGGCCTTCCTGTCCTCTACCATCTTCTGAAGTCCATTTAAGCTCACACCTACTGCTTCAGTGACTCCAGCCAGCCACCTCCACTCTCTGTCGTCTGTCGTCTCCTTCTTCTATTGCCCTTGATCTAATTATTTAAGATCCAATGTTTCAGCAGCTGTTGCTGTAGGCAAAGAAAAGCTCTTATGGAACCAGAAGGTTGGCTGAGAATACCACAACCAGGTCCTAGGGTACTGATCTAACACCACCATTTTTCCCAAAGCCATTCAGGAAGGAGGAGAGACAAAAGTCATCCCATTATGTTCCTGGAGGAAAATAAAGTTAAATAACATGCAAGGTGAGCCGTTACAAGACACCATGCAGTGCAGCCCATTTTTCCCTGGGTTAAAGCAAGAGAGAGGAGAAACCCGACGATTCAAGTATTGTGCACGTGAGGCCTGTAGCCAGTTTGCAGAAGCAACCTCACAACCCTTGGTGGATGTTATAAATCAGCGGTTCTCAACCTTTTTCAGGCCGAGATCCCACCTGCACCGCCCATGCGCGGCGTGACCCTGACCTGCGCCGCGCATGCACGGCGCGACGGCCCGCATTGCACATGCATGGCGCGACGGGCCGAACTGCGCATGTGCGTGCGATGGGCCAAATCGCGCACGCGTAGTGTGCACGCGACGGGCCGAACCGCACATGCGTGGCGCGGTGGCCCGAACTGCGCATGCACGGCGCACGACGGCCCAAATCGCACATGCACGGCACGACGGGCTGAATCGCGCGCGCGCAGTGCGCACGCGATGGCGGAGGGGAAATGGGGGGGAATGGCAGACTGCGGTGTTTGCCAACCCCGTGAAACGGTTGTTCGACCCCAAATGGGGTCGCGACCCACAGGTTGAGAACCGCTGTTATAAATGAAAATCCAGTTTGTCTTCCTTGAATTTTACTGAGGCTGTAGTACACAAAATGCTCTAAACAAATCTGGCCTCTTCCCACCTTTTGCTTCTGCAGAAAGCAATAGAGACGACAGAAGCAGAAGCACTATCCAAGATGGGGCTGCCACTGGTCCTTGGACTGTCACCCATTTTGCCAGGTTTGAAGAAGCCGAGTGCAAAGTCCGACTCAGTTCCCCAGACTTTGTCTCTAGGGCAGGGGTAGGCCACCTTGGCTCTTAATTTATGACTTGTGGACTTGAACTCCCAGAATTCCTGAGCCAGCATGGCTCAGCTTGGAAACCTCTCCCTGTCCCCTCAGCATGGCTGGCTCAGGAATTCTGGGAGTTGAAGTCCACGAGTCATAAAAGAGCCAAGGTGGCCTACCCCTGCTCTAGGGTCTACTTCTGAATGGCTCCGGAGCTCTGCAGGGCCATTGCTGTAGCTCTCCTAAAGAAAACACCTGGGAACCTTCCCCGGCAGGCTGCACGGGCGGTGGGGAAGGTGTTGCGGGCCGGACCCTCCGCCGCTCCAGCCGTCGCCATGCAGCTCCGCTTCTCCATCCCAAACAAGGCGCTCTCGCTGCCGCCGCCGCCGCCGCTGCTCTCCTTCCCCTCCGTGTGGATGGCGGGCATCTTCTGGATCAGCGCCATGCCGCACAACGGCGTCAACCGCAGGGCCGCCCTGCGCGCCGGCGTCCACCGTCAAGTCCTGATGGCCACTCTGGGGTTTTGTTTGGGCTACTACATCAAGAGATACTCCAATTACTACTATGCTGAGAGGGACAGGCAGCTTTTCAGTTATATCAAGCACCATCCCAAAGACTTTGTGGAAAAAGATCCTAGAAAAATGAGAGACGTTCTGGAAAACTTCGTCCCGACTCGTTGAAGGCTGCCTGCAGATCCCGTCTTCTCCACCCGGTTTTCTCTCGGTGTGTGGAAGCCCACGAGGCCCAGTCGCTTGCTGAAAAACGTGTATTATATCATTTCTAATTAAAGCTCTATGAAGATCCAAAAAAAACCAAAACACCTAAGCTGGCTGTGTTTACTTTATGTCATTTCATGGCACTTTATGTTATTTAAACTGATTAAAGGCTCAAATAAAGGTGTCTCATTCCATCAGAGAAAGGAGGACATCAGACGACTTCTGCAGGATCAGAACAAAGGGTCCCTCTAGCAGGTAATTCATTCCCATCATGTTCTCAGGCAGGCAGGAAATGTCCTTCATAAGGGAAGGTCCATCATCCGATGCCCCACTTAAATGTGCATCAGTAGGACATCAATGTTGATTCTTCTTATGAGCAGGAAGCCTCCTTGCAACCAGGAATCACCCTTACAGGCTCTGTGGGTTGCAGCATTATCAGGCTGCACAAGGTTACATTTTAATCCTCATTTTGGAGATGCTGCCTCCTATTTTGGTAAGTAATTCTTTAAAAAGAAAAATATAAAATTGTGAATTTTGACCCTCTAGAACAGAGGTCCCCCAACCTTTGGGGCACCAGGGACTGGTGCCATGGAGAAAGGATTTTGCATGGACCAGAGGGGGTGTGGCTTTGAATACTGCCGGTCCACAGACTGGAGGTTGGGGACCCCTGCTCTAGAATCTGCAAAACAGAGTGTGGAGGGCTGTGAGTTCTCCACCCACCTCCAATTTCCAAACAATGCCTTTTGGTATTATAATAATAATAGTAATAGTAATAGTAATAGTAATAGTAATAGTAATAGTAATAGTAATAGTAATAGTAATAGTAATAGTAATAGTAATAGTAATAGTAATAATAATAATAATAATAATAATAATAATAATAATAATAATAATAATAATCAAGTTGGAAGGGACCTTGGAAGTCATCTAGGTCCAACCCCCTGCTCAGGCAGGAAACCCTATACCATTTCGGACAAATGGCTGTCCAGTCTCTTCTTAAAAACTTCCAGTGTTGGAGCATTCACCGTTTCTGGAGGCAGGTTGTTCCACTGGTTAATTGTTCTAACTGTCAGGAAATTTCTCCTTAGTTCCAGGTTGCTTCTCTCCTTGACTAGTTTCCATCCGTTGCTTCTTGTCCTGCCTTCAGGTGCTTTGGGGAATAGCTTGACTCCCTCTTCTTTGGGGCAGCCCCTGAGATATTGGAGCACTGCTATCCTGTCCCCCCTGGTCCTTTTCTTCGTTAAACTAGACATCCCCAATTCCAGCAACCGTTCCTTATATGTTTTAGCCTCCAGTCCCCTGATCATCTTTGTTGCTCTTCTCTGTACTCTTTCTAGAGTCTCAACATCTTTTTTACATCGTGGTGACCAAAACTGGATGCCGTATTCCAAGTGTGGCCTTACCAAGGCTTTGTAAAGTGGTATTAATACTTCACGTGATCTTGATTCTATCCCTCTGTTAATGGAGCCCAGCACTGTGTTGGCTTTTTTGTCAGCTGCAGTACACGGCTGGCTCATATCTAAGTGATTGTCTACTAGGACTCCGAGATCCCTCTCACAGTTACTACTATTGGATCCTAAACTATGTTCTGATGGAAGAATCTTCCTTCCTTGCAAACTGACCGGCCCTCATACCGGGTATTTTTTACCCCTTTCCTCACTCTGAGAGAGCCGAGGTCCAGCAAAGAATTCAGAAGACCGGTCTCCAAAGAGTGCTGTGCTGAGTCCCCCCCACCACCACCCCACCTCTAGATCTGCCCAACAGGTTGCAAAGCACAGGTTGCCATAAAACCCCAGCCAGAGAAATGGAGCAACATGGCTGTGAAGGAAGCAAGGGGCTATGAGCTTCACCCCCAGGGCTACGTGGGGGTGTCCAGCACCAGCCCAGCGAAGGGCGACTTCTCTACAGATTGGAGGTATTTCTGACCTGCTGCCAAGCAGCAAATGACTTGCATTCTAGCCAAGGCCCAGATTTGTCAGCAGGATCATAAAACCGGAGGGCCTCTGCCACCACCTCCTCCTCCCCCCACCTCTGCTGCAGCTGCTGACAGCTCAGCAGAAAAACTAGCTCCAGCCTTCATTCTGGAAGGCAGCATCACCCACACATGTAGGAAAGAGAACCTCTGTCGATGGTTCCATGAAGAGCAAAATGAGGGTGCCTATGGATCCTTTCTAACCCCCCCCCTCCATACACCGAAGATGGTGGAATCCAGGAAGGGAGGGAGGGAGGGAGAGGGAGAAAGGGAGATCATGAATAATGGCCTGAAGAAACACAAAGATCTGAAATTCTGCCCGTCTTCCTGCTAGGACAAATGATGATCAAACTCTTGAGCTCCCGAGAAGATAAAAAGCAAAGCTTTCGGAAGCAAAGGACGCTTCTGTAGAAACTGAAATCATCAAAACTAAGATTAATTAGGATCGCTTGTCATGGAAGACGTCCCTGTCCTCAAGAAACCATTCTGGGCTCCTCCCCCGGCAGTGAAGAACAATTGAGAACAATTCCATCACTCCTGGAGATGGATGATGGATCAGTGAGGTTCAATATCGGTTGAATGTGGTGTTATCAACCTAAAGGCAGATCCTTCTAGTTGCATATTTAAAGCCCCGCCCCCCTACTTTCCTCCAAATCTCTCTCTCTCTCTCTCTCTCTCTCTCTCTCTCTCTCTCTCTCTCTCTCTCTCTCTCTCTCTCTCTCTCTCACACACACACACACACACACACACACACACACACACACACACACTCAGCATAGCTCATTCAAATTCAGGCTTTATCAAATCTGGGTTCTCAGCTTTGACCTTTAGTGCTTCCCAGGAAATTCTAACAAACGCCAGGAGAAAATGAAATGACAGTTTGGTTTCAAATGGATCAGGAAAACGAAACAGGCGAATGTTGCAGTGCGCCATTTACACTTTTGCGACTTTCCTGGACAAGTCAGGCCAGGGTTACAGCATGCCATAGATTTCATTACTGGGGGAAGGGGAAAAAAAAAACACAGATGCGTCAGAACATGAACAAAGTCATACAAAGAACAAAGAAATTGAATTCTAGCCAAGGAATAAAGGAAAGTCTGTCAGTCTGCATTCTAAGAACGTGCATTTTGCATTTCTCTATCAACCCTTGAACACCAAAGCAGTTTGGTTTGCAGCCGCCTCTTCTTCCCCAAGGAACTCCTTTTGAGTTCCAACTCCCATCATCCTAAAGAAGCATGGGGGAGCCCCATGTACCTGTATAAGGCACCAAGTTGGTGAAGAACAATTGAGGATGCTCACAGAATGAAACTATCTTCCCCTGGAGTATTTTAAAGGAGTTTCCCTGGATGCAACTCCTTGTGACTATCCAGTCTTTGTATCAGAACAGTGTTTCTCAACCTTGGTGTTGAAGGAAAAGTCTTCATCATGGTTCAGTCCAAGCCGGGAATAAACAACACGACGATTGCTTTAGAGAGAAGGTTGCAGTTTATTGAAGAGGAGAGCCAGACAGGAAGATGGCTCTGGGAGAAAAGAGAGACCACATGTAGTAGGGAGTGGGTTTTATACTCTCTTGGCCTTTTGTTTGGAGTTGTTTCCTGTTCTTGTTTGAGGCTTTGTATTTCCTGTGTCATGTACTTTGACCCGAGTCTGAGGGTGCCCCTTTGGCATCTGTGGGTTAATCCTATTATGTCCTGTGAAGGAAAAGTCTTCATCATGGTTCAGTCCAAGCCGGGAATAAACAATATGGCGACTGCTTTAGAAAGAAGGTTGCAGTTGATTGGAGAGGAGAGCCAGACAGAAAAATGGCTCTGGAAGAAAAGAGAGAGCACATGTATGGAGTGGGTTTTTATACCCTCTGGAGCCTTTTGTTTGGAGTTGTTCCTGTGGCATGAACTTTGACATGAGTCTGAATATGCCCTTTGACATCTGTGGGCTAATCCTATTATGTCCTGTCTTAGACTTTGGGTGGGGTATGTAGATTTTAGGTCTCTTTGTCACCTAGCTTAATCTTCTAGCTTCAACTTTCCTGAATGGATTATTTACACCGGCATTTCTACAGAGCTGGTTTCTGCTTGGGGGAGGGAGACTTGGGGCTATTAAGAAAAACTGGGCATGCTTTTCTGCTTCTTTAAGATCCTTTGAGGAAATATATTTTTCTGCCCTTTTAATATTTCCTTATCGGGGGGGGGGGCTGAGTTCCCACATTGGCAACTTGAAAATGGATGGAGAATGAACTGAAGTCCACCCATATTCAACCTGCCAAGATTGAGAAACACTGTACTTAGAAGTCCACGTGTCTGTCCGTGCGCTGATAGTCCAAATGGCAGGATTACGAATACCCTCCACAGAAGAAAGGAGAAGCTGTTCCATAAGCCACGTCACGTGCTCTTCACCCAGGACTTTAAACTGCATTCTTCCAAATAATGTCTTTAAAATTTAATCATAAACACTGTTTACTTCTAAAAGCAGGACCAGAAACCCAGGCTGGAGTCTGAACTGTTCAAGGGACAGAGCCTTATTGTGCCTGTCCCAGTTGTTAGGGAACCTGACACTTTCAGCTGTGGCTCCCACAGCTTCACTGGAGCTGTTTGTTGTGTCCTAATTTTTTTGGTAGCAGGTCAGTAATCCCCAAAAGTGACTTTTTTCAACCATTGTGCCTGCCACCCTTTGCTGCTGCCTGTTTAAAGCAACCCACCACCAATGTAAGTCCAGCTTTGGTAGGGATCCACATCCTGGATTTACAGTCAGCCTTGAAAATTAGGGAATACATGACTCATTGAATCTTTGTGCATTTTGCTTTATCCCAACTTTGATGTTGTGCAGATCATCCTGTTCAACAGATTTCTATTGGGGTCACTTAGAATGTGGGAAGTCAGCCCCCCAGAGAGGAAATATTAAAAGGGCAGAAAAATATATTTCCTCAAAAGGATTTTAAAAGCAGAAACCAACCCTGCCCCCAAGTCTCTCTGTCCCAAGCAGAAGCCAGCTTTGTACAAATGCAGATGTAAACCATCAGGAAAGTTAGAACTAGCTTAGGAAGACAAAGACACCTAAAATCTGCATACCCCACTCAAACTCTAGAAGTCATTAGCCCCAACACCAGGGAAGCAGGATATAACCCTTGGGACATAATAGGATTAACCCACCACCATCAAGAATACCAGAAAGGCACACCCAGATTCAAGTCAGAATACCGGTATGTGATACAGGAAATACAAAGCTTCAACACTAAACAGGAAGCAGCTTCAAACAAAAGGCTTCAGAGGGTATAAAAACCTACTCCCCACATGTGCTCAGCCTTTTTTCCTCTCCTCTTTCCTGCCAGAACTATCTTTCTATCTGGTTCTTCAATAAACTGCTACCTTCTTTCTAAAGCAGTCGCCATGTTGTTTATCCCCGGCTTGGATGAACCAGGATGAAAACTTTTCCTTCAACACAGTCTAGGAAACAGATATCAAAAAAAAAAAAAAAAAAAAGGCCAGGGATGTTGGCTGAGACGGGAATTACTCTTGGATGTTTGTGAGGAGTCTGCAAAGGAAGGAAGACAGGTCTGGAAGAAATAAGGCAGCCCGCACTTTGGTGCCCCTGTTTCAAAAGCTGTGAAAACATTAGTAACAAGAGGCTAAATGAAGAGCAGGTGCTCAACTACCTGGGGGTGGAGGATATGTTATCCAGGAGGACCTAATCAATCACTCACTCATGTGCTGGCTTGCATCTGCTCTTCCTGTGTGCAGCTGTGTCTTTTTGGCAATGAAGGATTTAAGGGGGGACAAGCTTCTCAGCTGCTTATTGGACACCAGCTTCATTCGTTTTCTTTTTTCCATTGTTCTTCTTGGCCCGTTTGCATGGACTTGGAAAGCCCTCATAGCAAAATGCGTCCAAGTGCCCCATGTTCATCACACCCAGAGTCCATACCGTGAAACATTCAGGTATCTCTTATTTCAACACTTTTGTCAGTTGGAGTTACAAGGGATGGGGCTTTCAGCTCATAAATGGGAACTTGATGAAAGAATTGAGGAGGAATGGGGCCACTTAAACCAACCTGGATGGGCGACCTTCAACGCTGAGAATGGTGAGCAATGTCCATGCTACATGGCCACCTAAATAAAATCCATCACTCTAGCCCAGATGTAGACAACTTTGGCTCTTTTATGACTCGTGGACTTCAACTCCCAGAATTCCTGAGCGAGCCATGCTGAGGGGAAAGGGAGAGGGTATAGTATAGGGGGTACCTTGCTCAATAGTAGTAACTGTGAGAGGGACCTCAGAGTCCTAGTGGACAATCACCTAAATAGGAGCCAGCCGTGTGCTGCAGCTGCCAAAAAAGCCAACACAGTGCTAGGCTGCATTAACAGAAGGATAGAATCAAGATCACGTGAAGTGTTAATACCACTTTACAATGCCTTGGCAAGGCCACACTTGGAATACTGCATCCAGTTTTGGTCACCACGATGTAAAAAAGATGTTGAGACTCTGGAAAGAGTGCAGAGAAGAGCAACAAAGATGATTAGGGGACTGGAGGTTATTTACAACAGCTAACAAAATGCCCACTATTTTAATGCCCAGGAGTCTACAAGGACGCAAAACCTGCAGATTATAAGATCCTGAAATCATGGACTTTCCAAAACAAGTCTTTTTGTTTAAAATACCCAAAGAATAAAAACATGAAAACATGAGCATCTAGGGTATCACTTTATGAAATGACCCACAGGTGAAATGCTATGTGTTTGCCACCCAGCAGCCAGGAGAGTTGATCTATATCACAAGAATTTTCTCACCTAGGTATCTTGAATGTACATCTGATCTTTGTTCTTGACTAAATTAAGAAAGAAGACTCCTGCGAGTCCCCTGGACTGCAAGGCGATCAAACCGGTCAGTCCCAGAGGAGATCAACCCTGACTGCTCTTTAGAAGGCCGGATCCTGAAGTTGAAACTCAAGTACTTTGGCCACTTAACGAGAAGGAAGGACTCACTGGAGAAGAGCCTAATGCTGGGAAAGATGGAGGGCAATAGAAGAAGAAGGGGACGACAGAGAATGAGGTGGTTGGATGGAGTCACTGAAGCAGTAGGTGTGAGCTTCAATGGACTCCAGAAGATGGCAGAGGACAAGAAGGCCTGGAGGAACGTTGTCCATGGGGTCACGATGGGTTGAACACAACTTTGCAACTAACAACAAAATTAAGAAAAAGGAGCAGGCACATTTCAATGCTTTGGGTCAGAGGACCACTGAATTATATCATTTATCCCCAACTCCCTGCTCCATTTTTTTCCCCTCCAGAACCGCACACTTATAGGAACATCACAATAAAAAGATCTTTTAAAAAAAACACAACTCTGCATGCTTAAGGCACGGGGCAAGAGGCTCCCAATTCTAGCTAGCCATCCCATGGAACAATCTTTCTTGCCTTCTACTTAAAGGTCCCAACCCTATCAAATTATATGCAACCAGGTACCAAATTTTAAAAATCATCTACCGTCTTAAATTCTGGGGGATATCCATTGCTTTAAAACTCTTGCTCAAGATTTGTGCAACATTGAAATGTTCTGGCAATGTTTTGAGAGAGGCTTCCCACAGTTCATCGGGAAAGCGGAACGATTTATATTCAGATGTTGTGGTGGTGCTGGTTATATAAAAAAGTAACTGGTGTGTTTCACCATGAAGAAATGAGACACAGTTCTTTCTCCACTCAACATTGTTACAAAGTAAAAATACTCTGTTGCAAGAAAAGACATAAGAGTTGTGTAGAATTTAAAACACACACACACACACACACACACACACAAATTGACTGTTTGGGCAAATACCTGAGCACAAAAACAGCCACGGAGCTTGCAAAATTCCTTTGTTCAAGCAATTTCACAAAATCCATGCTGGCATGCAGCAACCTTTTTCTACTGTATTCCGCATCTCTGCTGACTCAAAGACCACCCGGGACAAGGAAGATAGAAGATAGAAAGAAAAAAACTGAATGACTAATTCATCATTTTTTTGCAAATCTACACAACTGCTTTGAAAACAGCCTTTGGGCTCCCGAGTTTTAGGCCAATCGGATCCCATCATGCAGTGAAACCCACAGCAAGCCATGACGATGCATACACAACACACATGTGGAGTCAGCTTTATGCAAATCCCTCCCTTTGTGTCCCAGCTTCTGATTCTAGTTCCTAAATCACGATATTCCTGTTATGGTATTATGCCACACATTTGGTTGGAAACTGATCAAAGAGAGAAGCAACCTGGAATTAAGGAGAAAGTTCCTGACAGTGAGGACAATCAACCAGTGGAACAGCTGGCCTCCAGAAAGCATGGGTGCTCCATCACTGGAGATTTTTAAGAAGAGACTGGACAGTCACCTGTCTGAGATGGTGTAGATTCTTCTGCTTGAGCAGGGGGGTGGACTAGAAGACCTCCAAGGTTCCTTCCAGCTCCTATCCTATCCTATCCTATCACAGATTTTATTTCACAGGGAATCTCAATTTTCCCCAAAATAAAAAAGCTTAATGACATCTCAAAGAAGAATTCCAAATGGAAAAATTCAGCTGGAGAAAACACAGATGGAGAGACAAAGAGGGAGAGGGAGAGAGGGAGAGAGAAGGGGGGAGAGATAGAGAGGGAGGGAGAGAGAGAGAGAGAGAGAGAGAGAGAGAGAGAGAGAGAGGGAGGGAGGGAGAGGGAGAGAGAGAGGGAGAGAGAGAGAGAGACAGAGAGAGAGAGAGAGAGAGAGAGAGGGAGAGGGAGAGGGAGAGACAGAGAGAGAGAGAGAGAGAGAGAGAGAGAGAGGGAGAGAGAGAGAGACCAGAGAGAGACAGAGGGAGAGAGAGACCAGAGAGAAAGGAAGGGAGGGAGAGAGACAGACAGAGAGAGAAAGAAAGAGAGAGGGAGAGAGAGAGGGAGGGAGGGAGACCTTTCCTAGAGGACCCCAAGAGAATGTGAGCATTGTCCAAGTCATCTATAGCATCCCTTGATTCTGGACAGGGTTTAGTATGATTGATCGTCATTCTCCTGCCACAAATCCAGTATGTTCCTCAGTAATAACCATAATAACGTGAGTTCTCAGCTGGCAATATCCGCCATGATAGGTAGGCTCATAAACAAGGTTTTTTTTCTCTCTCTTAAGCCTCTCACTCTATGAACCTATTCTTCCAGCGCTTTAGACAATCCCTTTATGACAGCTCATATTTTCTTCCTAGCTGAGGTGAGTGGGGGCCCAGCCTGGGTTTTCTATTTAAGAGAGATCTGCATTTAAGTCTTCCCTGAGCATTTGTTGCTGGCTCTCAAGAGTCTGGCAGAAAGGCAGGCTAGAAACACCTGCAGTAACAAAAAACCACTCCTCTATGACTAATCCAGCCAAGCACAGACATCACTTCTACCACACTAGGGTGACATGCCTTTCCTGAAATACTCCACTACTGCTTTATAGCATGGTACATGATGCATCACACTACAGAAGAGACACTTTCTATCTTGCCATTGTCTCATTCCCTCCCACACCAAAGGCCCTCACAGTCCCTCTTTCTCTTGAAAGGGATTATGTCATGCACATGCCATAAATGCGCCTTGCCAGCTATAATTCTCAGCTGGCTGCTTGGGGAACATGCTTCTCAGGCTCACGTGAATCATGGGCAAAGTTTATCTTTTATTCCCTTTTGAAATGGTACTTCTGCATTTTATTTTATTTTATTATTTTATTTTATTTTAATATTATTTTTTTTATTATTTTTTTTTTCATTCAGTTGTGTCCAATTCTCAGAATCTGCCTGGACAAATCTCTGCATTTTCCCAGGCAAGTGTTTTTCAGAAGTGGTTTGCCATTGCCTCCTTCCGAGGGTTGAGAGGAAGGGACTGGCCCAAGATCATCATCATCATCATCAAGTTGGAAGGGACCTTGGAGGTCCTCTAGTCCAACCCCCTGCTCAGGCAGGAAACCTTACACCATTTCGGACAAATGGCTGTCCAGTCTCTTCTTAAAAACTTCCAGTGTTGGAGCATTCACCGCTTCTGGAGGCAGGTTGTTCCACTGGTTAATTGTTCTGACTGTCAGGAAGTTTCTCCTTAGTTCTAGGTTGCTTCTCTCCTTGATGAGTTTCCATCCGTTGCTTCTTGTCCTGCCTTCAGGCGCTTTGGAGAAGAGCTTGACTCCCTCTCCTTTGGGGCAGCCCCTGAGATATTGGAACACTGCTATCATGTTCCCCCTCGTCCTTCTCTTCATTAACTAGACATGCCCAATTCCAGCAGCTGTTCCTTATATGCTTTAGCTTCCAGTCCCCTAATCAACAACCTAAAATCTAAATTATCCTATTCCTCTCCTATCAGGGAGATCACAAATTATGTAAAATGCTGCTGGGAAAGCAAAACACCTCCTTCAGATCAACAAACTTGGGGAAAGCAGGAATGTATTTTCTCCTTTACTCCGCAATTTGGACATATCTAATAAATAAGTCCCCAGATGTACTCCAGGCAGGCAGCCAAGAAGGGCTCTGCTTGTTTATGAGCTCTGCAGTTGACATACAGAATCTTCCAGCCAAATATAGAATTATTCACTTCAGTGATATTGCAAGTTGTTCGGAGAGAAAAAGAACAAATGGCCCACGAGTTCATGGCAGCTCATGCATTGCATCAGCTCTCCCCAGCCCAGCTGGGGATGGTTTTGGATCTCCTCCACGGACCCTGCAGTAGAAACAATCTGAGCTGTGGTCCAAGATCTCCGGAGGGCACCAGGCTGAGAGTATTTGGTGTCCCTGTGATGCGGAGCTACTTTTGTCTCTTTGTTTCTTGGTACAGTCACTCCAGAGGCAATTCTGGAACCATCTCACCCCCAGTGGTAGGCTAATATCTGCCCAGTCTTCCATTTTAAGAAACAGCCACTCAGATTATCATAACAGAATAGAGTAACAGAGTTGGGAAGAGACATGGAGCACCCGCGACTTCTGGAGGCAGGTTGTTCCACTGATTAATTGTTCTAACTCTCAGGAAATTTTTCCTTAGTTCTAGGTTGCTTCTCTCTTTTTCTTCCTTCCCATGACCCTTCCAGCTAAATCTCAGTCTGTCTGTGTGTGTGTGTGTGTGTGTGTGTGTGTGTGTGTGTCCCTCCCTTCCTCCCTTTCTCTCTCTGTGTGTGTAAACTTCTGCCCTATAAAGAGGTCACTTGCTCAATTTTGCAGACCTGCAAAAGGAGACATCCTGAGCAGGGGGTTGGACTAGATGACCTACAAGGTCTCTTCCAACTACTATTACTATTACTATTACTATTACTATTACTATTACTACTACTACTTCTTCTCCTCCTCCTCCTCCACCACCACCACCACCACCACCTCCTTATTATTATTATTATTTTATGGTATCACTCTTTCTTTCTTAGGGCAAATCTAGCTGTATTTGTTTCTTGAGATATGATATAATTGAAGCACATCATTATTTTGTACATACACACACACACACACACACACATGATGTAATGCCCAAAGTATCCAGATCTAGCACACTATACCTAACAATTACTGCCCAAGTATGAGATGTTGAATATTAGAAGTAACGGCACCCTTAAAAAAAAAGTATGTTTATACCATAATCATTGAGAATGTTTCAGATTGGTGTTTTTTTTTTAAAAAAAACCAAAACATTAACTTTATCTCAGTCCTTTGAAGCAGACCAAATCAAGAAACAGATACTACAAGAAAAAACACGACTGCCTTAATATAGGTTATAACAGGATCTCAAAAACCTGTTTTCTCTTTACTCTTCCTTATACCAAAGAAAGTCAAAGCAGAACAGTCTTGAGGTTCTTTCTCACAGTTTCCTGGACTAGGTTCATGGTTTATTAATGGCCACTGCATATTATTTGCAGGATCATCTCACTACTTCTCTGTAGTTTGCATTTTTAAAATTTTCATTACATGTTTTGATCACAAAACTTGTTTAATTTGACGCAGAATTTCCCAAAGTGATGACATTAAGATAGATATAATTTCCGAGCACATTGTATGGTTTAAACATCATATTTGTTTTATACCAATATAGCCACCTTATTTTGCTAGGTAAGTTTCTATAGGTGTATTTATTTAAATGTAGCTGTCAACACTGCTAATATCGGATGTTGTTGCTTTGACAACAGTTGGAGGCGCAACCATTCCCTTCTTTTGTTTTACTCTTAAAGTTAGAGTTAAAGTTAGATGACATGGGGGGATGAATGTGCATGAGAGTTTAGCTAGACATAACAATACTGGACCTAGTGCGTGAACCAAGGTTACTGAAATAAGAGCTGATAAAGAATTGGCGGGCTGGAGGAGGGAAAGCCTGCATTTCAAACTAATTGCAGAATGTGATTTATGACAGTTAATTGGAAGAGGGAATTGTGCTTTGATTCTATGTGCTCAGAGGAGGGGAATCCAGTGTTTGGCTTTGAGTGTGTTAGTGCCGATGCTATGCTACTCAAATAAAGTCTCGAAGTTCTTTGAAGAGTTTCATCTGTCGAAACCATGACATTAGCTTTACATACAGAAAAAAAACTGAGAATTGGTATAAGGATATAAATATATCCATATTCTACACCTACTTTGATTTATCTTTTCTAACAAAGCATCATATGTTGCTTTTTCCACTGATCTATGGAGCAGCCTCAAAATATCTGGTTCTTTAAAAAGCATCCTAAGAAGCTCTCATTTTGAAATTTGCTCAGGGGAAAGAGACCAGAGAACCTGGCAGGACAGAGGGATACAGAAGAGCAACAATTTAGCCAGAGGATTTAGGCTAAATACCAGTGGGCCTGTTCAACACGGGTGTGCCAAAATCTTAAGCATAGAATAAAGGCAGCATCATACATCACAGCAATAATGATTGGCTGACATTTTCTATATCAGGGCTTTTCAACCAGTGGTACGGGTACCACCTGTGGTACATTGGCACCTGGCAGGTGGTACGTGACTATCCTAGAAAAGTGGTAGTGGGGGAGGGGGATGAGCTGAACCGGTGGCAGCACCGCACAAGCCTGAGCGAGAGACGGCTGGAGCTGCAGGGCTGTCAGGGCTCAGCGGAAGCACCAGGATCAGTGCTGTTTTCCAGATGATCGGCGCTTCTTCGGGGCTGTCAAGGCTCAGTGGAAGTGCCAGAATCAGTGCCGGGCTCCAGTTGGAGCTCGGCGCTGATCCTGGTGCTTCTACTGAGCCCTGAAGAAGCACCAATCTGCTGGAAAGCAGCACTGATCCTGGTGCTTCTGCTGAGCCCAGAAGAAGCGCCGATCAGCTGGAATGTTGCAGCATCTCCAGGGTCTTGGTCAACTGATTCATATTTATGACGGTCACAGTGTCCCAGGGTCATGTCAAGTGACCAAAACCTGCTGCAACCACCCAGCAGACGGGGGGAATAAAAACCAAACACACCCCCTCACCCCACCCACGCTGCCAATCCTCAACAGAAATGCTCACAATGAAAACCTCGGACAGGAGGAAGAGCGTCACTGGGCAGGCAGGCAGGTGTCTTGCTCGGCTGTGGCTTGGGGGGCACTTTTTTCAGTGCCACTGTAACTTCAAACAGTCACTAAGCAAACTGTTGTAAGTCGAGGACTACCTGTACTTTATCACTTTTTTCCTTTTTTTTTTGGTCATCAAGTTTTTGACACTTTGCTAGGCGACTGGTGGTCCTCGGATGTTGCCCTATCCTAAAAGTGGCACGATGGGTGAAAAGGTTGAAAAGCCCTGTTCTATATATTTCAAAACTTTTCAAAATTTTAAGTTATATCCCCACTTCCCTGCCTTGTGAAATACACTATTTTCAACAACAGCAAAAAGAACACAAACTTCTGATCTGGACATTTGAGGGAACTCCCAGATTCAGCGTCAGCCTTCAATCCAATCTGACTAACAACAAACCCCAATCAAGGCCAAAGGACTGTACAGGAGTGTGTGCACACCAGGAGTGCAAAGCACAAATACAGGAAACACCTGTTAACACTTTAAAGCAGAGCAACTCTGCCAAGGAATCTCAAGGGGCTGCAGGACATCGTTCCAGGACTCTCCCTCTTCACCCATTTGGCTTTAAAGATGTGTTGGAAGAAAAGTCTTCATCCTGGTTCATCCAAGCTGGGAATAAACATGGCAACTGCTTTGGGAAGAAGGTTGTAGTTTATTAGAGAGGAGAACCAGACAGGAAGATGGTTCTGGCAGCAAGAGAAATGAAAAAAAAGGGCTGAGCGCATGTAGGAAGTAGGTTTTTATACCCTCTGGAGCCTTTTCTTTGGAGCTGTTCCTGTGGCATGAACTCTGACCTGAATCTGAGTGTGCCTTTCTGGTATTCTGATGGTGGTGGGTTAATCCTAGTAGGTCCCAAAGGTCATATCCTGCTTCCCTGGGGCTGGACTGATGACTCTTAGAGTTTGTGTGGGGTATGTAGATTTTAGGTCTTTTGTCTTTTTAATCTTCCAGCTGGGGGTCTGCAACTTTCCTGGATTTACATCTGCATTTGTACAGTGCTGGTTTCTGCTTGGGGGAGGGAGACTTGGGGTTATTAAGAAAAATGGGCATGCTTTTCCTGCCTCTTTAAGATCCTTGGAGGAAATATATTTTTCTGCCCTTTTAATATTTCCTTCTCTGGGGGGCTGACTTCCCACAAGTAAATCTTTTTACATCTTCTCCAAAAACTTTGCTAGTTGCAAATAGGTTTGCAAACAGAACATTATTCTACCAAGAAACAAAAAAGTGCTTTACGCCCCCAATGAAAAAAGCCCTCAGATGTCAGATGGCATTTACTTAAACGCCCATCTGGGGGTGTTAACCTGAACTGACTTGAGGAGTGTATATACATGCTGGCAATGGCGCACGTTTACACAGTGTGGTAAAGATAAGAGCAGGAGGGCCTCTCAGACCTTGTTTGAGGCCATCATTCTCAAGAAGGCAAGGCGGACAGGATCTCCTTATGTGCTCACCATCCATTTCTTCTCTTCCCCTTCTCCGCACTGGTTTGGAGATGGGTGAAGAGGGAGTTTATCATTACAATTTAAGGATTGTTAGGAATCTGCACCCTGAAATTTTTATTCTTTTAAGGGAAATGCGGAAGGACACCTGACTGAAAATGATAAGACCCTAGTCTACTCTACATTAAACACAAATTAAGTCACACACCACAAAAAACAAAATGCAACATGTTGGAATCCAATTGCACGTAGTTTTAGAAGCAGGAAAAATGTACCGGCTAAATAAAATAATATCGGAGCTTCTGCCGCTGCATAAAATCATACATACATAAGGTCAATTCACCCAAGCAGGAAAATTGCATTGCCAGAACCTATGTAAAAGTCATCGTGTCCCATCTCCTCGAGGCCAAAACTTGTAATAATCACAAGAGTGAAGACATTGAGTAGAAATCCTAACAAGAGCATAGACTGAGTAGAGTCATAGTACAAAGTCTGCAGTGAGAATTAAACAGAGTTGAGGAAAGAGCACAGGAGTGTCTGCAGGGTGTGGGGTGGGGAAGGTCAAGAGGGTGGCACTGGCCCTACATCACAGGTAAATGATGAGTGAAGTTTGATCCTAACCTTTTGGACCACACCACACACACACACACACACACACACACACACACACACAACCATGAAAGAACACTTCAGGACAGTCAGGCCACTAGATCCAAATCAAGGGCTTCTCCAAAAGGATTCACTACAGCCATGGAACCTAATGGGAAGGCAAAAGTAAAAGAGAAGAAGCCTCTGGTGTCTTCAGGAAACCCCACCTAGAAGTGAAGTCTTCTAAAGCCCACCCAGACATTCGTGATGAGAGACGAACGACACCCAAGAGCTCCATGACGTTTGCTGGTAGACTCTTCTCTACCAGAAGCAAAAAGCTGCAGGAACAAGCTACACATACCAAGTGGGGAGAATGATCACACAGCTGCAGAGGAGAACTTCTACTGACTCAAATTAGATGTAATCGGAGTAGTTAGGCAGTCTCTCTGAACGCAATGGAGCCATGAAAAAGAGAAGTCCGTGCATCGATAGTGTTAGCATGTCAGTTCCTCACATGCAGCTTATGTATTACAAAACGACAACAACATCATTAAACAACTGACCCAATTTTGGGGCCCTCAAAAGTTTCTGCCTGGTTGGTACCAGGAAACCTCTCCAAAGGGGAAAATTGTGCTTCCTTGTAACTCAAAAGATCTGAATTATCCATCTGATGCTTTTTCATCTTCTTTAATCTGAAGGTAATCCTAACAGCATCCCCTTATTTATCTGAAGACAGGTTCTCTCACACTTTCACTTGAAATAAGACCCCCATTAACAAGGCTTTTGTCAACACTCCTGGTGCCTATTGACTAGCCTAAAAGGGATCTCCACCCTTTAAGCCCATCAGTTCAATCTTGATCTAAATGAGATGATTCTCAGAGTCAATATTTTAGTTCTTCTCCCTTTGAGCAGAAAGTATTAAGCTAATGGCTTTCAAATCCTTGGAACTAAACCCTTTATTTAGGGAACGATTGCCTTTAAATTGAGCTGCCTGCCTTTCAACTGGCTAGTTGCCTTTTTCAGTTGGGCTGTAGATACCTTTCTTCCTTTCCTATGGTCTCCGTTTCTCTCACTGCATTGGTGACTCTGATCCGGGCGTGCTGATCCGTGCTAATTGACTTCATCACAGATACCTCACAAAGAATCCAGGTGGATGGAAGTTGGAGTCTGATGTTCACAAGAAGGTGCCAAAGCCTCATCTTTGACTATGGACACTTCAACTCACTTGTAGAACTGGATCCTTCTTCCTCTTTTAGCTGGTTCCCTTGGCTACCATCCTCTTTGTCAGCTCATCTAGATTCTTTTCACCTTGCTATGAATATTTTACTGCAAAATTTACTGCAACTTAAAAAGTACAAACCAGCCTGTATATTTAAAAAAGTAGCTGTGAACAAAGATCACACACATTAATCAGATCTACATTATCCTACAACAGTCAGGATCCATTGCATGTGTATTTTGGTGTATTTCCAAAGACACCCTTGACTTTTTTATGAAAGACTCTGGTGCTTCCAAGCAAGGGAGAGAGAGTCATCCCAGCGACCGGTTAGGGCGCACAGGGTTGGCCTCCTACGAGTCCCGTCCGTTAAACAATGCCATCTGGTGGGACCTAGGGCAAGGGCCTTCTCCGTTGCTGCCCCAGCCCTCTGGAACCAGCTTCCCTCGGAGGTTCGTACTGCTTCCTCCCTCCTAGCCTTCCGGAAAGGATTGAAGACACATCTATGCCGACAGGCTTGGGGCATGTGAGCTGCGCTCTGCCCCTCGGCCCTAAGACTGTCCCGCCATCAGTGCATGTGAATTGATTGAGTTTGTGTGTGGTATGAATGTGTTAATTTTAAAATTATTGTAGTATTTTTTGTTGTGAGCCGCCCCGGGTCTTTGGAGAGGGGCGGCATATAAATGCGATTTAAATAAAATAAAAATAATAAATAAAATAAATAAATAAAATGGAAGCTCTTCCGACATCTTGCTAAGCCCGGCCATTCTCTGTAGCTGCGCATCATTTTCACCGCAGGATGTCAAGCAAGCCCATGTTATAAGAACCATGAAGACTTTTGCCTCAGGCTCATGATTGCAATCTCGCAACAAATATTTGTTTCATTCCCTTTTTCCCCTCCACCCAGATGCCAAGGGGGAATGGCAAACAAAGGACCATAACACATTAAGCTCATTTCACCAGACGGCCCACCGTAAAGCAAATTATCTTCACAAAGAACGGCACAGTAGCTGTCCCTGCATGTGCATGTTTTAGGACACACATATTATGGAACACCTAGCGTGTCTCCACCGGGGCAGGGGATGCAAAGCTTGGAAAAGCAATCTCTGAGAACCCACCAAGGGTCCAGATGGATCGTTACAGCACATGGTTTACGCTTGTCTGGGTTAATAAAGCAGCCAATTACGGAGTGGCATAATTTTACTTTGTTCAGGGCGACACGTTATCACAAAGGCTCTCCTTCCTTCCTGTGAATATTTCTTACCGTTTGTCATTTTTTTTAGACGCTGCGTGAGAGCTACAGCCAGCCAAATGGAAAAGATCATTTAGATGAGGGTTAAATAATTAATAATTTTAAAAACAACAACAGCAGTCTGATTCTGTGTGGCGGCGTGGTGTGCCCAGTGAAAGTAGTAAGAGAAGAGGCACCATCCTTTGTCTGGTTGCTGAGAGGACAAAATGATATTACATTTTACCTCTGAGGAAATTATGGTGTGGTTTTGGGCCGGCTATGTAATATTCAGGTGGAATGAAACCATGACAAGTAGACGTGAAAATTAAGGATATGTTTTCTCAAAGTGAGTGGGTGGGTTGACTCTAATCAGGGCTGTGATCATGAACTAATTGTTCATTAATTCCACCGTGTCATTTGTTCATAGATTACAACCTCTGCGTAATGATTGTGTGTTGGTTTTCCTCTCCCCTGGGGTGAGAGTGTGGAAGGAGAAGACAGGAGAGGATCTGGTACTTTAATGGCCTTTTGGTTAGTGTTGAAAATAGCAGTGATACATGATGATTTTTTTTTCTGAAGACTGAGTAAGGTTGCATTAAAGCAGCGGTTCTCAACCTTTTTCAGGCCGCGACCCCAATGCGTGGTGGGACGGCCCGCATCGTGCATGCGTGGTGGGATGGGAAAAATGGGGAAAAATGGATGGGGAAAAATGGCGGACTGCATTGTTTAGTGACCCCCGTGAAATGGTCGTTCGACCCCAAATGGGATCGCGACCCACAGGTTGAGAACCGCTGCATTAAAGGGAGCCAGACCTTCTTCCCTGACAGTCAGACATTACATATCACAAACCTCATCACTGCAGGTAATTTTTCCTGATACATTTTCTAAGCTGGGGGAAGATAAAATTAAAATGGCAGCACAAAGAAAATAATTATCTTGGAGGATCTCGGAGTCCTAGTGGACAATCACTTAGATAGGCAGCTGCCAAAAAACCCAATACAGTGTTAAGCTGCATTAACAGATGTTGAGACTCTAGAAAGAGTACAGAGAAGAGCAACAAAGATGATATGGGGACTGGAAGCTAAAACATATAAGGAACGGTTGCTGGAATTGGGTATGTCTAGTTTAACGAAGAGAAGGACGAGGGGGGACACGATAGCAGTCTTCCAATATCTCAGGGGCTGCCCCAAAGAAGAGGGAGTCAAGCTATTCTCCAAAGTGCCTGAAGGCAGGACAAGAAGCAACGGATGGAAACTAACCAAGGAGAGAAGCAACCTAGAAGTAAGGAGAAACTTCCTGACAGCTCCGACGCTGGAAGTTTTTAAGAAGAAACTGGACAGCCATTTGTCCAAAATGGTATAGGGTTTCCTGCCTGAGCAGGGGGTTGGACTAGATGACCTTTAAGATCCCTTCCAACTTTATTATTATTATTATTATGGATCATCGCACAGTCAGCCAGATGTTCAGACTGGATTTGGCATTTTTGTCTACCTATCGAGTCCTTACCAAGGACCTGGGATAGGCAGATTTGGATGTTTGATGGTATTACAGAGATCGTCGCAGGATGGAAGCAGTTCCTAGTAAGGCCGCCTTTTGCAATTGACTAATGGCAAATTTGTCAATGCCGATGATGGTGTTCAAGTGGTGCTCCAGTTGTTTTGAGATTGCACCCAAGGCACCTATTACTATTGGTACTACCCTTGCTTGCTTTTGCCACAGTCTTTCTATTTCTATTTGTAGGTCTTATTATTATTATATTACAACTACTAAATTTATCTATTGAGTGATAAGAAGGAAGGCAAAACATCTACACCTATGCCTAGTCCTGTATTTTTCATGTATGGATCTGTTTCCTCTGTGTTTGAAAATTGAATTTTGGGCACGCAGAGCCTTGCAATTTGCAACTATGCCATCGGGCTCTGAAATGAAATGAATTGCGCTCCGGCCACAAAAAGTATCAGTAATGTATTCATGCTGCCACAGATGCTCTGTAAGAAATACACCAGGAAGAGTATTTAAACATAAAGCTTTCTGTTTAAGATTTTATTCAAATAAATGTTCTCAATATACTTAATATACTTCCCACTGACAAATATGAGAAATGTTGTGTGTGCAAGGTTGCCTAGCAATGTGCAAGGCAAAGAAATATAAAGTAGGGATGAATGAGTTGTCTAGTAAACTGTGAATTGAGACATTCTGACTAAAGCCCAAATTCAAGCAAAATAATCAAAATATGGGGATTTTGTTCTTATTAAAAGAGGGCAGCCACAAGGAAATGAGGTTACTTCCAATGGTATCATCTATTTGCAAGTGTATGTTACCAGACAGAAAAATGTGTGAGTTAAAATGAAGTGAGATTAGCAAATATAGGTTTGGGCACTTTCTGGGGGGGGGGAACAAGTGAAGAAGCAAAATTAAATTATAATATCTTGGGCAGAGCAGCTAAATAGCACTGAGCTTGGACAGCCATTAATTTCTTTGTGTCTTCCCGCTGTTCCTGCTAGTAGAAATTTCTATGTAGTTGGACATGCAAATGAAGAAGATGTCCATAACACATATAACTAAGTTTAGAACACCATCTTTCGAACCATCAGTGGATTCGACAATCCACTCATGCTGGAGAATGTCCGGAGACTGCAAGTAGTCCAGAATGCGGCCGCACGAGCCGTCTTGGGTCTCCCAAGACATGCTCATATCACTCCAGCCCTCCGTGAGCTGCACTGGCTACCTATTGGTCTCCGAACACAATTCAAAGTGTTGGTTATGACCTATAAAGCCCTTTATGGCAATGGGCCAGGATACTTGCGGGACCGTCTTCTGCCTCATGAATCCCAGCGACCGGTTAGGGCGCACAGGGTTGGCCTCCTATGGGTCCCGTCTGTCAGACAATGTCATCTGGCGGGGCCTAGGGCAAGGGCCTTCTCCGTTGCTGCCCCAACCCTCTGGAACCAACTTCCCTCAGAGGTTCGTACTGCTTCCTCCCTCCTAGCTTTCCGGAAACTGTTGAAAACTTATTTATGCAGACAGGTTTGGGGCGTGTGAGTTGTACTCTGCCCCTGGGCCTTTGACTGTGTCTATGTGTGGTATGAGTGAAATAAATTATTTAGTTTTATACTGTAAATTTGTAATTTTAATTGATTATGTTATGTTTGTTGTACTTATATTTTTGTTGTGAGCCGCCCTGAGTCTTGGGAGAAGGGCGGCATATAAGTTTAATAAATAAATAAATAAATAAATAACATTTTAACGGCAAGTGTTCCATGAGATAAACAGGAAGGCATGGCTGAATCGTTGTAAGATTTGCTTGATGCTACAGAAGTGCCTAAGAAGTTGCCCACAGGAAACCCAGAGAAACAGATTTGAAACAAAGAACTTGTGTTGGGACCAAACCAAAGCACAAATTCCATCTGTAATAAAGCTTCATTCCTTTCCCTTAAAGCCCCCCAATAACGTAACAGCTCCATAGCACCAGAAAAATGCATCCTTGTTCTTCAGCAGACGGTCCTGTGATCCTTTCACTGGGTGTGCCCAAAGACAGGTTGGACAGCCACCTGTGGGAGATGCTTCTTTTGCCTTCTGGGAAGGGGGTGTCTGAGGATCCAAGACTAAGGAGCCCCTCCAACCCTACCGATGCTATGATTCTATCATGGTTTATGTTGGTGGTGATGATAAATCCAGGGGAAACATTCAAAGACAATCGTGCCATTGTCCACGGGTCCTTGCAGTTTAACGTTAAAAAAAGCCCACTGATACAGTTATATAGAGTGCCGTGGTGGCCCAGTGGTTAGAATGCAGTATTGCAGGGTAATTCTGCCGGCTGCCAGTAGTTCGATTCTGAGCGGGCCAAGATTGACTCAGCCTTTCATCCTTCCGAGGTGGGTAAAACAAGAACCCAGATTGTTGGGGACAAGAGGCTGACTCTGTAAACGGCTTAGAGAGTTTAGTTTAGTTTAGTTTAGTTTAGTTTTATATAAAGTCAAAGTGCCCCCATTTTTCTAAATAAAAGCATCCACATTTTTATTCACTGGGTAGAATATGGGTGGGGAGAGATGCTCTACTTTGCAGAACTGCAAAGGACCACGTTCCTGTTGAAAGTCACATATAACTGCCCAGGGTATTCATTTCATTGGGAGATTTCATTGGAATAGGAATCAAAGTTTGTTCCTGACATTTTTTTTCCCCTTTATGAGTAAAGAACAAGATTCAACTGTCCTCAATAAAAACGTCATTATTACATTTATCAGTGCATTTTAGCTTATATGTATCTTATTAGGTCTTCATAAACAATCCACGTCCTGTTATTAACTTCTACCTAATTTTTAATTTTTAGTTTATGGTCAATACTCCAATTTAACCTTTAATATCCATAATTTTCAGCTTTTGGGTAGCCAAAATTTCCCTTACATCACTTCATAAGAAACTATAATATCTAAAATACACTTTTTACCTACTTGAATATAATCTTATTCTATTTCCTAAAAATTTTCAATTTCTCACCATAGTAAATCACCAACTTAGTAATAGAGTATCCCCTTTGTTGACTCCAATCCATTATATATATTGCCTGGGTTAGTCGATAGTTCAAATATATTCCTAATAATTAATTTTCATTTCCCTTTTAAATCTAATTCTTCAGTATTAAACAAATTAATTCCTTATTTTCCACTAATTTCCAGCTATTTTAAGTCTAATAATCAGAAATGTACTAGTTTAAATATGATATAGTAAATTTTAAGGGAAAAAGAGAAGAAATATTTGATGATGTAACCCGAGATAGGCACTAAAAATTTCTGTTACTGAACTATTGATTAACCCAGTCACCACATTGCTTTTTAAATACTCAAATGTAAAACTGGAAAACCAATAAAATGTTATATATATAAAAAGATTCAACTGTCCTAATGCAGGGATTCCCAACTGAGGCTGTAGAAGATGATATTCCAGGGTGTGCGAAAACTTGGGTTTTCAAAATTATAGGGTATATGCATAATTAGTTGCCGTTATTTCAAACTTTTGTAAGAGGTGCAAAACTATATCAGGAGCATTCTAGGGGTGCTGGGTATAGAAAAGTTTGGGAACCACTGTCCTAATGCTCCTAATGCAGCGGTTCTCAACCTATGGGTTGCGACCCCATTTGGGGTCGAACGACCGTTTCGCGGGGGTCGCCGGACACCGCGGTCCACCATTTTTTTTGCCCGTCACGTGCGCGCTGTGCATGCGCGGATTGGCCCGTCACGCGCGCATGCGTGGTTCGGCCCGGCGCGCACGCGCCACCCATGCGCAGACCGGCCCGTCGCGCACGCATGTACGGATCGGCCCGTCGCGCCGTGCGTGCGCGCCGCGGGTCGGGGTCGCGCCGCGCATGGGCGGCACAAGTGGGGTCTCGACCTGAAAAAGGTTGAGAACCGCTGTCCTAATGCCTCCACCTTTTACTCCATGAAAATCAGGTGGCCCTTTTTTGCTCGTCTTGGCCCCTTGGGCTCTGGTTATCAAGGTCAGTCAACCAAAATCTCCTGCCTCAACTCCAACGCCCTCAACCATCATCTGCATTGACCTGGTGACAGTGGCAAAATTTGAAGCTGTGTGTTTCTCTCTTGGGTGTACTTCCTTTGGGGATGACTGCAGAAATTGCTTGGAGGGACCATGTAAGCTGTAGGCTCAGGAAAGGTTGCCCCTGGCATGTCACCACAGTCGGGCACGTCAGAGGAACTGGGCATGCCAGTATCTCCTTGATCAGACCTCTTGAGACACTTGCAACTGGTCAATGTCTTTGTAGAAGCTGATACTTGACAATGAAGACCCACTGAAAAATATTCGTTATATGAAGGCGCGTCCCTTCAGGTTTTATAGCAGGAACCTTCTAGAACAGGGGTGTCAAACTCGTAACGTCACATGATGTGCCGAGATGCATCACAACTTTTTTTTTCCATTGCCGGCAATGTGATGGGCACGGTTTCGGCATGACGCATCTGGCTTGCGGGCTGGCAGTTTTGACACCCCTGTTTTAGAAAAAGAGAAACAGAGCCTGCCACAGAGAGTAAGTCAGACAGCAGATATCTGGATTTGCCTCATAATTGTATTAAATTAGTCCCAATATAAGACAAATCTGAACATCTAATAAAACTCTACAAACCTAAGGAGATATTTGAAATGCTGTTCCACAGATATTATTACAGATATTATTACTCAGGGGCTGCCACAAAGAAGAGGTTGTCACGCTATTCCCCAAAGCGCCTGAAGGCAGGACAAGAAGCAACGGGTGGAAACTAATCAAGGAGAGAAGCAACCTAGAACTAAGGAGAAACTTCCTGACAGTTAGAACAATTAACCAGTGGAACAACCTGCCTCCAGAAGCGGTGAATGCTCCAACACTGGAGGTTTTTAAGAAGAAACTGGACAACCATTTGTCCAAAATGGTATAGGGTTTCCTGCCTGAGCAGGGGGTTGGACTAGATGACCTCCAAGGTCCCTTCCAACTTTACTACTACTACTACTACTACTATTATTATTATTATTATTATTATTACTATTCTCATTAGCTTAAAAATAATTCTCATTTATCAACGAACGGTTCTCCAGTTATTTTTTCATGTAAAAGGACAATAACATTTCCTACATCTTTGCCAGGATTTAATAAAATAGACAATAAATTGATCAAGGTCGCTCCTCTGGCTGGATAGGAACACTGAATGCAGTAAGCCAGTAGAGGACTCTTTCAGTCACAGGATGTCCATAATGTCTTTCTAATGCAACAATCCCTTCGTGCTTGCAGACTCAGCCAACAGAGGATCTCTGCGGGGAACAAAAGGCCATGTGCCATGCACATCATGCCCATCACTGTGCCAGGGTTATATAATTTGTGCCATGATATGAAGGGCATTACATCACTCTAGTGGTTTCTAACAAAATGCCTAACATTTAAATGCAGAAAAGGGGAACTTCAAGGAACGAAGGGCTTGCGATGCTGCTCAAAATGCAACTTTGTAAGATCATTTTGCTTATTTAGCTTCTCAAGTTGTGTTCGTTTGGAAGGGCTCTAATGAATATGTGCCATTCAACTGTTTTATTCCAAGTGGAAATGAAATGATTAGGGATTAGACCTGCCTCGATTTCAAATGACAAAAAAAACCTGATTGCATTAGAATTTCATGCTTTATCAGAATATTGTCTTCTTATTATGTGATGTTACCCACGCTGGATAATTTCCTAATATACCATAAATTGTGCTCAACAAGAAAAGCACTAGGAGAAAGCAGATGCAGTTTTTACAGTTTGAGAAGTGTGAAGAGGATGCATAGCGGGGCCAGCTGCCCACCAAAAAACACCTATCAACAGGTGCCGCTGAAGGGAAGAAGAGAAGAGAAGAGAAGAGAAGAGAAGAGAAGAGAAGAGAAGAGAAGAGAAGAGAAGAGAAGAGAAGAGAAGAGAGAAGAGAAGAGAAGAGAAGAGAAGAGAAGAGAACCTTTACTGACATTTTTTTACTGTGGGCACAACGGCACACATCAAAAATGAAATTTAGTTGCCCGCTCTCTAAGTGAAACACATACATGACGCACACCTAAACATACTATATGTATAGACCCACATCCCTACATATACGTAGCAAATAAATATTAAATACTGTCCATCTTGAATATATAACGGAAAGAGGAAGCTTGAGAGTTCACAAGGTTAATGGTGTATGGAATGAAACTATGGATGAATCTGGATGTTCTACCACAAAGCCCCCCCTCCCAGAAGGGAACAAGGAAAACAGGTTGTGAAGAGGATGTGTAGTGTCCCAGATGATCTTACGGACCCTGCTCAAGCAGCGCTTCTGTGCTATGTCCTGGATGGGAGGGAGGGAATGGCCAATAATCTTTTCGGCCATCCTCACCACTCTCTGCACCACCTTCCTGTCTGAAGCAGGGATGTCTCCAAACCAGACTGTGATGCTGTATGATAGGATGCTCTCAATCATCCCCTAGTAAATCTTCTCAGAGACTGGGGGTGAAGTGAAAGGTAGCCTTGATCCTGCTCTGTGCCTAGGGCAGGGGTAGGCCACCTTGGCTCTTTTATGGACTTCAACTCCCAGAATTCCTGAGCCAGCCATGCTGAGGGGAAAGCAAGAGGTTTCCAAGCTGAGCCATGCTGGCTCAGGAATTCTGGGAGTTGAAGTCCATGAGTCATAAAAGAGCCAAGATTGCCTACCTCTGGCCTAGGCCTAGGCTGCTTTATGACTCGTGGACTTCAACTCCCAGAATTCCTGAGCCAGCATGGCTCAGCTTGGAAACCTCTTCCTTTCCCCTCAGCATGGCTGGCTCAAGAATTCTGGGAGTTGCAGTCCATGAGTCATAAAAGAGCCAAGGTTGCCTACCCCTGGCCTAGGTGATGGTCAGCAGAGAGAGGGGCTTCCTGTAGAAACTCGGAGAGAAGCAGATGAGCACAAAAATGCCATGGGGAAATGCTACCATCTCAGTCATTGCTGAAAAATTCAGGTCACACCTCAAAACTCAAAAGAGAGACGTAGACCCAGCTGTGAAGATAATCAAATCAAATCAACCTTTATTGTCAAAGTACAACATGTGTACAATGAGATTGGCTAAGCCTCCCTTCGTGCAACCCCCGACACAACTTACAGTGACAACAAACACACAATCTTATTACACCACGTGAACTCATTGCACAACGCGCTGGCCCTGCAAGTCTATCATACATGGAGTCATTTCCCATTCAGGAGTCTGACAGCCCACGGGTAGAAACTGTTCTTCAGCCTGTTGGTGCGGCTGGCTATGCTTCTATATCTCCTACACCTGATAGTAGGAGAGAGTAAAGAAGTGCTGACCAGGGTGTGAGTCGTCCCTGAGGATTTTCCTCACTCTTCTAAGGCAGCGGGCCCTGGCGATGGCATCTATTATTATTATTTTTATTTATTTAATTTAATTTATATGCCGCCCCTCTCCCAAGACTCGGGGCGGCTCACAACAACAAAACAATTCAAAAACACAATTAATTTAAAAATTTAAAAAAATTAATTCCATTCACACAACATACAAACAGATTCAGCTCACAGCCGCTGATGGCGGGACACTCTTAGGGCCGAGGGGCAGGGCACAGCTCATATGCCCCAAGCCTGCCAGCATAGATGTGTCTTCAATGCTTTACGGAAAGCTAGGAGGGAGGAAGCAGTACGAACCTCTGAGGGAAGCTGGTTCCAGAGGGCTGGGGCAGCAACGGAGAAGGCCCTTGCCCTAGGCCCCGCCAGACGACATTGTCTAACAGACGGGACCCGTAGGAAGCCAACCCTGTGCGCCCTAACCAGTCGCTGGGATTCATGAGGCAGAAGACGGTCCCGCAAGTATCCTGGTCCATTGCCATAAAGGGCTTTATAGGTATATATCTAGTGGTATCAGGGGACAGCCCACGACGTTTTGTGCTGTGCTCACCACCCTCTGTAGTGTCTTTCTATCCAGCATACCACACCATAATGCAATATGAGAGGAGGCTTTCTATAGTGGACCAGTAACCCTGCTTTGATGGGGTCTGTGGGTGGACCCTGGATGGTGGACCTGGTTGCATTTTGGTTAGCTGGTAAATTACTTTGATTTGCTCCAAGTTGGGTGATGGAGTAATATTTGGGTAAAGAAAAATACAGAGAAGGAGAAAGTGGAAAATGAAAACAACAGAAAGATGAAAAGCTATTTGTTAAGCGGAGTACAAGGTTGGATGAAGTTGTTCCAAACTTGGTAACAATGAAAATCTGTGTTTCTCTGAATCCTGGCTAGTCTCAGATGCCTCCCAATCTCCCAAAGTTAACTGGAGATGCCAACAAACAGCACCTTCGCTGCTGGAAATTTTAAGCGTGACATTTGTTCTCCTCCCCACCATGCCAGAGGAAAATTTTGCATCTAGCCTTAAAAATGCAGGGCAGTTTATTTATTTATTTATTTATTTGTTTGTTTGTTTGTTTGACTTATATGCCGCCCTTCTCCCAAGACTCAGGGCGGCTCACAGCTTGCTTTTTACATCTCTTTGCTCACTAGTTCCTGTCAGTGAAAATATAGCTCCTGGATCGGTGGATTTTTGTTTTGCTGTCAAGTTTTTTCACACACTGACCTGACCCATAGACATGTTTTAAAAAGTGTTACCTCAGCAGTTCTCAACCTATGGGTCGCGACCCCATTTGGGGTCGAACGACCGTTTCGCAGGGGTCGCCGGACACCGCAGTCCGCCATATTTTTTGCCCATTTCACCTTGGCCGTCGCGCGCGCGCCGCGCATGCGCGGTTCGGGCCGTCGCACCGTGCATGCGCGGTTCGGCCTGTTGCGCGCGCATTGCACATGCACGTTTCGGCCCATCGTGTTGTGCATGCGCGGTTCGGCCTGTTGCGCGTGCATTGCACATGTGCGTTTCGGCCTGTCGCGCGTGCATTGCACATGTGCGTTTCGGCCCATCGCGTCGCACATGTGCGGTTCGGGTCGTCACGCACGTACCGCACATGCGCGGTTCGGGTCGTTACGCACGCGCCGCGCAGGCGCGGTGCAGGTGGGGTCTCAGCCTGAAAAAGGTTGAGAACCACTGTGTTATCTGCTTTAAGGTATTCTCTTAAAATTCTGAGAGGAATATTTTTGTGTCTCCAGTAGAGTGCAGCATTTGAAATATTTTTATTGGGACAGATTTTTGACCCAAGGCAGACAGTACATATGGCCTTTCACTCTGAATTTACTGTCTCTATTCAATAATTATTTCTACTTGAATCTATGGAAGAGACCAGACTCTCTGAAGTCTGTCTCTAAAGAGAACAACAGAAGGCAGAAATCATAAACTCAACGATGGGAAATTTCTGTGAGCTACTTTTCATTTCCTTGTCACCAAAACAAATACTTGTATAGTCAGCCAGTGGACAAATTCGCAATCTAAGACACCGTAAAAATGCAAAACTAAAAAAAAGCCAAAACTTTAGATCAATTTAAAAATGAAGACATACATTCGCAGCATTTTGGGAATGTGTTGAAGCAATACCTCTTAAACTGTGTAGGTATGCTTATCCTTCAAATCAATATATTTTACAACTACAACCATAGTTACTGGCGATGGAGCTTTATAAAGAACTTTAAGGATCACAGAATAGTTAATCCTATATTTTTCACCTCTTCTCAGTTGGTGGTCAAATATTTCCTTTCCAGACTATAAGATATCAAACACCCCTATGAAGCACTACGCCAGATTGACTCTCCTGAGAACACCCAGAAAGCTAATTAGCTAGCAAACAAAAACGTTCTGCACAGGAAAATGACAAAGGAAAATGACAAAAGATAGTGACTGACTTTGTCGTAGCGTTCATGAAAGAGCTTTTGTTTTGTCGTAGTGATCTGAAATTTAGCAGGAATTTAAAATAACCTTAAAATACTCCAAATATTTATTATGATATGGTTTTAGACTTATAGCTGGTCTCTTCTCCAGAAACGCAAAGTCCCGCCCTCCCTTCCACCACCACCCCATTAATGCAACCCTGTGAAGTAGTCTGGATTAAAAAGAGAGTAACCAGCCTCAAGTCACTGTATGCTTCCCCAGTAAAGGGTAGTCGTGTTCCTGGGTCTCTCAGGCAACTATCCAGAACTATCACCACAATTCAGTGGTGGGATTCAGCCGGTTCGCACCACTTTGGCAGAACCGGAAGCTAATTTTTTTTTTTAATAAATTTTTTATTTTTCCAAACTCTCCCCGATACATATACCGTGATATTTATGAGATGTTAACATTCTTTTTACATTCATATATAAGATACTTTTAATAGAATGAAATAAATACATACCGTGGTATTTATGAGATGTTAACATACATTCTTTTTACATTCATATATAAGATACTTTTTGTAAAATGAAATAAATACATACGCGTGACTTTTGGTGTTGCTCGCCCATTTCCCCTTTCACTGTATCCACACTCCTTCTTCTCTACCTTCTTTCTCCCTTTCTTCTCTTCCCTACTTCCCTCTTCTTCCTCTTCTCTTTCCTTCACCACTCTCCTCCCCTTTCTCCCCACTTCTCTTCTCCTCCAACCTTCCTACTTCCTTCTCCCCTCCTTTACTCTTTTCTCTCTCCTCCCCTTTCTCCCCACTTCTCCTCTTCTCCTCCAACCTTCCTACTTCCTTCTCCCCTCCTTTACTCTTTTCTCTCTCCTCTCCTTTCTTCCCTCTCATCCCTCTTCAGGTACAATTCAGGGGTGATGTCCGAGCAACTCCTCTCTCCAAATTTCCCTGTCTGTATTATATACAATAAGATTAATTTTCTCTTACATTAATACTTCTATTTATCTAACCTTCTAGCTATATACTTCTATAAATATTTACACAACCTCCAGTTATTCAATACTGTGTCGCCTGGGTCTCCCTCCTTATCTGCTCCTTCTTCTTCCATCTACATGGATGTTAACTATCTTTTAACCCTATTCTCTTTTCAGAATCATAAAAAGTTCCCCAGATTTCATAGCAATCTGCCTCTGTCTTATCTTTAATTGTCATTGTTAGTCTATTCATTTCTGCACATGCCGGTATTTTCCCAATCACCTCTCCCTCTGGGGGGGCTTTCAGTGCTTTCCAGTTTTGTGCAAACACCATCCTAGCTGCCGTGATTATATGAATAATTAAATATGTTTTCTCTTTATTGTATTTCCATGGTAGAATACCCAACAGAAATATTTCTGGTCTTAATTCTATACGTTGTTGTATCATCTTTTCTATCCATGTTCTAATTTTATTCCAATTAAGTTTTCCGGTAGCTAATTTTTTGTTGCCCAGGCCCAGAATGGACTTCCAGAAGCGGCATTCACACAGAGAACCGGTTGTTCGCCTATTTGAATCCCACCACTGCCACAACCCCATGGTGGCTGTGAAATCTACTGAAAGCAACAATGGTGAAGGAAAGAAGAGCAAACACATTTTTTAATTGTGAAAGCAAATGGAATGCAAGGAACACATGAAATAAGTGTAGCCAGTGAAAACTGAATGGAACAAAGGAAGGAATGGGCCTATGACTCTCCGCGCCTGCTGTCCATATCTGTCCATGACGGGAAATCTGGAACAGACAGCCCGGATGGATTCTTCCCTCTAGGCAAGCAGGAGGAAGGTTGCTTCCCAGCTGTTCCTTCCACCTGTTTCCACTGAGTTCTACAACTTCTTAAAATGGAGCCAACAAACACGATAAGAAATGACAGGATAAGAAAGAGCAACGTTAAGATTTCAGAGGAAACAGCTTCCTTCCTATTTACGAGGACTATCCTGCATAAACTGAGCGCAAAAGAATTGAAGCCTTTGAACTATGGTGCTGGAGAAGACTCCTGCGATCAAACCAGTCAGTCCTGGAGGAGATCAACCCTGACTGCTCTTTAGAAGGCCAGATCCTGAAGTTGAAACTCAAGTCCTTTGGCCACTTAATGAGAAGGAAGGACTCCCTGGAGAAGAGCCTCATGCTGGGAAAGATGGAGGGCAAGAGAAGAAGAAGGGGACGACAGAGAATGAGGTGGCTGGATGGAGTCACTGAAGCAGTAGGCGTGAGCTTAAAGGGACTCCAGAAGATGGTAGACAGGAAGGCCTGGAGGAATGTTGTCCATGGGGTTGCGATGGGTCGGACACGACTTCGCAACTAACAACAACAACATCCTGCGTAAACACGTTGATGGCACACACACACACACACACACACCGTCACATTCCTCTATTTCAACTCTTAACCTTTTCTTCAGTCATCACAGTTTACGTTTTAATAGCTTTAAAATGTCCATTGTCTCGGATTAAGTGAAAACTTCATCAGTCTGTACACAAATATCCTGGAATATACTTTTCTTGCATAGTTGTAAACATTAACGCACAAAGCAGACCATTTTCTGGTCCAACTTTTAATTGATGTTTGATTATGTTAAGTCACAGACATTTTGCTGAATACTCATGGACTTTTTTGCTCACAAATTCTTACGCGGTGCGATGCTACGAGACTGTTTCCCGCTGATTTTTACAGTAAAATGGCAATGTTCTACCTATATCTAACCTTCATAGTTCCAAACATTTTTTTTTCTTTAGAACCTGTTTTAACATCTTACTCTCAGCAAGGTAAGTTATGGGCAGTTGATGGGAACTTTAACCAAATTCTTGTAACTTGGAGGCAGGCCCTACCCCAGTGATTCCGATACTTCTAAAACCATCCTTCACATGTGCTTATTGCTCTATTCAAAATGACAGTCAAGAGTAGCCTAATGTCCCCTTTGTTGTTACATGTCCTCAATTAATCTGTCCAACTGTAATTTAATTGCTTTTTATCACATAATTAATCTTTTATTAGACATACAAAGTTTGGCATAGTGCTGTCAATATCCACAAACAATTGACCTTCGGTTCCACCGAGTAAAAATACTCGTATGAGTCTCTTTATGCATGC
The DNA here is from genome assembly GCA_034064705.1 of Bothrops alternatus. NCBI lineage: Eukaryota > Metazoa > Chordata > Lepidosauria > Squamata > Viperidae > Bothrops > Bothrops alternatus. Next base: position 2,309,091 of record JARGCV010000259.1, on the reverse strand, counting down.
TTTTAATTATTTGGACAGTTTGCATAGTCCCCCATCTCAAAAGCATAACAGTAATTCACCATTATGTAAACAGAGTGCAAACTACATTTAAAAAAATAGCCATAACGCAATAGTCAGGCACCATGACAGATTCACAACACAAGTACACTTTAGTTAGGGGTCCAGTAGTATCCTGGTCCAGTAATCTTTGCAGCCTCCTGGAAGAGGCTGTTCCATGGGGCCTAATTTTTTCCATTATTAGTATTTAAATGTTACTTTGTTTCTGTTTGTTTTTGATCTTTGATTGAAACAAATTGGACTGACGGATACAAATTGATGTAGTAAAGAAAGAATTCTATCATCTCACTAATCATTAATTACCCCAGTTAGGTTTTTCAAATCTTAAAAAAAAATCTTTAAAAAATTAAGATTTCCAGATTGCAAAATTTTGGAAATCTTGTATAATTCATTTATGATCTGAACATCTTCCGATGCATCAGCAACAGAATCCAAAACATGGAGTACCCCTTAGCCCAGATATTGTTAAAAGAAAGAAAGGCAAGTTCCAAATATTCATTTGCTTTTCGAATAAAATTGAGTATGAGCATCGTGATGAAAACATTCTTAAACTTTTAGTGAAGTGTTTTACTGCAGACAGAGGCCCTCCTCGGCTGACAAAACTCTCGCAGTGGCGTCCCCCATCAGACTGACATACTCGTTTTGCAATCTGACCTGGGTAGGATGAAGGCCAGAATGGCAGAGAAAGGGTGGAGATGGTCCCCAGAGGCTTTCCAGGAATGATGAAAAACCTTAGCGCGTGTGGGTGGAAAGAATGGGCCATATTGTAGGGAGGCCCAGAGGTTGGTGAAAGGGAAGGTCAACCCTATGAAGAGTGGCATTGTGCAAGGATAGCTTTACAAAATGAATCCTTACGCTTTGAGATGGGACTGACCTCCGATCGATGCCATTAACCGCCTGATGTCATTGGAAGACCTTGGAAGCCAGTCCAGCTGTCATGAAAGAGAGATGAGGCTGCACAATGGGCTCCGGGATGACCTACGAGATGAAGGCTCTGGGTTTATTGCTAAGTGACCCAAAAGCCACGATCTTCTCAGCCTTTCATCTCTAGGTCTGAGCCAAATTACGATCAGCATTGCCATGAAGACAGTTTCAGGGAGAGAAAAACTTTCTTGACATGTTCCCAAGGGGCTTTGCCTTGTTGGTCCTAGTCCCTACAAAACCTTATCAGGAACCCTGGCACAACTGCACCACCACTCAGATTTAGCTTGGTGATGGTATCTCAGAGGGAAAACGATCCTTCTTTAGAGTGACGGATTCCTGAGCAGACTTGAGCCTTCCTCCAAAATGGTTCATTCCAGCCCCGGTGAAGGTGCCAGAGACCAAACATCACCAACAAGGGGCGTAGGTCACCATTGCAAAGCAGAGAAATTGGTGAGTCAAGGAAAATGTTATTTATTTATTTCTAATGATGTTAATGCCATTCTTAATGGTGGAATGCTTTGAAGGCAACAGATAACAGAATAAATCCTAATAAAAATAATAGGGAGAAAAAAAATCACAGGTTGTTATCTGGGACTGCAGAAAGACACATACTAGAATATTTCTGCCCTGGAAAGAGTAGGTAAGAAGTCAGAAAGGCAATGTGTTTTTAAGGTATAGCTGATTTTTGCCATCCTGTTTCTATCTTGAACTGTCCTGCATATGTCAGAAGGGAAGCAAACCAGCTCAGTATCAATTGAGCCCTCAGCTCTATTTAACTGACCACCAACTGCAGCCAGGAAGAGAAAGGCTTCTAAACAACAATGACATAAATATTCATTTATAATTGTCCTTAACATAATTACTACTTCTCCTCAGGGTTCCAGAACAGAATTGTTGAAGACTGTATAGAGCAGGGGTAGGCCACCTCGGCTCTTTTATGACTCGTGGACTTCAACTCCCAGAATTCCTGAGCCAGTCATGCTGAGGGGAAAGGGAGAGGTTTCCAAGCTGAGCCATGCTGGCTCAGGAATTCTGGGAGTTGAAGTCCACGAGTCATAAAAGAGCCAAGGTTGCCTACCCCTGGTATGGAAGAAAGGACATGGTGAACAAGAGACAAATTATCTGTTGGATCGCTCTTCTAATAGTTGAGAATTTAACCAATGTTGTATCTGTTCCATGTCCAGGATGCTACAGGGCAAGTGTGTTGTCCCAAAATTTCATTTTTCTGTCAGAATTTCTTTGGCCTCTTTGAAGCCAGAGTAATTTATTTATTTATTTATTTATTTATTTATTTATTAGACTTATAAGCCGCTCTTCTCCAGGGGACCCAGAGCGGCTTACAACATAGATAAATAACAATCGCATTTAATAAGTCTAATATAAATTAAATTAAGATGATCATAAAGTTAAAACAATACCCCAAATTTTTTAATAAAAAACATTCATCCAACATTCAACACCAATCATTCCCAGATCTGCCGACACAAATAAGTTTTTAATTCTTTTCGGAAGGCCAGAAGAGTGGGAGCGGTCCGAATCCCCGGAGGGAGCTGATTCCAGAGGGTAGGGGCCGCAACAGAGAAGGCTCTTCTCCTGGGGCCCGCCAGCCTACATTGACTGGTCGACGGGACCCGGAGAAGACCAACTCTGTGCTCTCTGACCGGTCGTGATGAGGTATGAGGCAAAAGACGGTCCTGCAAGTAACCTGGTCCTAGGCCATGTAGGGCTTTATAGGTAATAACCAACACTTTGAATTGATAATGGTTTATCAATGGGAAAATTGCCTATCAGCTAGTCCAGGGGTAGGCAACCTTGGCTCTTTTATGAGGCGTGGACTTCATCTTCCAGAATTCCTGAGCCAGCCATGCTGAGGGGAAAGGGAGAAGTTTCCAAGCTGAGCCATGCTGGCTCAGGAATTCTGGGAGTTGAAGTCCAGGAGTCATAAAAGAGCCAAGGTTGCCTACCCCTGGTATAGAGGATGAATTTGGCTTTGGAGCTTATTTCAAATGTATACAACCTAACTTGAAAAAAGTATCCCTTTGGCTTGGATGCTCAAAAATGGAATCTTCACCCCATATCTAGAAATGTTTCAATTACAGCTTTTCAGATTTCAAGATTGCAAAGGAAATAAAGGCCATCCTTCTGAATATGCACACATCTAACATTTGCTATATTTTCACTCTACAAACCAATTCTCCTATTGACTGACGCCAGGAAGACTCAGCAAACAGAGGGGAAGCATTATCATAATGTAAACAAAGGATCCAAAAGAACATTTGTCCCCTCTGCTCGCTCGTACTGCCTAATGTATCTTAACGTGCACAATGATATTAGAGCATTTCAGCCATTCTCCCATCTGATGGGGCTCTTGAAGCATGAAGGGATCAGATACCAAATGTCTGTCTGAAGTCATAAAGAGCGAAGAGCAGTTTTCATTTAGATGACAGGCAGTCTTGGCATCACCGTCTTCAACCTTGGCAGAAGGGGAGAGGAATCACTTCCCCTTTGACTCCCTGGCAGAATTCTTCAGAGTGAAAATGCTAATTCAATTGCATCTTACCGAAAGAAAAAAAAAAACAGGAGGAAACAGCCCAGGCTTCGTCTGCTCCTCCCAAAATAGTTCACCACTCTACACATCTTTGAGTATCATCACTCCCATAATGTACCAAAACAATGTGAGATTAAACCATTCCTGGTCTCCATCGAGTTGGAAACGAGGATTAAACATGACAATTGAACAGAAAGGAAGAATATACAGATATGGCATCAGCAAGTGCCGGAGCTGTTTTTCCAATTTATATTAGCATTATTATGTGGATAGCTACAATAAACGTCAAGGGCCAGGAAATCAGGAGATTCAGGCAATTCAAATGAATATAAAGATTTATTGCAAGCTTAAGGTCTCTACAAGAATCTGAGCTACTAATGGTCAAGAGAAATGAGTGGGAGTTAAGAAAAGCATTCAAGATGGGCTGGACTTAGATCCCTCGTGGGCGCATAGGGATTCGTGGCTGATGATGCATTTGACCCCTCCCTCGGCTCTGCCTGATCATCTCCTACAGTAATCACACTAGGGGAAAAAAAGAATTGTGTCTTTTCAATACAAGGGGACTGTATTGAACTGAGAAAAAAAATATATTCTATGCCATCCAGAATCATGAGATAGATGGTTATATACATAAATATGATAGATAGATAGATAGATAGATAGATAGATAGATAGATAGATAGATAGATAGATAGATAGATAGACAGACAGACAGACAGACAGACAGACAGACAGACGTACCTGTACTATACTCTTGAAGCTTAGTGATTCTCTTGGATAGATGGATAGATAGATAGATAGATAGATAGATAGATAGATAGATAGATAGATAGATAGATAGATAGATAGATAGATAGATAGATAGATAGATACCGGTAGATAGATAGATAGATGGATGGATGGATGGATGGATGGATGGATGGATGGATGGATGGATGGATGGATGGATGGGTAGGTAGGTAGGTAGGTAGGTAGGTAAGTAGATAGATAGATAGATAGATGGATGGATGGATGGATGGATGGATGGATGGATGGGTAGGTAGGTAGGTAGGTAGGTAGTGTTCTGATTCCGTGCCAGCCTGTGATCTCGGCAGCTGAGTCCAGGGAATCAGAGGAGGAGGAGGAGGACAGGCCTGGGGAGCCATCAGAGTCGGAGGAGGGCTCTGATGAGTTACAAGACTTACGAAGTGAGGAAAAACCTGGCCCCTCCACTCGTGATCAAGCTGAAAGCCAGCTGTGCTGGGAGGATGAGAGACTTGGAAGAAGCACACCTGGAAGAACTCAGAGAAGCTCGTAAACGTAGGCAGGCCACACGAGTAAATCAGAGGGAGGCAATGGATCGACTCCATTGGGGAGGAGGAAGAAGCAGTGAGAAGCCACGCCTTGGGGGCTGTGTAACAAAAAGGGAATGTGTGGGCATTGCTGAAGGCAACCGTTTGCAAAGAACATCAGTGTCAAGGGATCTTGATCTGTTTGTGTTACTGGTGACTTATTTCTTCTGTAACTTCTGCTCTGTTTTGCTTTTGAACTAACTACCAGTTGGAAAAGTATTCTGTTGTTTTTGTTTTGAGGGAAAATTATCTAAACTGTAAATTAAATAAAAAGGGTTGGTTTTCCTAGCCTACTGTTAAAGAGGGGTTTGTTCTTGTGATGCAACAAGGATGGATGTAGACTGGGACAGGATAGATAGATAGATAGATAGATAGATAGATAGATAGATAGATAGATAGATAGATAGATAGATAGATAGATAGATAGATAGATAGATAGATAGATTTTCAGAAGGAAAAAAGGTACAGTACTTAGAAATCCATAACTAGGGCTGAGAAAGGTTTGCCCCCAAAACTCTGAGAAAGAAATGATCAGATGAACAATAAAAATACACAGTGAACACAAAGAACAGAAAATTTGCCACATGATTTTGTAAACAAGACCTAACTGAAAATGCAAGTAGGCACTGATGTAATGAAGTGACAGGGTGACCCACATTGGAAATGAGGTAACTGTGAACTAGCAGAAAGAAAATAGAGGCATCAGGTAAGAACTGAGGACCCAGAAGTTTCCTGATAATAAAGAAGAAAAAATGGGTCAGACAAATAAGAATTGGTACACACCCAGGAAGTTGAGTATGAAAATCCCAACAGAGAAAAGAGAAGAATAGCCAGTTCGTGGAATTAAAAGGCTGAAAGAAGACTGAACTCATTACATAGTTGCTGTGGAAGATGAGGAATACAATGAAAATTATTTACATGATAAAGCGGAGGTGGAGGTGGTGGTGGTGGAGGAGGAGGAGGAGGAGGAGGAGGAGGAGGAGGAGGAGGAGGAGGAGGAGGAGGAGGAGGAGGAGGAGGAAACCAGAAGCAAAAGAAAACCAGAGCTGGAAAAAGACATCGTAAGCACAAGAGAAGTCTAACACAACTGGAAGAGTACAGAACCCCTGCAAAACCATGGAGACATCAAGGCAGAATAAGGTAGGAGAAGAATTTGTGTTTTAAAAGGCCTGTATCAATGGACTTGTCATCATCAAAAGAAATTATTAAGGAAGGAAAGCGAGGAAAGAAGAAAACAGAAAAACTCAAGCAATGGAAAAGAAACAGTTGGGAGATCCAACAGTAGGTAGAAGCAAGCAACAAATAACATTAAGATTATCCACGTTTAACAATTCTAAATCAAACTTCACAGTGATTCCTGGCAGTTCTGATGGCTTCTAAATTCAGCTTCTTATTGCTATCTAAATTATTCTAACTGAGATTTCAATCCTGGCTACCGTCTTCCCTTTTTCGACCCCCTTCTGCACAGACCCTGAGCTTTTGGAATGAAATGAAGATGGCCGTTGGTGCTCTTAACCGCAGAACTTAACTTCTGAGCAGATACGGAATTTTGTGTAACTGTCTTACACAAAATTCCATATCTGCCGACACACTGAGAAATTGGTTTATGTAATATGCTATAAATAATATATTTAATTGTGCCGTCACACAGCACATATGCCATCGCTACGCCTAAAGCAGGGTGTGCAACATATGGATTGAAAACCACCAGGCTTTGGTCTAACTTGCTTGCAGTGGCGAGAAAGCGTGAGGGCTGAGATATGTGTTTTGCCCTTAAAATATCCCCAAATGCAAAACAACAAGAACAACAAAAGATTTAGTTCCACCAGACTCCATCGGGTGAAAAGGGTATATCACAGCCTTAAAGAGGAAGATCCGTCAGAACAAACCATGAATAACCGTAGCCGAAGATTTGGCTACTACCATGAGAGGGATCTTCTTCTCAGCCCAAACCAAGACGTAACAGTCACACAAGGAAAGAGACTGAAAGGTTCATTTACTACAAATGCAGTGAAAAATCCTACCAAGGTGGTCTTCGTTGTTGGTCCCCATGATTAGAACACTTTAAATAGTTTTTACTTTCTAGTTACTTGTTCTTCATAGAGAAGAGCAACAAAGATGATCAGGGGACTGGAGGCTAAAATATATAAGGAACAGTGCTGGAATTGGGTATGTCTAGTTTAATGAAGAGAAGAAGGACGAGGGGGGACATGATAGCAGTGTTGTAGTATCTAAGGGGCTGCCCCAAAGAAGAGGGAGTCAAGCTATTCTCCAAAGCGCCTGAAGGCAGGACAAGAAGCAACGGATGGAAACTAATCAAGGAGAGAAGCAACCTAGAACTGAGGAGAATCTTCCTGACAGTTAGAACAATTAACCAGTGGAACCGCCTGCCTCCAGAAGCGGTGAATTCTCCAACACTGGAAGTTTTTAAGAAGAGACTGGACAGCCATTTGTCTGAAATGGTATAGGGTTTCCTGCCTGAGCAGGGGGTTGGACTTGATGACCTCTAAAGTCCCTTCCAACTTTATTATTATCATCATCATTATTATTTGCTGTTTCCATCATGAAAATGAGCATGTTTCATTAAATAATATTAAAAACACGCTCCAGTGGAGCTCAGATCCTGGCAACAACAAGGACATATCTACACTGAGTGTTTTGGCAATAACATGGAAGAGATCTGCCATTGTGGGTCAGGCTTCCGAGTTTTTCAAGGACAAAGGCGGTCAGAAGCTGCCGCTAGCCGTGATACTTTCCTAAATAGTTTAGAGATCTCCTTCAATGGCACCTTATCCTTACAATCTCTCTGAAGAATATGAATATGAAGAATTGAAAGGTGTTTTTCCTTAGGCACAGTGTAACAGTGAAAAATAAAATTCTAATTTTATAAAAGAAAAAGAAAAAAAGCAGTGAGCTGGATGGAGCAATAAACCTTGTTTAAAATGATATCTTGGTAGCCAAGATTTTAGGTTGAGCTCTCAAATATTGACTGAAGGTGTACCATGTCATATTGCAATCCTTTGGGGGGGGCGGGGGGTGTCGTTAAACAATTTATATAGCCGCCCTTAGTCACTTGGTGAGATGAATAGCTATATAAATTGTTTAAATTAAGAAAACAAAACAAGATCCAAACCTGTGCAGGCAGTCCCCAAGCAAGATATAATTATGACCAATCTTTTTCTTTTTTCGTAAATAAAAGAAACATTTTATTCATTGCAACAATAATACAGACAACTTGCATGTGCAAAGTTTGATAGCCAGGTGTATTGGCACACTCAACAGCAATTCCTATTGGCTTTCGAAAGCCAATAGGGGGAGTAGCACAGCTCATGCAAAAGTTGGGAAAAAAAAACCATCAAAAAAAGGTGCCGGAATGCCGTTCTAAGCATTCTATGAGAAAGAAAAAAAAGCCCTGCAGATTAGTCTTCAAATATCGAAAAGGAGGACATGAAGGAGGACACTTTTCGAGGGAGGACAGAACTTACAAAAGGAGGACTGTCCTCCCTAAAGGAGGACGCTTGGTCACCTTACTTTTATTTCAAATTACACAAACCATTCCTAGAAGGATTTGTGGGAAGTCAGCCCCCCCCCAGAAAAGGAAATATTAAAAGGGCAGAAAAATATATTTCCTCAAAGTATCTTAAAGAGGCAAAAAAGCATGCCCAGTTTTTTTCTTAATAGCCCCAAGTTTCCCTCCCCCAAGGAGAAACCAGCTCTGTACAAATGCAGATGTAAACCATTCAGGAAAGTTGAAGCTAGAAGATTAAGAAGACAAAGATACTTAAAATCTACATATCCCACCCAAAATCTATGACAGGACATAATTATGACCAATCTTACCTCTCCCAGCACAAACACGCTTCTGAATTTAATAAGAGTCTTGGCAGCAAAATTAGCCAAGCCATTTGAGATTTTGTGAACAAGGGAAATTAACTCTCGCTTCCTGTTTGCAGAATCTACATAAACTGGGCAACCCAGAGAAGAGGCGTTAATAAAGGTTCGTCTTTGAGACCTTTAAAAATGAGAGATTGTTTACAAATGTATTGCCTGATTTAATACTCATTGTGCATTCCACACAAAGAGCCCTAGTTGCTGAGTTATGGCAGAAGATGTTCTCAGTGTCACGAAAGCTTTCTCTAAGGAAATATTTTGGACCACCACCCCCCCCCCCTGCCTTCTTGGCTAATGCTGACCATTTATACAGCTCTTTCCACAAAGTCTTTAGTCTTCACTAGGCTGGAGAAGACTCCTGCGAGTCCCCTGGGTTGCAAGGCGTTCAAACCGGTCAGTCCTAGAGGAGATCAACCCCGACTGCTCTTTAGAAGGCCAGATCCTGAAGTTGAAACTCAAGTACTTTGGCCACCTAATGAGAAGGAAGGACTCACTTGGAAAGAGTGAGGGCAACAGAAGAAGGGGACGACAGAGAATGAGGTGGCTAGATGGAGTCACTGAAGCAGTAGGTATGAGCTTAAATGGACTCCAGAAGATGATAGAGGACTGGAAGGCCTGGAGGAACGTTGTCCATGGGGTCGCGATGGGTCGGACACAACTTCGCAACTAACAACAAGGCTTACAGCTCTTCCTGTTTAGTAGAGGCCTCTGAGATAAAACACAAGGTTTTCCCACCTCCATCAGAACATCACCTCTGCAGTTGAAAAAGCACTAAGATGCACCGAAAGGCTGAAACATTTTTAAACTCGCATCTATGGAGGCCACAAAGGTCCAGAACATGGAAGAAAAAGGTTCATCTCCATCTCCACAAAGCAAAATGGGGCAGCTATTCCCAGCAGCCAGGACTTTGGATAGTAGGATCATGGAGAGAAGGATGCCATTGTTTTTCTCTGCTTAAAACATTCATGTACTGCTTGCTTCCCATGAAATATTTCAAGGTGGTTTGCAACAAAATTCAAAGTGATTAAACAGTAATTCAGAACAGCTGGCCTCAAAGCCATGTGTAAATATTTTATATAATATGCAAGATAAAATGAACAAGGATAAGGAATAAAACAGAGTATTAAAACAGCAGGAATATCACGGTGGGCAGCACATCGTTCAATGGTATAATAACCCCTCTGAGAGGATGTACGTGTCTCTGCCTACAGCAGAAAGGCAATAAAGATGGGGCCCATGTCCCCCTGTGGGGAGCCACATCCATCAGGGGGCCACCTGTGAAAACCCTTGCATCTTCTGAGTAGCCACTCATTGAGTCTCAGCCTAGGGCAGGGGCAGGCAACCTTGGCTTTTTTATGACTCGTGGACTTCAACTCCCAGAATTCCTGAGCCAGTATGGCTCAGCTTGGAAACCTCTCCCTTTCTCCTCAGCATGGCTAGTTCAGGAATTCTGGGAGATGAAGTCCACGCCTCATAAAAGAGCCAAGGTTGCCTACCCCTTGGCCTAGGGGAGCCTCCAGAGAAGGTCCTCAAAGATGAAGAGTGAAGAACATGACCACAATGTGCTATCACTCTTGCTACAGCAGTTCATCTTCACTAACATATCCAAACTGTATTCCCAGGGATAATGCATGATAGTAATCTAAGCAAGGGGTGTCCATGTTATGATTATCAGAGTGAAGCTGTCTCCATCCAAGTACAGACATATCTGGTACTCCAAGCACAGCCAATAAAGGGTCCTTGATGACAAAGATCCCACTTGTGGCCCCAATGTTTAAGACAGATCTAAAAGCATCCTAAACTTACATGTTGAGGTACATACATTGATAGAGCCTCCCAATTGCCAATCCTCAGAGGACAGCTAACAATGCATAGGACTGTAGCCATTCTCTTCCTTTCTTAAGTTCAGAAGTTTCCACAGATAGAGCAACTCAAACTAGAGAGCCATTTTGCCCTCAGAATGTCTACTCAACACACACTGCGGTGTGCTACCAAGAGAGTATATGGTCTCAAAAGGCCCCGAAGCCCTCAGAAAAGTCAATTGGGTAACATGGAGAGAATACAAGAGAGGAACAGCTTTACTTCCAGGAATGGCCCAAAGAGCGATAATGAATTATTTTCAGAAGTCAGTCAGACTTAAAACATGTTTTCCTCCCATTACATTCTAGCTGTCTTCCCCGTATAAGCCAGAAACTGCCCTGGACAGTTCCACTGAAATAATTAGAAGTTTCTATTCATTTCAAAAGAACTAACTCAAGGTATTTCCCTAGTAGATTGCACTCGGCACTCAACTTTTCCTTTCTTTCAGATTTACTATTCCTAGAAATCTCTCTGTGTATCAGATGCTGCATCTTCACCCCCTTCCTTTTCTCTGCACACCAGGGAGCACTAACCATGTTCAAACCATTCTCTTCATCCCTTCCCTTAAAAAAAGCATCACATTCTATTCAACTTGTGGGAAGTCAGCCCCCCCCCCAGAGAAAGAAATATTTTTGGAAATATTTAAAAGGCAGAATATATTTCCCTAAAAGATTTTAAAGGCAGAAACCAACCCTGCCCCCAAGTCTCTCTGTCCCAAACAGAAACCAAGTCTGCAGATATGCAGATGTGATAATCTTGTCAGAAAGACTAGAGTCAGGAAACTGGGATTAGGAAGAAAGATCCCTGGAATCAACAACCTCTCACACCAAAAGTCTAAGAGTCCCCAGGGAAGCAGGATGTGACTCTTGGGACATAATAGGATTAATCCACCACCATCAGAATATCAGAAAGACACAGTCAGACTCAGGTCAAAGTTCATGCCACAGGAACAACTCCAAACAAAGGGCTCCAGAAGGTATAAAAACCCACTCCCTACATGTGCTCGCTCTCTTCTCTGCCAGAGCCATCTTTCTATTTGGCTCTCCTCTTCAATAAACTGCAACCTTCTTTCTAAAGCAGTCACCATGTTGTTTATTCCCAGCTTGGACTGAACCATGATGTAGACTTTTCCTTCAACAAAATGAAGAAACTGCATTCTTACATCTGTATTAATTATCCCTCTGTCCAAAAAATGAAAACTAATTCAAAACTGAAGACAACACATACCAGTATAAGTAATTCATGTGAAAGAAACCAGGTGCAAATTTTTCTTCTAGGTGGTGAATTGTGTTGGCCATTCCACATTACAGGCTCCATCTCCAATCCCCGGGTTCCTGATGATTTGATAAAGATCAAATACTGGCAATATAACCAAGAAAGACCTAAGTGGTCTTGACCCTTGGGATTAGTTTAATGTTAACAATCCAGTGCATTTCAACTCCAAAGGTGGTAACAATAAAATCGTGTCTGAATTAATTAATCTACATTCCAGCTTCTAAACTGTATCTCAACAATGCACCGATTGAAACCAATTGATTTTTAAAAATTCTTTGAGATGACTCAGTATATAAGAAAAGAAAAAATGACTTGTTGCCTTTACTTCCTTTTGAGGTTTGGAGAAATAAAATTAATTCCACATTTCAGTGGGCTTTCCTTGTCATTCCAAAAGCTACATAAATAATTAGTGTAAACTCATCAGTTCCTACAACTTCTTATGGAAAATGAGTTCCGTGCTTAAGAATCACAGCTGAGTCTACTGACCAATTTGCAACCTTGGGATTAGTAACAGCATCAAGACCAAGCAGTCCAAACAGGAAATGTTCCTTTCAGCTGCCAAGACACACTCTGAAATCAAATGCAGATTTTAGTTCAACAAAAGTTTAAAAAAACAACAACAACTCTTTAAGGAGAAGTAAATTGGCCAAAATATTCTACAGGGCCCTGTTTCTACTGAAAATAGATTTGCTGGCTATTTTTAAACTCAGCTTATTCCATAATACGAGCCATTCATAGATAAATTAGATAAAAATAATCACTCCAGCATTTTTCCAAGTCTCATGTGGAAATTAAATGCAAACAATTAGAACTGATCCGCCGAAGACCAGGGATCCAACAATTGCCAGGATCTTAATGAAGTGAGAAAATAGTAGAGAAGGAAGTAAATTCTGAAAATCCTTATTCCAATCACCGACTGAAATGAAAATAAATTCCTAATTACAGTCCCCAAAGTGAGGAAAACGTTTCCAAAAGGCGGTTGTAATTAAGACAGTAAACCTCTCCAAGGTATATAGCTACTAGATGAAGATCCTTAATGGAACATAAATTCAAATGAAAATAGGAAGATGCTGTAAACCTTGAAGCAAAATGCATGTTAATGAAATAAACAACATAAAAAGGTCTATACCGTAGCCATGTAAGTGGGCCAAATATACAAGTAAAGGACAGGACGGAACCATTCCAGGCCAAACAAGCAAGTTGAGAACAAAACCAAAGAAGGGGTAATGTATTTTTCTATGTTCGATGTTCAAACTTGTTGCCAATTTTTGCCTGACATTCCCCCAAGATCTAATCAGCAAACAACAGCAGATTGGACAAACCTCCAAAGAAAGCAAACAAAAAAGGGTCAAAAGAAATGAATGCATTTCTTTTTTACCCAGTTAATAGCTTGCAATAGTTTCCTTGTTGCTCCAAGAAGCTAATGTCAACTCTATCCTCCAAGAACAAAAACCAGACTTTTGGCTGTCCAAAGGCTGGACTTGCCATCAGTCCCACAGAGAGGCTGCTGGGCCAGGGATAAAGAACTCACAGTATCCCTGCATCTCTCTGCAGCCCCAAGCCCCTTTGGAGTAGGTGGGGAGGGGGTCATGACCTCCCCTCTTTTGGAGAGCTAGGAGAGAATGGTGGAATGAAAAGTGGGCTTTCAATGTTGCAGGAGATAAATGGAGCTGTTCCACCCTTTCAAAGCTTACAATTTGACTCAAAAAGGCTGCTGGCCCGCTTGCTTTTGGAGTGCAAGTTCCCACGTGCTGTTCAAACTTAGGGGTGGCCTTCCCTTAGCTAATGCTTCTGCTCCTGAGATAGACTGAAAATAGATCTTGAGATTATTTCAAGGCGTGTTTTAAGAACTGTATTTCTACTGGGGACATGCAGAACCGAGCAGTTCCTTTGCGCTGTCAACCAACACATGGGGTTTCTGCATAGGCTGACTACGATGTCAGCGCTTTTCAACCTTTTCACCCATTCTGCCACTTTTAGGATATGGCAACATCCGAGGACCACCAGTCGCCTAGCAAGGTGTCAAAAACTTGATGACCTCCCCACCCTCCCAAAAAAGGAAAAAAGTGATAAAGTGCAGGTAGTCCTACAGTTTGCTTAGTGACTCTTAGAAGTTACAATGGCACTGAAAAAAGTGCCCCCCAAGGCACAGCCGAGCAAAACACTTGCCTGCCTGCCCGGTGGCGCTCTTCCTCCTGTCCGAGATTTTCATTGTTGTGAGCATTTCTGTTGAGGATTGGCAGCGGGGGTGGGGTGAGGGGGGTGTTTGGTTTTTATTCCCCCCATCTGCTAGGTGATTGAAGCAGATTTTGGTCACTTCACACGACCCTGGGACACTGTGACTGTCATAAATATGAATCAGTTGCCAAGCATCTGAATGTAAATCACAAGACCCTGGAGATGCTGCAACATTCCAGCTGAACGGCGCTTCTTCTGGGCTCAGCAGAAGCACCAGGATCAGTGCTGGAGCCTGGCACTGATTCTGGTGCTTCCACTGAGCCTTGAGAGCCCCAAAGAAGCGCCGATCATCTGGAAAGCGGCACTGATCCTGGGGCTTTCACTGAGCCCTAACAGCCCTGCAGCTCCAGCCATCTCTTACCCAGGCTTGTGCGGTGGTGCCACCAGTTCAGCCCATTCCCCTCCCCCACTACCACTTTTCTAGGATGGTCGCGTACCACATGCCAGGTGCCAGTGTACCACAGGTGGTACCCGTTCCACTGGTTGAAAAGCCCTGTACTATGTCCGCCACGGCCAAAGTTGGCTGCAGTGAATTGGTTGTGGCATGTTGTCCCGGTTCCGGACTGCTCTGCTCATCAGTCTCAGGCAGAGTATCAAGGTCCCATATGAATACACAGAGGAAAAGTCCATCCCCAAAGTAGGCAGTGCTGCATTGCATGCCCTTAATTGAAGATCCGGCTCATGGAATGGGCTTTTTGCTTGGCCATCAAAGTGCTCCAGCTCCTGAGAACTTTGTTCTTTGTTCTGATTGTGGGAAGTCAGCCCCCCACCACCCGAGAAAGAAATAATTTTGGAAATATCTAAAAGGCAGAATATATTTCCCTAAAGGATTTTAAAAGCAGAAACCAACCCTGCCCCCAAGTCTCTCTGTCCCAAACAGAAACCAAGTCTGCAGAAATGCAGATGTGATAATCTTGTCGGAAAGACTGGCATCAGGAAACTGGGATTAGGAAGAAAGATCCCTAGAATCAACACCAAAAATCTAAGAGTCATCAGCCCCAACCCCAGGGAAGCAGGACTGACCTTTGGGACATAATAGGATTAACCCACCACCATCAGAATACCAGAAAGGCACACTCAGACTCAGGTCAAAGTTCATGCCACAGGAACAACTCCAAAGAAAAGTCTCCAGAGGGTATAAAAACCCACTCCCTACATGTGCTTGCTCTCTTTTTTTTCCAGAGGCATCTTTCTGTCTGGCTCTCCTCTTCAATAAACTGCAACCTTCTTTCTAAAGCAGTTGCCATGTTGTTTATTCTGGGCTTGGACTGAACCATGATGAAGACTTTTCCCTCAACATGATAATGGCCTGTGGGGGGGGGTCAAATGAAAAAGGAAGAGAGGTCCAGAAGCCACAAACCCTCCTGTATGCCACAGATTTCCCACCAGAAATTCTGTCTGCCATTCCCCTCTCAGCTTAAAATACAAACTTATGCCAACTCTCTGCTCAAAGCATTTGTCATTATGTCAGTACCACCACGACTCTCGGAAGAAGACCCCAGAACCGTTGGAAATTACCTCTCGTGGATGCTGTTTCCACTGTTCCTGTGTCTCCTGCAGAGCTAGTGCCCTAGAAGGGGAAGGGTCCTTGATGCTCTCTGAGCTTGGTGGTTTTCTTGAAGACATTTTATTACCCAAACTAGGTAACATCATCAGCACTGATAATGTTACCTAGTTGGGTCATGAACCATCTGCAAGAGAACCACTAAGCGCAGAGAGCATCCAGGACCCTTCATTTCCATCCTAAACTACAAATGCCCCAGGGCTCTGTTCTGGGCCCAGTGTTCTTCAATATCTTCATCAATGATTTGGACGAGGGGATAGATGGGGGAACTCATCAATTTGCAGACGACACCAAGCTGGCAGGAATAGCCAACACTCCAGAAGACAGGCTTAAGATACAGGAGGATCTGGACAGACTTGAACACTGGGTGCTATCTAACAAAATGAAATTCAATGGTGAAAAAAGTAAAGTTCTACATTTAGGCAAGAAAAACCAAATGCACAGGTATAGTATAGGGGGTACCTTGCTCAATAGTAGTAACTGTGAGAGGGATCTTGGAGTCCTAGTGGACAATCACTTAAATATGAGCCAGCCGTGTGCTGCAGCTGCCCAAAAAACCAACACAGTGCTAGGCTGCATTAACAGAGGGATAGAATCAAGATCATGTGAAGTATTAATACCACTTTACAATGCCTTGGTAAGGCCACACTTGGAATACTGCATCCAGTTTTGGTCACCACGATGTAAAGAAGATGTTGAGACTCTAGAAAGAGTACAGAGAAGAGCAACAAAGATGATTAGGGAACTAGAGGCTAAAACATACAAGGAACGGTTGCTGGAATGGGGTATGTCTAGTTTAATGAAGAGAAGGACGAGGGGGGACATGATAGCAGTGTTCCAATATCTCAGGGGCTGCCCCAAAGAAGAGGGAGTCAAGCTATGCTCCAAAGCACCTAAAGGCAGGACAAGAAGCAACAGATGGAAACTAACCAAGGAGAGAAGCAACCTAGAACGAAGGAGAAACTTCCTGAGAGTGAGAACAATTAACCAATGGAACAACCTGCCTCCAGAAGCGGTGAATGCTCCAACACTGGAAGTTTTTAAGAAGAGACTGGACAGCCATTTGTCCGAAATGGTATAGGGTTTCCTGCCTGAGCAGGGGGTTGGACTCGATGACCTCCAAGGTCCCTTCCAACTTTATTATTATTATTATTATTATTATTATTATTATTATTATTATTATTACTATTATTACTACTACTACTACTACGGTACTAGAAATAAAGGTCCCATATGATGGACACCCCCCTTTTCATTGACATTTGATGGTTCCCAGCTATTCATATTCACCCAGCCTAATCCACATCCTCAAAACTAAATGGCTGCGCGTTATCTTTGTTCGCTAAACTGCAGATATGAATCATCTTTCTTGAAGAGCACACCCAAAATCACAACTCCGATGAAACAAACATCTCATCTATAAAGGTATCTCGGACTCTTTCCCCTCCGTAAGTCTTGGAAGATCCTTATTTTCATTGATCAAACGCTGGAGTGAGTATTTCTGGACTTAATCAGTGGCTCAGCTGGAGAAGAACTCATCATGTTTAGGCCGCAACAGCCAGCTTGTGGAGTATTATGTAACACGATACTGAATCATCACAGAAATGTTCTCTTTAGTCAAAGTGCAAACTATTCCTTCCTTTGTATGCAAGAACTGGGCAAGCCAACTCAGAAAACGTCCCTTTAACTCCAGTTAATCCCCTCTGATTTTAACTTGAATAGAACAGGATATGAAAACAATCAACGGTGGCTACGTAAGGAATGCAGAACTGCTTCCCATCACTCAAGGTGGGAATATCTCCTCTCGGAGCCACTTTTAAACGGCTGTGGAAACTCCTCAGGTCTGGAAATTGAGAGGACCACTCAGACTGATCTCTGTGCTTTCAGACACCCAGGAATCCAGTGCTTGCCAACATGAGAATGCAACTTCCAAGGCGCATTTCTAACCTTCTCCAGCATTAGCCCAGAGCTAGCATGAGGCAGGCTAGATTGTCCCCTTGCTTAGAAAGCTGGTGAAAAGGAAGAAAATTAGTTACCTAATTTACAAAAAAAATGGAAACCTGCCATCTGCGCTGTGCTGAGCTAAGGAATGGCAAAAGCTGCCCCAGTACAGGGGATGTGCAGCCTGGCCCAGCCTGCATATGCAGCAGAGTTAAGCCCCATTTTTTTTTCCCCAGTAAGACCCAAGCTCTTTAAATGGTTCTGTAGTATTCTGAGCCCAAGTCATCCCACGGGCGGCAGGGCAGGGGAAAAATAAGTATTTCCTGATGGTTGGGATCAAATTTCTGTGAGGCTTTTCTCCCGTGACACAAATCTTGCAAGGAGGAAATGGGTGATATTTAATGATGACTGGGTATTTCTGTCCAGGTGCCCCCCCCAGGGGTGGCTAGGGGATTCCCTTCCAAGGTGTCAGGATCTCTAAACATTAAGGTATTTCTGTCAGCAAAGCAGTTGACCTCATCTCTGAATCAAGAGCAGACACTCCCTGGCCTTCTCTGCCCTCTCTCTCCATGCTTCTCTATCCCACCCACCCCCCAAGAAGGCAGCAGGATCAGACCCAAAGTCACCCTGCTCCTGCTAAGGTGTGACTTACACACACTGAAGGAAGTATCTAGCTACTTCCACCGTAATTGCATGTGGCCCTGCAGGTCACCACCACACCAAACACCGACAAGCTTTTTGGAGTCTTTCGACTTGGAAGAAGGACTCTTTGCTAAAAACGTGCCCCCAGCTCTACTTTTTCATCTTTCAGAAACCAGAGGCCTGAGAGCAAAGCGAAAGAGCTTGAAAAACCCACAATTCAAAGCTATCATTGACTCCCAGCAGTTCCACCCTTTGCAGGAAAAAAAAGCACAGAAGCCCTTGAAAAAGACACAGCAGGTGCCTGTCCCTTTAAGAAGATGGGATCTTCAGGGCTTCCATGCGGCAGTCTGCGCAGACTGCAAACCCCCCCTCCTCCCCCCAGCCAGTCCCACTAATGGTTCTCCCTGCAAGAGAAGCAGCTTCGTGTGGTGCTTTCGCATGATGCTCAGCCCTGCACTTTGCAGAGGCAACATGATGCTCAGCCCTGCACTTTGCAGAGGCAACGGGTGGGAGAGGAAGGCAGTCAAGGAATGAGATGCTGCCAGCGGAGCTGAAGCCCACCCCCCCCCCACACCCAGAGAATTTGACAGCCATCATGTCCTTTAAGGCAAGAGAAGCTTTGATGCTCAGGGACCATTAGGGGATGCACCCCTTGGGGGAGCCTCAACAAAGGCGTAGTGAAAGGCAGCAGGACCTCATCCCTGTCTTCCAGCTGCAAAACCGCTGGAGCATTTTAAGAAAATTCACAGCCATTTCATGACGGAGAAACGGGAGCCTTGGGCCTCTTCCATGCTTAAAGAAGCTTCTTAAAGGGCAAGCGGAAACAAAGCCTCTTCGTGAAGGGGGGGGACATCAAGGGGATGGTGGAGGAGGGGAGGGACCTTGCCTTCCAGGTTCAGCAGCATCTCAGGCAGGGAAGGGGCAACTCAGCATCCTTCCCCCCCCTCCTGAAGCTCAGCAACCCCCTCTCCACTATAAGCATGAGGGCCAGAAAGTTGGCCAACACAATTGAGTCTTCCGGAAGGAAGACACCTTTCCCCCCCCCCCCCACTCAGGTCAGAGACAACCCAGCCGATAACACATTTCGTTGTGCTTCTTCACAACTCTCAGCACTGAGAAAGCCCTAAGTTTGCAACCCACCGCAAAATCCCCATCAACCTTTCGTCCCTCTTTTTTTTTGGCCAAGATCTCTGCAGATGCGATTTGAATGATTTATCTAACCCGTAAGACACCGCCACCCCCACCCCCCCTCCTCCCATTCCTGCCTTGGGCTTCCAACCAGGTCCCTCTTCCAATCCCCGCTGGAGCAAAGGCACACAGGGCCACCCCAGATCTTGTCACAGCACCTCCATCTACGTTCATCAAAGAAGCCCCATCAGCCTTTCAAAGCCTCTTCCCTGGCCCAGAGTTAGGGGCATGGGGACCTTTCGCAGCCTTCCTCCTCCTCCTCCATCACAACCCCCCCCATCAAAGCTCTCTTGACATTTCCCGGCTGCAGTGGGGACCAAGTGAAACAAAAGCCTGCCCAAGAGGGAAGCTGTTGCAAAAGGCAAGCCAAAAAGGTACCTTTTTCTTCCGATCCTTGGACCTCTTCCTGTGCTTTCTCTTTTTCTCATTCTCCTCGTCCGGGTTCAGTTCTAAATCTCGGTTCTTCTTCAGCTGGGAGGCCGCGTGAGCCATAATGCACGCCGGAGACCCCCCACCCACCCACCCACCTTTCTTTCTACTACAGCAAGCCTCCCCACGGAAGGGTCGTTGCAATCCTCAGCCCCCCCCCTTTCCCCGTCAGCCCAGCCCAGGGACCAAGTGCGCCGGCCAGAGGCAGGGAGAGACATCCACGGTACCGGAGGGGGGAGGAGGAGGAGGAGGAGGCTGAGCGGAGCCTACCAAAACCTCAGCCTCGGGGAGCAGCTCTCCCTGCACCTGACTCTGGAGGAAGGAGGGCAGCAGCCCTTCCAAAGCCTGGAGCCCCGGGAGGAAGACGGCGGGGAGACGGGCAGAGCAGGGCGAAGGAGGCTAGGGGAGCTGGCCACCGCCTGGAAGCGCCTCAGGGCTGCCTCCGAAGGGGTTACGCTGCAGCCCATGGCTCTCCCCCCCCCGCGGGAGGGTCGCAGAGCATCCACCCTCCACCCTCCCGCTCTCCCGCCCGGCAGCTCCTCCGTAATCCTCAGGTCCTCTCCCAGAACCCGCCTCTCCAAAGCATCCTGACGTTGGCTCCGCTTTGCAGGCTGAGCCCCCTTCACCCCGGAGGAGGAGGACGGGAGTGGAGATCAAACTGCTGGCCGTGGCAATAAAGGAATGAAGAGATAAGGGCTGGGGGGGGGCGCGAGGGAGGGAGGGTGGGAGGAGGTGGGAGAGAAAAGATTTGCCATGGAGACCCCCAACGGTGGAAGAAACAATGCCTGCATTGCTGGAGGATCAACAGTGCGTCCTTTATGCCGGCTGCTCACGCTTGCTGCAGGGACCACGGGGGGGGGGCGGGGGGGCAGGATAGAAAACATTGTGGTCGTCCCCCTGTTTCCAGCACATGCTGATTGCAACAGGGCTGTGGAGGAGGCTGGGGATGCCACCGTGCAAGAGGCATCCAAGAAGCGGCCAATGGCTGGGGAACGAACCGTCCTGGCCATTTTCTCCCTCTAGGATCAAAGGAGAGCGGGTGGGTGGCTTTCCCTTCCTTTCTCCCACAGGCGAAAGCAGCCTTCTCCCCACGCCACCCGGGAGTGCAGAAGGGGGTGTTTTCTTTCTTTTTTTTTTAATGTCACCTTGCTATTTTTTTTTATTTGCTCTCTGCAAAAAAACTGCAGCTTTTGAATATTCATTAGGGGAGGTAAAGCAAGAGTGGCGTGGGAGGCCTGCAGGGGCATTTTACACACACACAGAGAGAGGGGGGGGGCTTAGGGCACGCTTCCCTTCAATTGCACCCACCCCTTCCCAGAGCTCCCACCTCCACGCCTGTGTGGCTAGGAGGCAGACAGAGACTGTTTCAGGTTAAGGGGAAAGAAGATTCTCTTTTGTCCAGTGGAGAAGATTGCTTTCCCACCAGATCTGGTGGAAGATCTTCCCTGTAACTGTGCTGAAATCTCAGCTCTGGAACAAGAGACATTGTGGTTTCCTCTGGGTCGATTAATGTGTGCGCGCGCGCGTGTGTGTGTGTGTGTGTGTGTGTGTGTGTGTGTGTGTGTGATTGCCCCACCCCACCACCCCTTCACCAAGGCAGATGTCCCTCTTCCAGAGTTCTGTTTCAATCAGCCGAAGGAGGAGAACTGACCCATTTCTTAGCCTCTCTTCCCAGCGCAATGCAGGTACTTTGGCAGTGGTTAAAGACCGCACCTGTGTGTGTGTGTGTGTGTGTGTGTGTGTGTGTGTGTGTGTGTGTGAGAGAGAGAGAGAGAGAGAGAGAGAGAGAGAGAGAGAGAGAGAGAGAGAGAGAATGAATATATTCTTGGGTTGCAGAAGCCCCTGGGTTCCATTCAGCCTTTCCAGTGATCTTCGGAAAGTCCAAGAATTACGCAATAATTTTGCACAGTAATCATCATCGTCGTCGTCGTCGTAGTAGTAGTAAAGTTGGAAGGGACCTTGGAGGTCATTTAGTCCAATCCCCTTGCTCAGACAGGAAACCCTATACCATTTTGGACAAATGGCTGTCCAGTCCCTTCTTAAAAACTTCCAGTGTTGGAGCATTCACCGCTTCTGGAGGCAGGTTGTTCCACTGGTTAATTGTTCTAACTGTCAGGAAGTTTCTCCTTAGTTCTAGGTTGCTTCTCTCCTTGATTAGTTTCCATCCGTTGCTTCTTGTCCTGCCTTCAGGCGCTTTGGAGAATAGCTTGACTCCCTCTTCTTTTCTGGTGTTTCTTCATAAAAGGTACACCTTGCTCCAAGGAGTCCTAAGCGTCTTTTCTAACACCGGCACCCTCTAAGCCAGGGGTGTCAAACTCACAACTGTCAGGTGACTTTTTTTTTTTTGCCATTGCTGGCAATGGGGTGGGCACAGTTTCGCTATGATGCATCCCGTGGGGCCCGGCGGTTGGACACCCCTGCTCTACGCAAGGAAAGGTGACAATAATGATGTCATTAAAGCCTTTAATAATGCTACGATAAAATGGTAACAAAGCATGCAGAAGTAGTTTAAAGAAACCACACACAGCCGGGATTAATATCACCATCTGCAGAGACTCAAAACCCTTTGGCCATCTCAAAAACTGTCATGCGACTGGACATTCCCATATTGGAGGAACCCAATTTGTGAGTATTAAGGACCCCCATTGCCTGTTTGGTTATAGCAGGGGTAGGCCATCTTGGCTCTTTTATGACTCGTGGACTTCGACTCCCAGAATTCCTGAGCCAGCATGGCTCAGCTTGGAAACCTCTCCATTTCTCCTCAGCATCCCTGGCTCAGGAATTCTGGGAGTTGAAATCCACAGGTCATTAAAGAGGCCTAGGCCTAGGCCAGAGGTAGGCAACCTTGGCTCTTTGATGACTTGTGGACTTCAACTCCCAGAATTCCTGAGCCAGCCATGCTGAGGGGAAAGGGAGAGGTTTCCAAGCCGAGCCATGCTGGCTCAGGAATTCTGGGAGTTGAAGTCCACGAGTCATTAAAGAGGCCTAGGCTTAGGCCAGAGGTAGGCCACCTTGGCCCTTTTATGACTCGTGGACTTCAACTCCCAGAATTCCTGAGCCAGCCATGCTGAGGGGAAAGGGAGAGGTTTCCAAGCCGAGCCATGCTGGCTCAGGAATTCTGGGAGTTGAAGTCCACGAGTCATTAAAGAGGCCTAGGCCTAGGCCAGAGGTAGGCCACCTCGGCTCTTTTATGACTCGTGGACTTCAACTCCCAGAATTCCTGAGCCAGCCATGCTGAGGGGAAAGGGAGAGGTTTCCAAGCCGAGCCATGCTTGGGTTATATAGTCCTGCAGGCTGCTGCCCAGAGAAAGGGCAAGAAAGCAGCACAAAACATGGCACATTCTGGAAGGAAAGTTAATCAGAGGGGAGCCAACGGTATCGGTCCCATCAGATTCCCAAGTGGTGCTTCGTGGCAAAGGAAAATCAAGGGAAGCTTTCCCTCAAAGCTGCTTTGGTCTCCTGGTTTGTGACAACGAAAAAAAGCCCCCCCCCCACCTTCTTCCCCTCACTTTGCTTCGGAGCCCCTTCCTCTTTTTCTCATCAAGCGCAAGAGACGATGACAGAGAACACGGTGGGAAAGGACCCAGCGGAGCTTCTCCTGCACTTGCTTCATCCAGTTCTCCCCCTTTTGTGAAATGAATCCCACCACCCTTGCGGCACTTCAGCCACTTCAAGAGACAAACCAAATGCTGAAGCCAGAGCAGATACATTTTTTTTGCCTTGGTCCAGCAGAGGTGGAGATCTTATGACCCAAATCAAATGCATCCCTCAGCATTTTTCAACCAATAGTTCAGGGCTGTGACAAAATCCACCTGTTGTCTTCCAGCAATCTTCTGGGCCAGGAGGAATGGAGAGTATCATGTATTATCAGAAAGAAAGAAAGAAAGAAAGAAAGAAAGAAAGAAAGAAAGAAAGAAAGAAAGAAAGAAAGAAAGAAAGAAAGAAAGAAAGAAAGAAGAAAGAAAGAAAGAAAGAAAGAAAGAAAGAAAGAAAGAAAGAAAGAAAGAAAGAAAGAAAGAAAGAAAGAAAGAAAGAAAGAAAGAAAGAAAAGAGGTCCTTGGGGTGGGGTGGGGGGAAGAAAGATTGGTGGCTTCACCCATTTTTTGCACTAATCCCACCCACTGCTTGTTTGCCCTGGTTTATAAACCCTGTTCCCAATGCACTATTCTTGCACCAACTAAAGAGGGTCATCCTAGCCTGGTTCTGGAGAGCGGGACTAGAACTAATTGCCAAGAAATTACAAGGAAACAAATTCACATCTGACAGCTGGTCCAAGTCCACAACTTTCGGTTCACCAGTGCTTTTTCACAGGACTGGAACAAGGGGATTTAGGGACCTGTCACATCATCATCATCATCATCAGGGCCAAATTGTTAGACAGAGGGAGACATCATCCATTTGCCCTTCTCGGGAAGCAAACAATCAGAATATTTAACTTACAAATGTGCACCCGTCAAAGGAGGAATAATTTTCAGTCATTTGCTTAAAGCTTCAGGGACGGCCTTCCTTACAACCTCTAGAACAGTGTTTCTCAACCTTGACCATTTTAAGGCATGTGGACTTCAACTCCCAGAATTCCACAGCCAGCATTGCTGGCTGTGGAATTCTGGGAGTTGAAGTCCACATGCCTTAAAATGGTCAAGGTTGAGAAACACTGCTCTAGAAGAAACCACGATGGTAGCACAAGGAGGGTTATTTTGATCTTCCTCCCCCTCCTCTTGGTTTACTTAAAAGTTCTTGCATTTAACTCCATACTCCTCTGCAGTCTGGAATTGCCACCATTTGCATTTTGTCTCCTCTAGCAAGTGACTCAAACCCCCAATCTCCTGTGCTGAATGAGCTGTGCGTCCAACTTTGAAAATGGCTCAGGTTTTCGGAGTAAACACCCATTCATCAAATCCAAATAATGGAAGACTTGGGACAAGATTGCCATCTGAAAGGTGTTCCACTTTGAGTGTAGACTTTGAGAGTGTACGTGGACCAAAAGCAACTCCTTACTGGTCCATATAGCACAACATGGTATATGGTACAAGATAGCACAACAAATAGCATCCTGTCCAAATAACAGATGAGGGATTTCTACACCCTAGAAAGAGAAGGCAAAGGTTTTCCCCATCTCTCCAATGGTAGCATTTCAGCAATGCACAACAGCTGTCCAAATTCTTTCTTCCCAAGGCTCACTGCCCACATTTGAAAAGCTGGTATCTAAGGCAGGACAATGAATGATGTTGCCTACAACAAAAGACCCCCTGCCAATACTAGCTATGAGGGCCTCTGGCTCCTGTACAAGGCCGTCAGATGGAGGATCACGAGCCCTGATTTCTCCTCTCAGATCCTTTCAGCTGTATGGAACCAGCCATGGCAGAGAGAACGCTTAAGAGGAAGAGAAAGTCCAATTGGCAAAGCAGATTATAGAGGTAGCTCTTACAGGGACCACATCTCATTTCTTTTTTTTTTTAAATTATTTTATTAAAACCATCAACATTAAACATAAGATCATAATAAAAAGCAAATATCATATAACCTGCAATACAACTCTAAGGATCAGTCTTTGTAAACGTCTGGTTTAGCAAACATTCCTCACTCCTCACGTCCAGCCTCAACTATACGCCTGATACATTTTATTTGATTGGTATTTCTCTTATACATGGTCTATCTACTGTTTCTAGTCTAACACCTGTTGTTCATTCAAGCTTTAGAAGTAAATTCATCTCAGTAGTAGTGCAATCTTTTATGATCCCTAACAAAAGATCCTGAGGTAGAAATTCAATATCCTGAGGTAAAAATTCAGTACGCCTTTCCAATATTAAAGCAATCAACATCCAGCTATTATTGCTTCGGAAGTGGCTAACAAGCTCCTGGTTAAGTTTGGAAGGACATTTTTACATTACTCGGAGATTGCAAAATGCTCAAAATGAAGGAAAAGTGGAGAAGAACTATTATGGACTTTTGCCACCTTGCGTTACTTATAAAGTAATAAAGGTGAGATAAAAATACAATGAATAAATAAATGCCAGCTCTGACCATAAGGTATCTGTTCCCAAAGGACCACTTCATTCACTACCGGTTACATGTTTACATGATTCCCTTCAGCATGGAAACCTCTTTCCATGCTGAAGGGAATCGACAACTGGCAGATGACCTGAATGTGTTTTACTCTAGGCTTGAGAGGAAATCCCTTTCACCTATCTCCACCATCCCCATCTCAGATACATCAACAAGAGCCAAGCCTCCTACAACTCACTTAGACTTCAGTTAAGGCACTTGATAAAGTAGACCACAGCCTACTCCTTGGTAAGCTAGAAAAAACTGGAATAGACAACATCACCACCAGATGGATCTGTAGCTGGCTGGCAAACAGTACTCAATGAGTAGTCCTCAATGGCACCACATCCACATGGAGAGAAGTAAGCAGTGGGGTACCACAAGGTTCCGTCTTAGGCCCAGCACTCTTCAATAGCTTCACCAATGAGTTAGATGAGGGAATTGAAGGGGAACGCATCAAATTTGCAGATGACACCAAACTGGCAGGAGTAGCCAATGTCCCAGAAGACAAACTCAGGATCCAAAAAGATCTTGACAAATTTGAACAATGGGCCCTATCAAGCAAAATGAATTTCAGTGTGGAGAAAAGCAACGTTTTACATTTAGGCAGGAAAAAAAATCAAAGCTACAAGTACAAATTGGGCGAGACTTGGCTTAAAAACAGTAACTGTGAGAGGGACCTTGGAGTCCTAGTGGACGATCACTTGACTATGAGCCAGCAATGTGCAGCAGCAGCCAAAAGAGCTAATACAATCCTTGGTTGTATAAACAGGCATAGAATCAAGATCACGCGAGGTATTAGTATCGCTTTCTAAAACCCTGGTAAGACCACAGCTGGAATACTGCAGCCAGTTTTGGTCACCATATCACAAAAAAGATGTTGAGAGTTTGGAAAAACTTCAGAGAAGAACAACTAAGGTGATCAAAGGCCTGGAGACTAAAACATACGAAGAACGGCTACAGGACTTGGATTTGGCTAGTCTAAAGAAAAGAAGAAATAGGGGAGACATGATAGCAGTATCACCAGAGCACCAGAGGGCAGAACAAGAAACAATGGTTGGAAACTGATCAAAGAGAGAAGCAACCTGGAATTAAGGAGAAACTTCCTGACCATGAGGACAATTAACCAATGGAACAGTTAGCCCCCAGAAATTGTGGGCACTCCATCACTGGAGATTTTTAAGAGAGGCTAGACAGTCACTTGTCTGAGATGGTATAGGTTCTCCTGTTTGAGCAGGGAGCTGGACTAGAAGACCTCCAAGGTCCCTTCCATATGCTATGCTATGCTATGCTATGCTATGCTATGCTATGCTATGCTATGCTATGCTATGCTATGCTATGCTATGCTATGCTATGCTATGCTATGCTAAGGTTGATTGCTTATTTAGTATGCTATGACTATCACTGAGTGTTGGATCTTATGTTTAACGATGAATGTGTTTTATGATGATTATGATCATGATTTATCATGTTGCTTGCATATACACTGAGAACTTCTTCCAGTGGAGACAAATTTCTTGTGTGTCCAATCACTCTTGGCCAATAAAGTATTCTATTCTATTCTATTCTATTCTATTCTATTCTATTCTATTCTATTCTATTCTATTCTATTCTATTCTATTCTATTCTATTCTATTCTATTCCATTCTTTCATTATTCTATTCTATTCTATTCTATTCCATTCTTTCATTATTCTATTCTATTCTATTCTATTCTATTCTATTCTATTCTATTCTATTCTATTCTATTCTATTCTATTCTATTCTATTCTATTCTATTCTATTCTATTCTATTCCGTTCTTTCATTATTCTATTCTATTCTATTCTATTCTATTCTATTCTATTCTATTCTATTCTATTCTATTCTATTCTATTCTATTCTATTCTATTCCGTTCTTTCATTATTCTATTCTACTATTCTATTCTATTCTATTCTATTCTATTCTATTCTATTCTATTCTATTCTATTCTATTCTATTCTATTCTATTCTATTCTATTCTATTCTATTCTATTCCATTCTTTCATTATTCTATTCTATTCTATTCCATTCTTTCACTATTCTATTCTATTCTATTCTATTCTATTCTATTCTATTCTATTCTATTCTATTCTATTCTATTCTATTCTATTCTATTCCATTCCATTCCATTCTATTCTATTCTATTCTATTCTTTCATTATTCTATTCTATTCTATTCTATTCTATTCTATTCTATTCTATTCTATTCTATTCTATTCTATTCTATTCTATTCTATTCTATTCTATTCTATTCCGTTCTTTCATTATTCTATTCTATTCTATTCTATTCTATTCTATTCTATTCTATTCTATTCTATTCTATTCTATTCTATTCTATTCTATTCTATTCCGCTCTTTCATTATTCTATTCTATTCTATTCTATTCTATTCTATTCTATTCTATTCTATTCTATTCTATTCTATTCTATTCTATTCTATTCTATTCTATTCTATTCTATTCTATTCCATTCTTTCATTATTCTATTCTATTCTATTCTATTCTATTCCATTCTTTCATTATTCTATTCTATTCTATTCTATTCTATTCTATTCTATTCTATTCTATTCTATTCTATTCTATTCTATTCTATTCTATTCCATTCCATTCCATTCCATTCTATTCCATTCCATTCCATTCTTTCTCTATTCCTATTCTATTCTATTCTATTCTGTTCGCTACTGATTACATGATTCAATTGTGGATTTAACAGTTGTGCAGTTAACAAACTTTGCTGAGCAGTTTCTACTTTGTGGAATAACTTGCAATCTATCAGTTTTTGTGAACTTGTATTCACTGCACTTAAAAATAAAATGTATCAACTGAGCTTGAGATCCTACAATATTTGAGAAAATAGCCAACTCTGTTGATTTTGCACTTCAGAGCATTCGTGTTTATTAGGAAAAGTGGGAAAACTAAAAGTCATGATGTCCAAGAAAGATGTGCTGTTGTGTTGCAGTAGGCATTCTCCAGGGAAAGCATTTATAATGGTATATAAATTGCTGAAATATAAGGACTTAGAGTACTAAATGTACCTTATGCAGCTCTAAAAACAAGTAGATCAACACAAATAGATCAACCGTCAATCTTCTCACATATACATTATATTTAAATTCCTGGTCACTAAACTATTTTCACTTGAAATTGCTTTCACATACTCAAAAGAGAAAAGACCTACATTTTAAAATACATTCACGGGACAGTCAGTGGCCTTGTTTTCATTTCAATCTGCTCAGTCCATGATTCACAAAGACAACAATAGTCTAACCAGCTTCCTAGGTTTTGACTTCCTAAAATCACAAAGACGGGGGCCCAAAAAGGGGGCAGGGAGGGGATAAGAAGAAAAATCCATATAGGATTTATGTTACAAAAATATAAATGAAATGAATTCAAGTGTGAACTGTGGCTTCAGCATTAAAATCTGAAGTTCAGAAAAATTCCACTGAGATTAATCTGAAAAAAAAAATATCTGAAGTTCAGTTGAATATGTAAAGTAAAATCCAAAACAAAACGTGGATCGTGGAAAGCTCCCGATTCTTCAACTTTCCTTCACTTTTAGAGAACTTTCTCTGCATAAGGCTTTTATAATCAAACAATTGTTCCCTTGAGCAATGGCATTCACACCCTGATCAAGAGATCGTCAGAAAAAGGGATGACCAAATATTGAAATCGGCCTACAAACGGCATAATTTCTGTTTATTTTTTTGAATGCAGAGAGGTCCCTTTTAGGCTCAACCTCTGAGTTGCTTAAAGTGATCTGATTGGCTCACAATTTGCATGCCAATACACAATACACACACTTGAGCTGGTGAAGTCCTTTGCACATAAAGTTACCTTCTCAACTGCTGTTGGCTACAGAGACCCATTCACGGAGGGGGTTCTTATGTGAGTAATCAAGAAATTGGCCGTTATCGCTGTTGCTGCTTTCTTTTTTAAAAAAAAACCTTTCTGATGTTGTTTTATCCCACAACTATCTAGGCTCAGTCTTATTTAGCTCTGGGTCAACCAGCCCAAGTCAATAGGTGCTGCCACCAGCTCTGATGCTGCTCTGGTCTAGGAAACAAGCACATCCTTTATTTAGGATATATGTATTGTAGGAAGTCAGCTCCCCCCCCAGAGAAAGAAATATTGTTGGAAATATTTAAAAGACAGAATATATTTCCCTAAACCAATCCTGCCCCCAAGTCTCTCTGTCCTAAACAGAAACCAAGTCTGTAGAATTACAGATGTGATAATCTTGTCAGAAAGACTGGAATCAGGAAACTGGGATTAGAAAGAAAGATCCCTAGAATCAATACACCAAAAATCTAAGAGTCATCAGCCCCAGCCCCAGGGAAGCAGGATATGACCCTTGGGACATAATATTAACCCACCACCATCAGAATACCAGAAACCCATACTCAGACTCAGGTCAAAGTTCATGCCACAGGAACAACTCCAAACAAAAGGCTCAAGAAGGTATAAAAACCCACCCCCTACATGTGCTCACTCTCTTTTTCTTCCAGAGCCCTCTTCCTGTCTGGCTCTCCTCTTCAATAAACTGCAACCTTCTTTCTAAAGCAGTCACCATGTTGTTTATTCCCGGCTTGGACTGAACCATGATGAAGACTTTTCCTTCAACAGAATGTAAGTGATGAACAGAAAGCTGTATCACTGAATACTGATTTTGCTATCATCAAAAGAATCATCAGTTGAAAGCAACTGTATCTGCGTATGATGTGGGAGCAAGGAACTGCAGCTAGAAAAATCCAAATCAATTGTAGCCACTTCCCCATTAGCTGTGATGGTGTCAGTTTCAGACAATAGGAGCATACAAAACACAGCCCAGACAGATCTATGCAACTGATGAAATCATAAAGTATAAATCAAGTGCACCACTTATCTCAGTAGACTCCAAGCTGCAGTCATGCCTCAAGGTCACCTGAGATGGCATTTCAGACAGTAGAAATTCTGAGGTTGCCTATACCTCAAGTAATTATTGAGCAAAGTTATTAATGTTAAGAATCTCTGATTAATTAAAGCACATTTTCTTGGTATCTGTTATTCGCTGGATGCATATTTGCTTTGAAGAGGTTTACGGCAGGTTTTTGAGTCCACAGGACTGAACTTTTAGCATTAGAAAAAAAAACAACCCAGCAACTAGAGAAGACATGAATGAGAAACTGGCCAAGCTGCAACATAAGCTGGCTGAAACAAAGTGTATTACCCATCTATTTTGCTGAAACAAAGTGTATTAACCATCTATTCACCATCTATTTGGTTATCAGTTTTGAAAGCAAGAGGGGCTTAAAACTCCAATCCAGCAGAACTCCGAGAGGCTAACATTCCCTACCTACAGTAAAGCTGAAAACCACTACAAGAAGTAACAAATGGCAGTAAGAAGTAGTAGGAAAACTTACTCTGAAAGAAAGCAGAGAACAAAAACATCCCAGTATTAGCCGGGGTGAGAACTCTACCTTGTTCTAGATTCCCTTCATTGGGTTGTGAGTACCCAAGCATGTGGGCCTGCAGCATAGATGTTTGATTCCATCTTGGATGACCATTCTTGTGGGAAAGGACCTGTCTCCTTTCTTAGTCATCAGCCTCAGAGATCTGAAGTTCTTTGGTGAATTTCCTCTAAAACCCAAAAGACCAGTGAAGTCTTTAGGCATTTTGATTTATCAAATGCATGCATGCAAAATGGGAGGAAATCTAAGTACTTTTCCATCCAGGCTACCTGCTCCCAAGGTGGCACCTTGGCTCTAAAGCATCATGCAAAACTGCCAAGAAGTATGCCCAACTGGCACATTTTAACAGGGTGGAGGATTTCTGGTGAACGCATAGGTCTCCTTTGCTTCTTTCAGCCCATGTTCCCAGCTAATCTCCATATGCTTCCTTTAATGTTGGGCATGCCTCTGTCAAGCACCTGCACATATTTGTTTCTCTACACAATGCGAATGCATATGAGGAGGAGGAGGAGGAGGAGGAGGAGGAGGAGGAGGAGGAGGAGGAGGAGGAGGAGGAGGAGGAAGATGCTCATTTGTGCCCACTGAAAGCTTAGTAGGTTCAAAAAAAAAAAGCCATTAGTCATTTGTGGTCATCTTAAAAATGGAATGTATCGCTGAAAAGCAGGTACATCGTTTCAGCTTCCCAGAACCGTGGAGAAGAATATAAGCATTGCTTGATGGTCTGAAATGTTTTAAAACATAAGCTGAAAACACTCAAAAATGTTCTCTCTGAAAAGCTCTTTTGCAAATGTGGATGCTAACTCTCTCCCAAGTGTTCAGAATCTAGCAAAGCTGCCCTTTGAAACTTCAAAATGACCCCACCTACTCAGGGGCAACAGCCTGTGTGCAGCTAAAGTCTCTGTGGACGATGCTTAAGCAACACTTTTCTAACCTGGAGATGGAAACAGATTTCAGGCAGGACCTGAAATTTGTGTCCCAAGAGATCTGGAAGCTACAAGGTCTCCTGCCTACTCTCCAGGACTGGGGGGGGGGAACTTGATACCTAGATGTATAAGCTGTTCTCAGGTATAGAAGCACTGGCCTCACCCAGACTTACAACATTTATAGATATGATAGCCTTTATTGTCATTTTTTTACTGTGGGCACAACAGCACACATCAAAAATGAAATTTAGTTGCCCGCTCTCAAAGTGAAACACATACATGACACATACCTAAACATACTATGAACAACGTATGTATAGACCCACATCCCTACATATACGTAGCAAATAAATATTAAATACTGTCCATCTTGAATATATAACGGAAGGAGGAAGCTTGAGAGTTCGCGAGGTTAATGCTGTATGGAATGAAACTATGGCTGAATCAGGATGTTCTGCTACGGATACCACGAAGCCCCCTCCTCCCAGAAGGGAACAAGGAAAACAGGTTGTGAAGAGGATGTGTAGAGTCCCAGATAATCTTACGGACCCTGCTCAAGCAGCGCTTCAGTGCTATGTCCTGGATGGGAGGGAGGGAGCTGCCAATGATTTTTTCGGCCATCCTCACCACTCTTTGCACCGCCTTCCTGTCTGAAGCAGTGATGCCTCCAAACCAGACTGTGATGTTGTATGACAGGATGCTCTCAATCGTCCCACTGTAGAAAGCGTCACGACAGGGGAAGGAAGAAGTGCTTTTCTCATGCGACGCAGAAAATGCAGGCGCTGCTGTGCCCGCTTCACCAGTTTCTCACTGTTGAGCGACCAAGCCAGCCTACTCGTTAGCTGCACACCCAGGAATTTGATGCTACTAACCACCTCCACAGGTGAATCATTGATGCACAGAGAAGTGTGGCTGTGCCTGACTTTTCTGAAATCGACAATGATCTCTTTGGTTTTTCCAGTATTTAAAACTAGGCTGTTTTCCTTACACCAGTTCACCAATCCCTCAACCTCTTTGCGGTAAGCTTCCACCTTGTCCTCATGAATAAGGCCCACTACTACTTAAGAGGGTGTTCATGCTATCCAGTGGATTAAAAAGAAAATCACACGGGGTCCAAATAGCAGGAACAAACATGGTGAAGGGATTTTATTGTGCTTATGATTTTAGTATGTTTAAGTTTGATATTAGCATTTATTTTATATATAGTAACCATTTTATATTGATACTTATAGTGTTATCATGTAATCATTGTTTTGTTATTTTGTAATCATTATTTTGTAGTTAATTGCTTGATCAGATGCTATATATTGTTGACAAAGAAATAAGGGATTTCTGATATAGCCATTTCGAGTTTCTTAACTCTCTTCAGTCAGAACTCACCCTTCCGGGATTCGAACCTGGGCAGTCTGCATGCTAAGCAGATGCTTTAACCTATTGAGCCACAAGTCTGGGTTGAGCTGAAACAAGCAAAAGGAAAGAATGATTCCTTCCTCCCATATTTGGGTTTACAGGGTGCAATCTAAAAAATAAACACTTGACATATATATATATATATATATTTAAAATTGTTAACAAAGAAATAAGGGATTTCTTAATAAGGGTGCAATCTAAATAAGGGTGCAATCTAAAAAATAACCACTTGACACACATATCCACTCCCTGACTACTAACAAAGTGGGACAGAGCCTGTGGCTTGAGGCTAAAGCTTCTGCCTAGCATGCAGACTGCCCAGGTTCGAATCCCAGAAAGGGTGAATTCTGACTGAAGAGAGGTAAATAACTCGAAATAGCTATCTCAGAAATCCCTTATTTCTTTGTTAACGAACACAGCCAAGCTCCCACCCAATCAGTTCATACCCCCACTGGCAGTTAAAAGGAAGAAACAGCTATGACCACACATTGCTCCTAGAAGCACAAAGCCGAAAACACCAGAAGATGACGAATGGGACTTCGTCGAAACGTCGCCAAGACACTTCCAATTTTAGGGGAGGGGGGAAAGGAGTTACGGATGGAGTCTGGGTTGCTGTGTGTGAGTCATTATCTAAGAATTGTTTTTTTGTGCCATCTTATGCCTGGTACCAAGAACCGATCTTTTTGTTCTGGAAAGGTATAAAAGGTGGAAGACATCTTTTCTGCTTGCTTGCCTTCATTCCTCTACCAGCCAGGAAGAGGAATCAGGCAGCCCCTCTCTGTTTTGATCAAAATAAAGTTGTAATCTTTGTTAAAACCGCGGCTCAGGACTTCCTTTGGCCCTTTTAAATTCCTGAGTAACGCTGGGGCAGTTGTGAGGCTAAGTGGAAAAACCACTCAATGGGAAAGTGCCCATTTCCAGTAGAGGATTGGAGTCTCTTTGCATGGGCAGCTGAATGCTGACTCAGGAATCTTTCCAGATGAGAAACTTTCCTGACTTCTGCTACCTGGCAAAAACTCCCATGTCAGGTCACAGCAGTCTAAAAGCTTCTCTTTCAGTGGACTGATCTCTCAGCAAACATCATAGCTTGTTAGAGCCCAGCCCAGCCCAAATGTTTACTCTGTGCTCGTGTAGGGAACCACGTCCCCTCCGGAGATTCTCACTTCCCTGCAATCTAATGAAAGAGCACACAAAACGATGATGGCTCTGGAGTTGTTCCACAGGCCAGGCTAAAAACCAGACATTCAAGAACTGGATCCTGGGAAAGAAGAGGGAGGCACCAAGTCACGTGCTGAATGAGCTCTGAAGCCAAGAATATTATTACACGAATCCCAAAGCTACAGCCTTTTGTTATTTACTGCTTAAACCACTTTGTGTGTCAGTAATGGGGTTATGGCACTCCGGAGCAGCTGGAAAGTGCTCTCAAGCAGGCTGACCACAGCAGAGTGGGAAGGCAGGAGGCTCGCTGCCCAGAAGAGCACCAGGCCAGGCAAGGTGAATTCCTGGCAAGAGAACCTGCACTTCGCCAGGAGGATTGGCAGTGGATGCCAGTGGGTACAGAGCCAGCACCTGAGAGCATCTCTGTGCCTGGAAGGACTTCAATTGATCGCTGGACACATCCCTCTTTCCGTGATGGGTCAGGAGTCAAACCTGAAAAAAAGCTCTACTTTATTCCTGAAAATGTTCTGAAACCAACTGCCTCCTGAAGTCCGCGTTTCTCCGACTCTCCCGGCCTTCCGGAAAAATTAAAAAACTCATCTTTGCCAGCAGGCCTAGGGATGATTGTAGTTGATTGTTGTATTGAATGTGTGTGTTTTTATTGACTTTTTAGATAGTTTTGTTTGGGTTTTTTATATTGTACTTTTTTGTTGTTTATATGTTGTTAGCCGCTCCGAGTCTCCGGAAAGGAGCGGCATACAAACCCAAATAAAATAAATAAATAAATAAATAAATTTAGGTACAGTAGTGGCCAAAATTGTGGAAACCTTTTGGGAAAAGTGTACAGTAGAAATGCCACCTTTGGTTATGTTTCCACCCATTTTTTCTTCTAATTTCTTTTTAACTGTAGCCTTGTTCACTTCATAATACTATTTTACATCACTTTCTGGGCAACCAGTCAACTCTTTGCACCATGACTTTTATTTTATTACGTTTTACAAGCTCACTCAATGCAAGAACACAAAAAAAACCCAACCAACTGGATAGCCATCACATCACACTGACCAATGTCCTCCTCTCAGCTTCAATACAGGACATCAATCACTGAGTCCTACTGTGATCTGATTGGCTCATTGCCAAAACAAGAGGACACCTGATTGGCTCTCTAAACATTCATGCTTATTGGCTACCATCAGATGAAGGAAAGCTCCCTGAAATCAACCTAAGCAAGTTGTGCTTCCTTTTTCTAGTGATTTGGCTATCACTTTTCGTAGAATACAGTACAGATAATTGAACAAACTTTGTTGCATTACATTCTTGATTATCTTTCCATTGATATATAATTTTATGGCACTACTCCAAAAAAAAAAAAGTAGCTTTATTAGCCATCCAACCTCAAAAATACACTGTTCCCAAAAGGTTTCCACAATTTTGGCCACTACTGTATAACTATCATCCAGCACCCAGATAAGCAAGATGGAATGTCCACCACAGATAAAATAACAGCAACCCCAGCACGGTCCAGTTAGTCCTATTTAAAGCTAGTTAAGATACTCACCTCTAGTTCACAGATAGCCAACCAACTTCCCTTTCTCAAGATTGAAGAGATTCAGTCAGGGGTTGTTTTCTTGGGCAGGGGGGACAAAATTCAGAATGATGAAATGCAGAATTGCATTTAAAAGCAAATTGGTTGTGTCAAATGGAATTAAAATTAAGGGCAGTGGCTTAACTAGATTATTGCACCCGCAGCTCTCTGATTAGAGGACTCATTTACTCACTTGCAATGTGCACAATCCCAAATCAAATATCGCACTGGGGTTGAAAATGCTACTATGCCCATTTTATTGCACTAGCTGATAGAAGACTAGAAAATAAATCTACCCAACAAGCATCAGTAACTATAAGGTGTTAACAGTGAACTTCAAATCATACTATTAAAGACACTGCTAATTGCTGAAGAATGAGATATACACTCAAAGGTATATATCCGTGGTAGTGAACCTACGGCACACAGGTCGCACGCAAGCCCAGTCCTTAGGCCTTCAGCTGGGTTTTATAAAACCTTTTTGTTTTAGGCCTCCGTCGCCATGTGTAAAAAAAAAAAAAAGGTTCAATCAATTTCAACTTCTCGCAGGGGAAAAAAAAGATCTCACAAAATTGAAAATTGATTGATTGAACATTTTAGTCCCACCCAATCTTCCGTTCCCACCGCAGCCATGCCCACCCAATGGGGCATGCTCATCCAATTGGCCACACCCACTCATGGGACACACCCCACCCAATGGGACACACCCACCCGGCACCCAACAATACATAAGTGGGTTTTGGGTTGCAGTTTGGGCACTCGGTCTCTAAAAGGTTCGCCATCACTTTACATATACTCTTCAAGACGTTCACTTCATGCTTGTGAGAGGCAAAGAAAGCAACCTAACGTGCACCAGACCAGCCTGGCATTGTTTAAAAAAGGAAACCTACATCACAAATTGATGTCTTCCTTCAGGAACTGCTGGACATTCAAATGAGCCAACATTTGCAACATTTCGGCAGAATGAGCCGATTGATCTACATCTCCTGCTGGTGGAGGTTGTAAATCTGTGGCCCCTAAATGCATTGATCTTGTTTCTGTGCTTCGATCAATTTGGCAATCAATGCCGGCCAGCCGAATATCCGATTCCTCTGGGTCATAAGTCATTGAGTGAAGAGCTCCATATTGGCACAGCTTTATCTAAAATATGCTTGCAGAATGAAGAAAAATTATCTGCCAATCCTCCAAACACTAATGAAGTTTCTTCCTATTTTTCATAGCATCGTCTTTGAAAATTGACAGCAATGGATGCTCATCGTTTTGAGTCAAAAGACAAATGAAGTCCGTAGTGCAAGATAGATTAAGATCCTAAATTCGTCAGACAAATGTACTGCTGAGGTCAAATGAGGGAAGTCCTCACCTTTGAACCAAGAAGGATCCAAAGTTCGTGCTGCAGGACACATTGACGATCTGATTCATTTGGGGATCATGATTCCCAAGAGGCCCTCCCAACTATTTAACAAAATGAAAATCAACGTGGTTAATAGTAAAGTTTTGCACTTAAGCAAAAAAAGAAAAAGGAACAGCTATATAGGTACAGTCTAGGTGACACCTGGCTTAATGCCAGTAATTTTGAGTGGGATCTTGGAGTCCTAGTGGACAATCACTTAAATATGAGCCAACAGTGTGCAGCAGCAGCCCAAAAACCCAATGCAATCCTAGGCTGTATTAATAGAGGGATAGAATCAAGATCACGTGAAGTTCGATCAAGTGTATAAAATCATGCATGGGATAGAAAAAGTGGATAGAGAAAAATTCTTTTCTCTATCACACAATACCAGGACAAGGGGGCACTCCCTAAAGCTCGTAGGTAAGAAAGTGAGGACAAATAAAGGGAAATATTTCTTCACCCAGAGGGTCGTTGGTTTATGGAATTCACTTCCAGAAGAGGTCATGACAGCTGTCAGCCTTGATAGCTTCAAGGCAGGGTCAGACAGATTCATGGATGCCAAGTGTATCGGTGGTTATTAAAACGGATGTCCATGTGCCGCCTCTATGTTGGTTGAGGCAGGCAGGATTCCCTTGAGTACCATTTGTTGGGGGGTCAAGGGAAAGGGAGGGTTTTGCCTTCTCTTTCTGCTCAAGATCCCCATGTACAATTGGTGGGCCACTGTGACACAGAATGCTGGACTCGATGGGCTTTGGCCTGATTCAGCATGGCTCTTCTTATGTTCTTATGTAAGTTCTAGTACCCCACTTTACAAAGACATAGTAAGACCACACTTGGAATACTGCATTCAGTCCTGGCCACAAAACAGTGCAGAGAAGAGTAGCAAAGAGGCTGGAAGCTAAAACATATGAAAAATGGTGACAAAAATTGGGTATGTCTAGCCTAATGAAAAGAAGGACGAGAGGGGATATGATAGCTGTTTTCCAATATTTGAAGAGCTTCTACAAAGACGAGGGGGGGTGTCAAACTATTTTCCAAAGCAGCCAAAGACAAGATGAGGAACAATGGATGGAAATTAACCAAGGAGAGAAGCAACCTAGAACTGAGGAGAAATTTCCTGACAGGGAGGACAATCAACCAGTGGAACAGCTTGCCTTCAGAAGTCGTGGACGCTTCATTACTGGAGGCTTTCAAAAAGAGACTGGACAATCATTTATCTGACATGGTATAGGGCAGGGGGTAGGCAACCTTGGCTCTTTTATGACTCGTGGACTTCAACTCCCAGAATTCCTGAGCTGGCTGAGGAATTCTGGGAGTTGAAGTCCACGTGTCATAAAAGAGCCAAGGTTGCCTACCTCTGGTATAGGGTGTCCTGCTCAAGCAGGGAGTTGGATTAGAAGACCTTCTAATTTTGTCAAATTTCATTCCCTTAGGAATCATGGGTTCCAGATTTTGGACACGTTCTGTATGTCAGCCCATTTGAGGTACCTTGGTTGAAAATTGTTATATGATGCGGTATTTCACCCAGTTAAAGGTCATGATGATGAGGATGTCAACGCTGCTAACATTTGATGTTCTTGTTTTGACAGCAGATGGAAATGCAGCCATTTTTCACTATTGCTTTTAGAGTTAGTTGATGCAGGGAGGGGGAATGTGGATGAGAGTCCAGCTAGTCATAACAGTAATAACTCAGCCATGGGAACCCAAGGTCATTGGACCCAGAGTTGATAGAGTTTTGGTTTGCTGGAGAGAAAGCCCCACTTATTCTAACAATTAAGAGTGTAATGGCTGGACTAGAATCAACAAGGGTTGAAATTCTGGTATTCCCAGTATTTCGGTGCCTAGCCTGTACTCAACACCAGGCCGATCCCCAGCCATTGGAGCTTCCCTGCTTAGTCAGCCAGATGTTTAGACTGGATTTGGCATTTTTATCCATTCATCAAGTCCTTCCCAAGGGCCTGGGATAGGCAGGTGTTGTTGTTTAATAATATTAACGATATCATCCCAGGCTGTTCCATTCTAAGTTGTACCAAGTAAAATTGCCTTTTCCAGTTGACCAATGAGGATTTTGTCAATGCCGTTGGTGTTCAGGTTTTCCACAGATGTTTTGGGAGTGCACATTATCTTTGTTTCCTTTTGCCACAGTCATTCTACTTATATTTGCAGGTCTTTGCATTGTGTGATTTTTTTACTCCAGTTCCTTCTCTTCTATTCCGCTGTCTCCAGATATTGCCACATCCATTACTCAGCCTTGTTTGTCTTTCTTGTCAACAATTGTCAAGTCCAGGATGTTGTGTGCCAGAGGCTTATCTATCTGAATTCTAAAGTCCTAGAGATCTTTAGCTTCTTCAGCACCATTGTTGCTACTCCCCAAACTAAAAAAATAAATAAAAATGCATTACTCTGGCATTCATCGTATTTTCTGCAAGTGCCAAATCATTACCTTTCTGGAAAGAAAAAAATAGAATATTTTTTTTCATTCTAGAATAAGAGTACCTTGTGCATGTTGCATTTCTCATCCAGCTGAACTTGCCATCTTGTGGTCTGGAATGAGAAAAGCAATCAACAGGACTTTAGGAAATAAAAGGAAGAGGAGGTGGGGGTGAGACTAAATTGCCAAGAAAAGCAGATGTCCATGCACAAAGGCACCGTGCTTGGTGGACTAAGATAATTTTCCTAATTCTTCATGGACCAGGTCTGATATTACAATTATAAACAGCACTTCCATCTTGCCATCTTTAAACAAACGGGTGCAATCCTCATGCAGAAGTCCCCTTAAACATGGGGTCGTCTCCTCAGGAGCTCAATAGAAATGTACAGTTTAGTATGGAGTCTAATAAAAAATATCCCATATCCTTCATTACAAAGAAAAATATTCATTATTGCAGGAAAAAGGGTAACAGAATAGTGCAAGAGAACCCGGAAACAAAGTGCTGAGAAGAATTTGAGATATCAAATCCAAGATCCCAAACGTTAAAGAAGTAGAACATCACGTCCTACTTTCTGAAACTATATTTCAGAAACAAGACATTCAAAATCAGATTGGATAAAATGTAATACTATTGTAATATTCATTGTCCAGGAAAGGAAGAACAAACAGGACGTAGAATGTTCTTTAACTTGCTATTTAAAACACATTGAACTTGGTAACCACAATCTAAATTACTACTAAATAGGATTTCTGGGAGTGAACTGCCAAAGTGGAGCCAATGTCTGTGACAAAGACTAAGGAACCCAGTAGACCAATTCCTTGGAACCTCTCCGGATAAAGAGAAGATGGGAGATCGCCTGTATTAGCTCCAGATGGCGGCTCCTCATGAGAAGATGCAGGATAACAATTTTATATGGGTTTCAGCACTCGGAGATGATGGGATCAGCATCTTTGCTTGCAATCACAAGTGGAAACTTTTTTTAAAAAATTGCAAACATCACTTTCTAATCACTTCTGGAAATTGCTCATTTACTACTTCTAAGCTTAGAAGCCTCTAAAATGACAAGTTTGAAAAGTCTTCATTGGGTGAGTTTAGCTTTAACCCTGAACAAAGGAAAAATGAATTATAAATTTCAAAATTGAGAGAATCCGAAATAAACAACGAAGAGCAAAGAATTTAAACTTAGAAAGCTATAAACAGAATAAAGGTCCAGATAAATTTGGAATATTGAATTTTTTTTTGATACAACTAGGGAATTTGGAGACGTTGAGAACAAGCAACTTCTCGTGGGAAATCAGTTTGGGTTTTTGGAACACGCAACAGAAATAAGTAATTTCATGATTTAAAAACTGGACACTAGAGAGGGCTGTCAATTTTACCTAGAAGAATAAATGCAAGCCTATAAAATGCAAAACATTATAACCATGATGTCATGGTTCCAACAGATGAAACTCTTCAAAGAACTTCGAGGCATTGTTTACCTTCAAGAATCTTTATTCGGGTAGCATAGCATCGGCACGTACATAGGCAAAGTCAAAACTGAATTCCCCTCTCCTGAACACATAGTATCAAGTGCAATTCCCTCCTCTGATTAACAGTCATAAATCACATTCTCCAATTAGTTTGAAATGCAGGCTTTCCCTCCAGTTCTCCACCCCGCCATTTCTTATCATCTCGTATTTCAAAAAACCTTGATTCTCACATTGCTACAGTATTGTTATGTCTAACTAACTCCCATGCACATTCCTCCTCCTCCCCCCAGTATCATCTAATTCTAACTCTAAGGGTAAAACACAAGAAGGAAAATGGCTGCATCTCCATATGTTGTCAAAGCAAAAACATCCAATGTTAGCAGTGTTGACATCTGACAGTACTGATGGAGAATTTTGAAGAATGGAGTCAGAAATTAGTAGCCACAGTATCCAGAATATCAATAATGATGTCTGCTTCTTTAGAAAGACTATGTGGTATTTTTTTATCATATTAGCAGTGTTATAGTTTTGTTTTTACTTCATATTTTCTAGTTATATTTTACCAATGAAATATTTCAATGTGAATTACCACTAGATGGTGGCAAAGAATCAGGATTTTTTTTTTTTTTTGCTTCATTGTGATCCCATCCAGGGGCAATTTGCTTTTTTGAAATTCAGATACAGCGTCCCAAAGTCCACATCAGTTCCAACCTTTGATTCCCAATTAGGGACCAGAGACCTTGCAGCAGGTCTGAGTGACTTTCTGAGAGCCAGGGATCTACAGTAGTGGCCAAAATTGTGGAAACCTTTTGGGAAAAGTGTATTTTTGAGATTTGATGGTTAATAACACTACTTTTTTTCGAGTACTACCATAAAATTATATATCAATGGAAAGATAATTTAATCAAGAATGTAATGCAACATAGTTTGTTCAATTATATGTACTATATTCTATGAAAAGTTATAGCCAAATAACCAGAAAAAGGAAGCACAACTTGCTTAGGTTGATCTCAGCTAGCTTTCCTTCATCCAATTGTAGCCAATGAGCATGAGTGTTTAGAGAGCCAATCAGGTGTCATCTTATTTTGGCAATGAGCTGATCAGATCACAGTAGGATTCAGTGATTGATGTCATGTATTGAAGCTGAGAGGAGGACATTGGTCAGGGTGTTATGTGATCGCTATCCAGTTGGTTGGGTTTTTTTGTGTTCTTTCATTTAGTGAGCTTGTAAAACGTAATAAAATTAAAGTCATGGTGCAAAGAGTTGACTGATCGCTCAGAAAGCGATGTAAAATAGTATTATTAAGTGAACAAGTCTGCAGTTATAAAGAAATTAGAATGAAAATTGGTGGAAACTTAACCAAAGGTGGCATTTCTACTGTACACTTTTCCCAAAAGGTTTCCACAATTTTGGCCACTACCGCAAATTAACATTTTTTCCAAAGATGCGGTCCATCGGTGCAGGGATGGCACTGAAGTGGGACAGGGTGAGCTGACTGCAGGGTTTGGGGAAAGGAGCCCTGAGGCTTTACATTATCCTTGTTCCTTCAACTACACATCCACATCTCTTTTACGCCTTGGATGTATTGCACTCCAAGATAGCAGGAAACCATGCCACCAGTCAATTAGGCACAACCCAGAGGTCAAGGGACCATCTGAAGGGCATCTCTATGATCTTTAGAGATGTTCTAAAGCTCATAAGAGATAGCACCGTGGTGGTGCAGTGGTTAGAGTGCAGTATTGCAGGATGACTCTGACGACTGCCAGGAGTTCGATCCTAACTGGCTGAAGGTTGGCTCAGCCTTCCTGCCTTCCGAGATCCGTAAAATGAGGACTCAGATTGTTGGAGGCAATATGCTGACTTTGTAAACTGCTCGGGGCTGACAAGCACTATGAAGAGGTATATAAATCTGCTATTGCTAATCCAGAAGAATCCCTGGTATAAGAAATCCACTCCTTAAATTTAAAGACGTATCACACATTTGGCACATATCAGATTAATACCAAAACAATGACAAACTAATAAAATCATCCCGTTGTATTCCCCAGGACAGTTTTTTTTGTAAAACAAGCATTATTATTGACAGTGTCACAACAACAACAACAAAATCTTCCCTCCTCCTAAGTTGCTCTTCTGGTAATTTAAGGATTCTAGTTTTCCTAAATATCCAGTTTATTTTCCATCCAGCTACAATTGCCATAGCTCTCTTTATATCTCCAAGTTGTTCCTTTCATTTTAGCCTCCATCTGTTGCTAAGTAACCCTCCACTGGGGCCAATTTTATTCCCACCGATTCCTTCCTACCAGGCATAAAACATTTCTCCTAAGTTTCAGGAAGGAAGAGGGGCTGAGGCTGTTTGTTCTCCTCCCCCACCAGCTTCCAACTTGGTGGTGGTGGGAGGAAATCAATGTTCCAGCTCCTCTCCTCAGTTGTCCATGACCTGGTTGGTCTTTTGATCTCTCGGGGTTTGGGGATCAAAATTCTCTTCTTTCCTCTTGGACAACTGGAGCTGTGTGTGTCTCTGCAGTCTTGGATCTCACCTTGAATTTCAGGGCTTCTCCTCTTCACACAGAAGCCAACTCTTCCAACCTCTACTCCTCACCTGCTCCGTATCACTTACATTCTATCTTTCTTTGTTAGCCTTTGACTCCACCTCTTACCCTCAAGGGTTCGGGTGAGACGTGCGACAGGGACAAGCTCTTGGGATGTTCTCTTCTTTTCAAAATCATGCAGAAGCCTAAAAACATGTCCGAGGAAGAGCAGGGAGGCACTCTACCAATACAAAATGACAAAGAACTTCTATGTTTTTGAAAGTCTGCACAATATCTAGTCAACTGACCTGTCCAAGTTCACACTCACAAGTGAGAACATGGGCCGAGGCTCAGTTCTGAATGGCTGATTCTCCAAGAATAAGATCGGCATGCAGCCATTCTAGTTTCCACAG
The DNA here is from genome assembly GCA_034064705.1 of Bothrops alternatus. NCBI lineage: Eukaryota > Metazoa > Chordata > Lepidosauria > Squamata > Viperidae > Bothrops > Bothrops alternatus. The sequence continues at coordinate 2,264,379 of JARGCV010000259.1, read as the reverse complement.
GGAGGCTATTCCAATGAACGAGCAGTGCCCCTGAGAAGCAACGTCTCAGCAGCCTGCTGACTTCCTAGAAGTGGGAACACCTAGCAGTTTCTCCCAAGATGGGTGCAGTCAGGATATTGACGCCATATGGATCTGTTGGATGGCCTCTCCCAAGGGTGCCATGTTGCTGTTCAACAGTCAGGATATTGACGCCATATGGATCTGTTGGATGGCCTCTCCAGGGGGTGCCATGTTGCTGTTCAACAGGAGGAAGGACAGGTCCCTCTAACACACACCTACAACCAATGTCCAGAACTGCCCACTGGGAAAGAAGCAGAGCCATGGCAAACAATTCATTCCCCAAATTCCTGCTCCACCACAACTCCCAGAAAATACCACGGTCGATGGTACCCAAGCCCATGGAGAGATCAAAAAGGACCGAGAAGGGTGCCCCCCAAACTATGCACCACAGCAACCAAAGCTATTTCTGCCCCATATCGATCTTTGAAGGCTGACATAAAGGGATCCAGAAAGCCTGCTGCTTCTGGCAGGCTCCATAACTAATTTCCACCCTGATGTCAACAACCTTGCCTAAAAGGGGGCAAATGGAGGCAGAGTGACCGTTATCCAAAACAACTGATCCAGGGAGGTGCCCCACATCTCTTTCAAAGAGTCTGCATAACCCTGGATGAGCAGACTACTGGGGGGGGAGCATTGGGGGAGAGACCAGGGAGCACAAGGGAGAAGGGGAAAGACAGAGACTACAGGATCTGCAGGGTAATTGTGATGACGATCCAGGGCACAGCACAGAGGCAATGCAGTCAGCTGACAATTCAAACCGCCCTTTAATTGTTCCAAATTTTCCCCAAATGCTCCCACATTTCTGGCCAGCCTCCAAACAAAGGAAGACACACACACCTCTGGCTGCAAGTAGCCTCACACACAGTCTGACTAGGAGACGAATCCACTCAAGGCCACGGGAGATAACAAGGAACGACACATACACCATAAACCTAATGAGTCTGTGTGAATACACGCTTGTCTGAGCAGTTTCCAAAAGGGAAGCCAAAATACAGTTTGAGATCTTTGAACATCTAAGCAACGTTGTCAGCCAGTCCAATGGTCAGAGTTTTTGGGTTTCCAAGCAAAAGTCACAGAACAAGAGATCAGTAACAACACACACAAGGAATCAGGGTTTGTTCCTGACAAACGTCTCTCCCCACAGCATTTCCTTAAATCTCAGTCTCCAGGTGTGCCTTGTGGAGAGGGGCGGGACCCTCTCCTCCGGATTAGTTGAGCCTGCTTTGTTCCCTCCTTCTCTCCACTCTCCGTGCTCTAGGATCAGGTGGGGGTGGCCCCCGCTCATCGCTTGAGCTCTGCCTCTCCTGTTCCTCCTGTCCCAATCCTGGAGGGCCCTGGTCTGCCTCGGCCTGCTCTTCCCCACATTCCTCTGAAACCACAGACCCCTCTCCCACGACCTCCATAGGGTCCCCCTTTCCTCCGCAGATTCAGGCTCTGACAGAGGCATGACAGTAATACTGGATACGGCCCCTGGTTTTGAGAAACACGAAGAGTGATTCAGCCATGGCTGACATTTCCTTTATCATGGAAACTTCTCCCCTTGCGATCTGGCTGGTTATGTTGTTATACGCCCAGGTCGCCACTGGGTAGCAATATTGCCTCGCTTGTCAAAAAAGTAATAATTCAGGAATGGAACAGTTAAACGATAATGCTGAAATCTGAATGTAGGGTTTGGCCAAACATCGAGGTTTTTGAAGTCAAACCAAGGCCAGGTTTCTCATCCATTTTGAAGACGGGAAAAGCTCGCCGTTTTTACAAAACAGGCAACAACATGACCTGCATGTATTTAGCTCATTTGCAGCTTAAAGTCTTTCTCTGTCTCTCAACTAAGTGTGTAAATCGTTATATTGTTGATTTTTATAAGAGAATCCCAACCCCCTCAAAAGAACGTAGAAAAAAGAATCGAAGACAGCAAGGGAATCTATAAGGAACGATTGCTGGAATTGGGTATGTCTAGTTGAATGAAGAGAAGGACGAGGGGGGACATGACAGCAGTCTTCCAATATCTCAGGGGCTGCCCCAAAGAAGAGGGAGTCAAGCTATTCTCCAAAGCACCTGAAGGCAGGACAAGAAGCAACGGGTGGAAACTAAGCAAGGAGAGAAGCAACCTAGAACTAAGAAGAAACTTCCTGACAGTTAGAACAATTAACCAGTGGAACAACCTGCCTCCAGAAGTGGTGAATGCTCCAACACTGGAAGTCTTTAAGAAGAGACTGGACAGCCATTTGTCCGAAATGGTATAGGGTTTCCTGCTTGAGCAGGGGGTTGGACTAGATGACCTCCAAGGTCCCTTCCAACATCATCATCATCATCATCATCATCATTATTATTATTATTATTATATGACACTCTGTGATAAGAAATGGCCATTCTATTAACACACTTTTATTGTCTAACATCATCATGAGGGTTGCCTCGGGACAAATTTGTAAATTCTACATTCACGTAGCGTAGAATACGCTCCATGAAGTTACTTTAAGAAGCTGGGAAATACCTGGGAAAGGTCTTTTCAGCAAAATGCGAATTTAAAAATACCAGGTATTTCCCAGCTGATTAAGCTGAATTCATGAGATGTCACTCAAGGTTTGTAGGAGTGGCTAGCTTAAGAATGCTGCAAAATAAATCGCAGCTAAAGGCACCGGTCAAACGTTTGGCAATATTTTCAAAGAGGCATGCAATGGCTGGTATACATGAGCATTTAAGCCGGTCATATCAGGCTCTCTTAATGCTCGAGGCCGGCATAATGCTCAGCTGAGCAAAAGAAGGTGGCAGAAGCCCCATCCTGGAACTTGATCAGGTTTGTTTAATAGATATTTTTTTCCCCAAAAGGTGCATTCCTCATCGTTGATAGCTTGCATACCACACTTTGAAGAAGTGTCACAGAAGCACAAGCTCACTCTAAATCAGTGTTTCTCAATCTTGACAATTTTAAGGCATGTGGACTTCAACTCCCAGAATTCCACAGCCAGCATTGCTGGCTGTGGAATTCTGGGAGTTGAAGTCCATATGCCTTAAAATTGTCAAGGTTGAGAAACACTGCTCTAAATGCTAACAACAGAGGAAACAAGGAAACAGAGAGACAAGGCAAGTGATTGCCAGTGAGAACAGCCATAAGGACACAAACTTAGTTTGGACTGTAAAGGGGAAAAAAAAGACCCTCTTAATTCATGACACAGATAGGCAGTTTTTTTTGGCAGCAGAACAGAAATGGTGGGTCCCTCCTTTATTCATTCTACTTCCTGCAGATCACCTGGTGGTCTCTCATCCCAGAATTAGCCTGAGATTTTGGAGGCTTTTTAAAATCACCCAAGGTGAGTGAAAGAGAGTTGAAAACAAAAGCTTCTGGGGGGAGGAAGGTTTTATGGTGTAAATATTCAGGAAACTCTGCTGCCACCAACCCTGAGACTGTGAAACACTTTCCGTGAGTCATCCTAGTCCTCAAGAGAGGCCTTGAGAAAGTTCTCTCTTCAAGCTTTCCTGGAGAACTGCAGGCACCGATCTCTTCCCTGACAAATGCCACGAGGAGGACTTTCCTTGGGAATCCTAGATAATTAATTCCTTCCTTTGTTGGCAGGCAGCCTGCTGCAAATATGTAGTCCAAATGAAATGGCCTAGTTGACTCTGGTTAGCAAAGGTTTTCCTCCAATAAGTCTTAACAGGATGGATGGGAAGGGGAAGGACGGAGCCGCCTTTGCCGGAAAAAAAAAAAAAAAGCAAACCCATATCCACGAAACACCAAGGGCATTTTCACAACCTTAATCTTGAAAGCAGCTGAGAAAATATCAGCTGGCCCAGTTGACATACAGGGAAGCAAAAGGCAAACTAATTGACAGATAAGAGTTTGCTCTTTAACTGGTTAAGTTTAATTGCCCCTCTCCTGAGTGTCTACTCTGGTTTCCAAGACAAGCCCCCTCCCTTCTCCTCCTTCATCTTTTCTATCTCCATCAGCTGTTCCCGGTAGCTGAATCACTGTCCCTCATCTGCCTCTCTTCGTGCACAAAGCATTCTTTTCTCTCTCACCTCCTACTCCTTCCTGGCTCACACGGAACCTCCATTTCCCACAGGGCACTCTTCAAAGGGGTGAACCACAGCTCCCCAAACCCCCGTCAAGCAAGGGTGCTGCGGCCTTCCCTGAGGTGCCCCTAACCTGCAGCCCAGCTCAGTCCTCAGGCCTGTGGCCGAGAGGCGTCGTTGCCGGGGCTCAGCTCAAGCCAGGAGGATGATCTCAGAGGAGAGGACACTCAGAGCACCAGGTCACAGTTGGCAGTTTCAGCAAGATCAGCCTGAGCTCTGCCAGGAGATGAACAGATGGGGCTCAAGCTTCATAGGCAATGGGCCATATCAAATGTCAAACGACTTCATTTAAAGGAGCATATGAACGGAAAGGAAGATCTTGGTCTTTGGGCAGGATCTTGAGCTTTGGCCAGAGTGTGTGAAATCTGCAACGCAGGGATGTCCCAGAGGAAGGAAGAGCCCTGGGATCAGCTGTGTTTGCCAAAGTTTCCCTCTTTCAGGGCGTCATTGGATAGTGGAGTTCCAGGAGGGAGAGGTCAGTGCAGGGTATTGCTGATCCAGGCAATACAGACTCACCGTGGGAACCCGGTGCTCTGATACCGATTGATCTGCCAGGGAAGAATGGCTGGCATAGAATGGACTGCAGTCAGAGACAGGCCCCTTCAGAAGCAGAAAGGCTGGTGCTCACCGCAGAAATTTGATTTCCATATCAGGTTTATCGTGTCTTCAAAAAACAAACAAACCCTCCGGATGGTGATCCTGGCAGGAGGAGTCATAGTTGTTGATGTTATGCCTAGTACAGGGGTAGGCAACCTTGGCTCTTTGTGACTCGTGGACTTCAACTCCCAGAATTCCTGAGCCAGCATGGCTCAGCTTGGAAGCCTCTCCGTTTCCCCTCAGCATGGCTGGCTCAGGAATTCTGGGAGTTGAAGTCCGCGAGTCATAAAAGAGCCAAGGTTGCCTACCCCTGGTGTAGACCAATCCTCTCCAGGTGGGTCAGACTACATTCCCCATCATCCCCCCACTGTCTGAATGCAATGTGATCTCTACTCCTACCTATTGGGGTATTTCTACCTGGCTGCTTCCAGGCAAGTCTACTGTAGCTACTTTCTGTTGCTTTCCTCAAAATGTTTTCTCTCCGTCCCCTCCATATACACACCATCTACTCCACAGCCCTGGTATTTCCTAACAAGCAAGCTTTGGGGCAGAGTGAAAAAACCTCGCCCTCATTAGCCACAGAAGCACCCTAGGGATCTTAGCTTGTTGGTTCACCTAATTCAGGGGTAGGCAACCTTGGCTCTTTTATAACTCATGGACTTCAACTCCCAGAATTCCTGAGCCAGCTTGGCTCAGCTTGGAAACCTCTCCCTTCCCCTCAGCATGGCTGGCTCAGGAATTCTGGGAGTTGAAGTCCACGACTCATAAAAGAGCAAAGGTGGCCTACCCCTGCCCTAGAAGATGGAGGCTGCCTTTCTGCCCCTTACAAAAATGTTGCTTCTTCTGTGGCCATCATAACCTCTTTGACAGACAGGCAGAATTAACACAGAGAATAACAAGAGTTGGAAGAGTTGAGAATGTATTAAATTAAGGCATCCTCGATCAGCTTCGACAATGGTTTCAAAATAGTTTTCCACTGCCTACTTATATGATTTTTTTTAAAAAAAAAAAAGTTGGCCTTCTCAGCCTATCTTACAGCTCTGGGATTCTCAGATGACCCCCATAGGTCTAATCCTGTTTAGCATCTGAGATCAATCAAGGACAGCTCAGGGGCCAGCCCGTCTGCTCCATGAGAGTCAGACCAGGCCAAGTTTCGGAACTCTCCGAGGTGCTGAACGTCTGAATTTTCTGCTAGAGTAGAGGATGGCCACTGGAAGCCTCTCCCTGCTGGCCTCCACCTTGCATCAAATCAGCCCCCAAACCAGGGTTTCTTTACCTCAGCAGCTTTAAGATCTATGGACTACAACTCCCAGAATTCCCCAGGCATGGGGTGATTTGGAGCCAGTCATCCGTCTCAGCTCCGGATACCTCTGAGTGTAAACGTAGAGAAAAAATAGAGCAGCCCATCTTGAGTTCTACTATGTAAACCTAATGAATAAGTAATAATGCAAGGCATTGGGGGAGGGCTGTGTGCAAAAGTGATGTATTCACACTTCTCAGTGGCACTTATCCATAGATTTGATCTCTCCCCTCGCTCCCACGTGTTGGTTTAGGGCAGCGGTTCTCAACCTGTGGTTCGAGACCCCATTTGGGGTCAAACGACCATTTCACGGGGGTCGCCAACCACCGCAGTCTGCCATTTTTTCCCCCAGGTGGTCGCATGCACGCCGTGCATGCGCAATTCGGTCCATCGCACCGCGCATGCACGATTTGGCCCGTCGCATGCGCTGCGCATGCGCGGTTTGGCCCGTCGCGTGCACGTCGCGCATGCACAGTTAGGCCCGTCGTGCCACGCATGTGCGGTTCGGCCCGTCGTGCGCGCGCTGCGCATGCGCGGTTTGGCCCATCGCGCCACGCATGCGTGGTTTGGCCCATCGTGCCACGCATGTGCAGTTTGGCCCGCCACGCCGCGCATGCGTGGTTTGGCCCGTCGCGCCACGCATGCGCGGTTCGGCCCATCGCGCCGCGCATGCGTGGTTTGGCCCATCGCGCCGCGCATGCGCGGTTCGGCCCGTCGCACCGCGCATGCGTGGTTTGGCCCATCGTGCCACACATGCGCGGTTTGGCCCGCCACGCCGTGCATGCGTGGTTTGGCCCATCGCGCCGCGCATGCGTGGTTCGGCCCGTCGCACCGCGCATGCGTGGTTTGGCCCATCGCGCCGCACATGCGCGGTTCGGCCCATCGCACCGCGCATGCGCAGTTCGGCCCATTGTGCTGCACATGCGCGATGCGGGCTGACGCGCCACGCATGCGCGGCGCAGGTGGAGTCTCGGCCTGAAAAAGGTTGAGAACCGCTGGTTTAGGGCCTCTATTGAAGGAGAAATTGAGGAAGGAAGAAGCTGTGAATCAGAGACGTTAAAGTGTTTCTCAAATTCTTGAAGATTCTATAAAGATACGAACACCTCACTAATGATGCATCCCTCCTGTGTGGGCATAATTTTTTTTCCAGAAAAAAAAACTACACTACGTATGACACCATCAATTATATTATTTGAATTAACACGATTTTCCTTTTTTTCTTTTTCAGCTCTTGACATCACGGCAGATGTATTGAAATACCTGCCTCTGAAAAAGGTCTACATTCATCTCCTTCCGAAGTCTGGATGTCGTTCTTGTTAGATACTGACATTTGAAAGGAATTTGCAAGTATTGCTAAGCATCTGATATGTAGCCCCAGCAGATAGGTTTCAATCATGGCTTCTACAGTAAGAATGTGGAAACAAATAGCTTTCCCCGTGAATCCAACATGACTCTACAAATTCCCTCCGAGTTCCATGTTCTCATTTCCTTTTCTATTTGTGTGCTTTTTGCATGCAGGAAAGCCCCCATTCCAGGAGGCCCCTGACTTGCTCCTGAGTGAACTCACAGCAACTGAGATCACTTAGAGCAGGGGTGTCAAACTCGCAATGTCACGTGACATGTCCCAACGTATCGTGACTTTTTTCCCATTGCCGGCAATAGGGTGGGCGCGGTTTCGCCATGACGCATCCAGCCCACGGGCTGGCAGTTTGACACTCCTGGCTTAGAGCAGTGTGTCTCAACCTCAGCAACTTTAAGATATGTGGATGTGCCAGCTGGGGAATTCTGGGAGCTGATGTCCAGGTATCTCAATGTCACCAAGGTTGAGATACACTTGGCTAGAACAGGGTTTTTCAACCTTTTCACCCATTGTGCCACTTTTAGGATATGGCAACATCCAAGTACCACCAGTCGCCTAGCAAGGGGTCAAAAACTTGATGACCAAAAAAAAAAAAAAAAAAGGAAAAAAGGGATAAAGTACAGGTAGTCCTCGGCTTACAACAGTTCGCTTAGTGACTGTTTGAAGTTACAGTGGCACTGAAAAAAGTGCCCTCCAAGCCACAGCCGAGCAAGACACCTGCCTGCCCCCTCCAGTGGCGCTCTTCCTCCTGTCCGAGGTTTTCATAGTTGTGAGCATTTCTGTTGAGGATTGGGAGTGGAGGTGGGGTGGGGGGGTTGTTTTTTATTCCCCCCATCTGCTGGGTGGTTGCAGCAGGTTTTGGTCACTTCACATGACCCTGGGACACTGTGACCGTCATAAATATGAATCAGTTGCCAAGCATCTGAATGTAAATCACAAGACCCTGGAGATGCTGCAACATTCCAGCTGATTGGCGCTTCTTCTGGACTCAGCAGAAGCGCCAGGATCAGCGTCGAGCTCCAGCTGGAGCCTGGCGCTGATCCTGGCGCTTCTGCTGAGCCCTGACAGTCCTGAAGAAGCAGTGATCCTGGTGCTTCCGCTGAGCCCTGACAGCTCTGCAGCTCCAGACATCTCTCGCTCAGGCTTGTGCGGTGTTGCCACCATTTCAGCTTATTCCCCTCCCCTGCTGCCACTTTTCTAGGATGCTCGCGTACCACCTACCAGGTGCAAATATACCACAGGTGGTACCCGTACCACTGGTTGAAAAGCCTTGGCCTAGAGGAACAGTAGCCATACAGCATTAACCTTATGAACTCTCAAGCTTCCTCCTTCCATTATATATTCAAGATGGACAGTATTTAATATTTAGTATTTAATATTTATTTGTTACATATATGTAGGGGTGTGGGTCTATACATATGTTGTATATAGTATGTTTTAGGTGTGTGTCATGTATGTGTTCCACTTTGAGAGTGGCAACTAAATTTCATTTTTTGATGTGTGCCATTGTGCCAGTAAAAATGACAATAAAGGTTATCTTATCTTATCTTATCTTATCTTATCTTACCTTACCTTACCTTACCTTACCTTATCTTACCTTACCTTATCTTACCTTATCTTACCTTATCTTATCTATATTGGTGATTTTGATGCTAGACTTGGGCCAAATGATGGTGACATTTTTATCTGTTGCTAGAGCAATTATTTTCACCCAATGGTTTATTTCATTTTCAGTTTTGTATATCAATGAGAATCAATTATGAGAATGGTCGGTAACTCAGATGATTCCTAAGCTCAATTCAGCAACATTAAAACAGATCTTTAAAAGGCAGGAGGAGAATTAAAAGGGGAATATACATATTATAATGGTACCGGCACAGTTGATTTAATTACTATGTCTCCAAATTACCTTCTTTAAAATTAACACCCACCCAGCAACCATCAGTTTTCCCTCACTGTGAAATTGCTTTCTAAGGCTTCAGTACACTGTACTGAACAAACCTGGCCTTGGGTGATTCTCAGCTTTAGAGGATCTTGGGAACTAGAGAGGACATTATCTGCACTGTTTTCATGGATTTAAAGGCAACATTTGTCTCAAGGTAAGTGTTGAGCTTAAATGGACTCCAGAAGATGGTAGAGGACAGGAAGGCCTGGAGGAACGTTGTCCATGGGGTCGCGATGGGTCGGACACGACTTCGCAACTAACAACAACAAGAACATTTGTCTCAAGATGCAGGCTCAACCACTGCTTCTATTAATAAGGTCCTGTGAAAGTATTTCATCGCACGCTTGACTCTGCAGCTTGTTTTTGCCTCAATTTCTTAAAAGAAGTGGGGGGGGGGTTTCAGCAAGATGGTGTCCTTGCCTCCTCCCTTCTTTACAACATGTCCAAGCATTGACAACAATAAGATTTCGCTTTCCAAAGCTGGCCATCCACCCTGCTTCAGTTCTTCCATATTTTGATGGTACAGTAATCCCTGGGTTTAAGTTGAACGATCAAGCACCTGCCATTTGCTGTGTAGAGTACCCTCAAGCCATGTATTGCTCCAAAGCAAAGTTATGATTTTATTGCAAGCTTTCAAGCTTTCATAGAGACTGCCAGAAGATTAATGGCGTCGGTCCAGAACAAAGTGAAGCATTTACATATTTGGAGTTACGGTTCAATCTTCTGCTGTTTGGGAACAGAGGACAAAAAATAGGTCACCGATGCTATTCTGTGTCTTGCTAGCAGCCAGGTGTGCCCTTCTGTTCCTGCCACCACTCATTTGTTGAAGGATAAGGCGATCGGCCTCCTGTTCGCAGATATTCCTTGCCTTTGTGGAGGCAGACGTTATCCCAAGGCAAGCCACGCCTTTGTCATCCATCAAGGGCACGTTATTCTGACTGTCCAAGCAACCCCTGGAGGCCAGTCACATTTGTGACAGTAGCACCCATCTCTATGGTTTCCCCTAGAGCAGGGATGTCAAACTCAATTTCATTGAGGGCCGCATCAGCATTGCGGTTGCCCTCAGGGGGCCGGGTGGGTGTGGCCAGGGTGGATGCGGCCTACTGGGTGGGCGTGGATGGAGTGGGTGTGGTTTCAGCAGGCAGCGGGGTGCTCTCCTCACAGCGCCAAGAGCTGAGCCGGGCGGTGCCAATCTGATGAGAAGTGCAATGCTGCCTAGCCCCCAGCCTGCCCAGTTTCAGCAGGCAGCAAGGGGCAAGGCTGGCGAGCTTCACACTGCCCAGCTCAACCTCTTGGCGCTGTGAGGAGAGCGCCCCGCTGCCTGCCAAAACCCCTCCCCCATAGCCCATCAAGCTGGATATGTGAAGTAGGTGAGGGCCATTTGTTGGCCACTTCCAGGCGATGGTGCATTTCTTCATTCCTCACAAAGGTGACCAGATGACCTCCAAGGTCCCTTCCAACATTATTATTATTGTTGTTATTGTTGTTATATAATCCATGCCAGAGGGGCTGTGAGTTGAGTGGGTAGGGCAGGGGACGATGGAGCCCCTCAGGTGACCCTGCCTGGGATGATATTCTCCTGGAATTTTTCAAAGGAAAAATCAAAGCTATGAAAGGATGGAGGTGACACATTCAAGAAGGCTGCATCTCTTCCCTTTATCCTGGAATCCTGGTTAGTCTCTGGAAGATTTGGTGCTCGGAGCAATTCAGTTGTCGTGGCCTGTGTGTGTGTGGGGGGGTGTCTGTCTCTGACCTCTGGGGTGCTGATAGAAGAAAATCACCCTCTAGGCAGCAGTCAAGGAGAGAAGCAACCTAGAACTAAGGAGAAACTTCCTGACAGTTAGAACAATTAACCAGTGGAACAACCTGCCTCCAGAAGCGGTGAATGCTCCAACACTGGAAGTTTTTAAGAAGAGACTAGACAGCCATTTGTCTGAAATAGTATAGGGTTTCCTGCCTGAGCAGGGGTTTGGACTAGATGACCTCCAAGGTCCCTTTCAACATCATCATCATCATCATCATTATTATTATTATTATTATTATTATTATTATTCAGGAAAGAATAAAAGAAAGAGAAAAAGAAAATAAGCAACAGCAAGATGGACGGACTCCATTACAACACTGTTGGGTGCCCCACTGGAAGATCTGAAAGACCAGGTGGAGAACAGATCGTCCTGGAGGGGGGGGGAATCTATCTGTGTATTAGCTAAGAGTAGGTACCAACTTGAAGGCACATAATATCGTTGAATATAAAGCCGCTTCCAATGTTCCCGTCTTGTCAGAAAACATATCTGACAGTTGCAGCTTCCACGGAAACCCTGTCTAGCAAGTGTGGGCCTCCCAAGGAATTCAGTTTGACAGTTATTTTACAAGAAATTCAGTTTGCTAGACAATCATTATCACACGCACCCTCCTTGCAAAATGCTGGAGTTTTGAGAAACAGAAGGCCAGTCGGAGATGGTGAAGCACAATTTCCGCAGCAGACAATTTCTTCATCCAACAGGACGAAGGGGGGGGGAAGGCCTTCTCACTTGCTGCCCCCCCCCAATTTCTGGATCAGAATTCCCCCAGAAGTTAGATCTAATTAGATCCTCATCCTCCTGCCGAAGAGCCATAAAAACATGGCTTTACGAGGATCCCTCCATGATTTGAGTTATTGTCTCGTTCCTCCTTGTGGAGGAACATCTAGATGTAAGTTGTGCTTCCACCAACATCCATTTGAGATTATATACTTCTGGGCATCTCACATTATCCAACTATTGTATCAGGTAGGTATGTCGCTCTGTGTCAAGTACAATAGAGAAGGCCTATAAGCCCAAGAAGAAAGGAAGGAAATAATAAACTGGGACAGAACTGGGTCAACTTCACGAGATGTCTACTTTGTCTCACTAAATATTCAATCATCAATAGCCCATTATTAAATGCATATAACTAAAGCCATCTTCACTTTTAAGAATGCCAGTTAACTGTAATTTATACTTTTTAACATGTTTTGAGGGTCAAGAAGTAGCACCACCAGTGGGCTCTAATTTCCCAGGGTAGGAATCAGAAAGATGGCTTATGTATACTTCTCAGTGGCAAGAGAGGATGAATGCATACATCTGCAGCTGATGCCAAATGGGGCTTTACTGACAGTGAGTGAATGTACTTGTGATGACTCGCCCCCCCCCTTCCCGAGGCTTCCTCAGATACTCTCCAGATGTCAGCTCGGTGGATGAACCAGTTCCAGGCACATCTGGAGGGGAGTTGATCAATGGCTCCAAGCTGTCATTGAGAGGGATTTGGCTGAAGCACAGCTGCAGCAGGATAGCCCTGAGGCTTCAGGTGGGGAAAGCATGCAGCAACAGCTGGTCAGGGATGAGGAATGCTTTCTACACCTGACCCAAGAACACGTTAGGGCAGAGAAAAGGCAGGAACAGTAAAGGCCAGCCTGATTCTCTGTCGTCCCCTTCTTCTCTTGCCCTCCATCTTTCCCAGCATCAGGCTCTTCTCCAGGGAGTCCTTCCTTCTCATTAGGTGGCCAAAGTACTTGAGTTTCAACTTCAGGATCTGGCCTTCTAAAGAGCAGTCGGGGTTGATCTTCTCTAGGATTGACCGGTTTGATCGCCTTGCAGTCCAGGGGACTCACAGGAGTCTTCTCCAGCACCATAGTTCAAAGGCCTCCATTCTTTGGCGCTCAGCCTTTCTTTCGGTCCAGCTTTCACAGCCATACATTGATCTGAATGTCAGGAAGTTTAATATTACTCGGTGAAAAAAGATACATTTTATTTGGACTCTAAGTCAAGGCTCATTAGACTCCATTCAGCAAAGGAGTCAACTGAGCAAGTTGCATCAACCATCAAGATGAAGGGGTGGACTTGTTCTCCATAGGCATGCAAAAATGCCCTTCCTGTTATTTTAAAAGCCTGCATTATCTATGTGTTCTGTTAATGATTCCCACGAGTGGGGAAAGTGTTATTTTTAACCGACTCTTACAAAATCAAAGCAACCGAGTCAGTTTGCATCCTGATCAATGTCAATACAATTTAGCAGGAAGTGTGCCTTAAAGCGCAGTTATGGAAAAAAAAGGACTTTATTACAAAATATGTGGCTATTTTGGCTGCACGGTAAAATCCAGCAAGGATATTAGACTGGTATCATTTTAAAATTATGATTTCAGAATATGTTAATAACATATCAATTATTTCATTGGTATAAACTATGCAAGGTTCTTATTGCTTCCCTACTTTCAAACATCCACGAAAGTGAGGAATTATAAATTATAATTATTTTGTTGTTGTTACTGTCAACGCTGCTAACATTGGATGTTCTTGCTTTGACAGCATATGGAGATGCAGCCTTTTCCTTTCTCATGCTTTACTCTTAGAATTAGGTGATACTGGGGGAGGAGGAGGAAGGTGATGGGAGTCAGTTAGAAATAACAATATTGTAATAGTGTGTGAATTCAGGACTTTTGAAATAAGAGATGATAAGGAATGGCGGGCTGGAGTAAAGGAGAGAAAGCCTGCGTTTCTAACTAATTGGAGAATGCGCTTTATGACTGTTAATTAGAGGAGGGAATTGTGTTTGATGCTGTGTGCTCAGGGGAGGGGAATCCAGATTTTGGCTTTGCTTATGTACGTGCCGATACCATGCTGCTCGAATAAAGATTCTTTAAGGTAAACAATGCCTCGAAGTTCTTTGAAGAGTTTCATCTGTCGGAATCATGATGGTTACATTTCTATTCTACCTTTTCTCAAACAGCGCCACCTAGCTATTTTGTCTGGGACTAGCCAGTCTAGGCTGCAGAAACGTGGGCAACCACCAGATGGCAGCTCCGTTACCATTTTCTAGATCTCTTTTGTGACATCTGATGAAAAAAAAACATCCATTGTCTTCAATTCCTGAACAAGATGCCCCTTGCTAGCTGCATTCTGCCTTTTTCTCAACTAAGAGACAAAACTCTGGAGTCCAATCCTTCTTCAAGACACGTTTGTTTTCCTTCTTCCCCATCTGAACAGGACTACAGGACCCTTTAGAGATGTGGAGAACTCATGTGTGAGACAGAACATCATGAGTCAGCCATCTCATCAGAGGTGATACAGTTATCTAACTTTTTAGAACTGGTAAGCTTTGGGTGTTCACAGGAATTCTTTTGACCTTGTTCTGTTTGAGTCATTTTCAAACACAGTCTAGTCATCCCCTTTTGCTAAGGTTTTACTCCATTTATAAACTGCACATGAGAAGAATTTAGCAGGGCAATGTAAGGAGCCTAATTGATTTATTTCAGAGATGTGTAAGATTTAAATAAACCAATCTGCGTTTCCGCTCCTGGAGGCCTACGTTTGAAACTGCCAAAGATTATAAATACATCATTCATCTTCAGTGTCTTCATTAGATTTTGCATTTTCCCCTAGGCCTTTAAAATGACCGTATTAAACTAGGAGCCGTGGGGGCACAGTGGTTGGAATGCAGTATTGCAGGCTAATTCTGCTGACTGCCAGGGGTTCGATCCTCACCGGCTCAAGGTTGACTCAGCCTTCCATCCTTCCAAGGTCGATAAAATGAGGACCCAGATTGTTGAGGGCAAATATGCTGACTCTGTAAACTGCTTAGAGAAGACTGTAAAGCTCTGTGAAGTGGTATATAAGTCTAAGCGCTATTTGGGGGCATTTCCACCCATCCATAAAGGGCTTGGCCCCTTTTCTGAGAGAAAGTTTCTTCCCCTCCATGTTTACCTCTGGAAGAAGAGAAAGAGAGAGAGAGGGGGGGGAGGGAGGGAGGGAGAGAGAGAGAGAGAGAGAGAGAGAGAGAGAGAGAGAGAGAGAGAGAGAGAGAGAGAGAGAGAGAGAGAGAGAGAGAGAGAGAGAGAGAGAGAGAGCAGTGTTCCAATATCTCAGGGGTTGCCACAAAGAAGAGGGAGTCAAGCTATTCTCCAAAGCACCTGAAGGCAGGACAAGAAGCAACGGATGGAAACTGATCAAGGAGAGAAGCAACCTAGAACTACAATTAGAACAATTAACCAGTGGAACAACCTGCCTCCAGAAGCGGTGAATGCTCCAACACTGGAGGTTTTTAAGAAGAGACTGGACAGCCATTTGTCCGAAATGGTGTAGCCTGAGCATGGGGTTGGACTCAATGAGCTCCAAAGTACCTTCCAACTTTTTTATTATTATTATTATTATTATTATTATTATTATTATTATTATTATTATTATTATTGAAAGAAAACAATATTTTCCTCATTTTGAGTTAATATGCAGTATCCAAGCAGTTTTAGTCAGCTACAGTATACAAAGGTGAATCAGAAACGCCATCTTAATGATATAATATGAAATTTCCATATTTGGTTTTGCATACAAGGTCACTAAAAGTCAAACAACCTTGTTAAAGAAAGTTAATCCTTTGTTCGATCTTTTCTTAATGGAAAAGGAAAGTGTTAAGAAGTAAAGCAACTGAAATATGTTTTTTTTTAAAAAAACATAGATACGTATGATAAATAATAGTGTCCATGAATGTCCTAAAAATCTTTGCCCTCTTTTACTGTCTAAACAGAGTTGGCTCTTTTATGAGATGAAGTGAAACGTCCCCCTCGGACAGAAAATTTGAGACTTTTCAAAAAGAGAAGCAATTCTTTTAATTTTGGAATTTCTGGTTATTTTTGTTTCATTTTTCTTAAAAAAAATACCTCATCATGAGAAAGGAAAACTAATTATTCTTTGATCTGGCTGCAGATGTGATTGAAATATTATAAAATTCCTTTGTCCAGACCTGCTTACAATCAAGAGTAACATTATTTGAGTCTTCTTTAACCAGATTTATTGAAAGCAAAAAAGGGATTACATGGCATAAAACTTGGATAATGATGTTTTCTTTAGCACACATATAGACTTAACTCTAAGGGTTGGGGTTTTTTTTAGCCTTCTTGAGCCTGTTGCTAATTGCCTGTTGATGCCCTGGGGAAATGATTACTAGTCTAGATGAAAGAAGAAGTTGCAGATGTTTTGTGCTTGAATTGATGTTTTGCAAAGTCCATTTTTCCAGGTAAAGATAAAAGGAGATGAGAAGAAAATTAAGCTATAGTATTATTTTTCCAGGCAACCTGTAAAGCACCTTTTTTTTTCCTGACCTACCAACATACAGTAGTACTGGTAATTATTAGGAATAGCAATTTCCAGACATTAGGGGAAAAAAAAGAGATCAGGAAGGGATGATATAGCTTCTCTCTCCATTTTTAGCATTTACTTAATGGTATCCCGGATTTTCTCAACCAAGCAGCTTCCAAAGTGCATGTACCACAATTCCCATCATTCCTGCATCATGGCTAAGGAAGATGAAAGTGCCAGTCCAAATTTGGGATGCACCAGATTCGGGAGGCTGTCCTCAAGCATTCATAACAACCCAATGTTCTTTCAGCAATAACACATTTGGATATTGGGAGTGAAAAATGACATAATGTCATTCTGAGCTCACCCAGATATATCGCTGTGTCTCCTAGGAGCCAAGCTTACCACTCAACCGAAAACAAAGACTTACAGATATTCTATAATGGAAACACTCCTGTTTTTTCTTTGATTATAAATATTTCAAGACAAAGACGAATCCACATGCAAAAAGAGAATGTTCTCATTTGCCTTCAGACTTCCTCTCTGCCTATTTATCCCTAATAAATCAATGTACCACACGACGCGTCTCAGGAATCATTGAAAAACTTTAAAAAAAAAATTAAGTCTTTGGAATTCTGTTTCAGTGGTATAATTTTCTCCTTTCTATATAGAAAAGGGCTCACTCTGCATTCTTTTCTCTTTTTCTGCCTTTTAGGGCTCTCCTCACTTCCAGCTGTTGGGAGTTCTGTATATGCCCAGGACTGGTGTCCAGATGGACAACCAGTTACGTATCCTCTGCAGACATATGCATTGCATTGCACGCACACACACACACACATACACACACAAGCTCAGACCCCAAATCATCATTTGGGTAACCCAAATTCCACGAGCAACGAAGTAGAGTTCTAATTAAGTGAACTATCCAAAATTAAAGGAGAAAAGCAAATTTGCCTTAGGGCTACTCTTTTTGTTTCTATCTGGGGAGGAACAAGGAGTTATTCCAGGCTGTGACATTGCCCCATTGATTCTCTCCCATTAAGACATTTTGTCTCCGGGATCCTGGGACCGTGGAAGTTTAGTCTGTGTTTCCAAATATCATTTTGCAAACAACGATCTGGAAAGTTTCAGAAGCCTGATATGAACAATTGCCTGGTTTATCCCCTCAAGTTGATTTTCAGCCTTTCCCAATCTGGTGCTCTCCAGAAGCGATGGGTTGTAGCTTCATTGCCCATAATGGGTTGGGGAAGGTGGCAATTGCAGGCCATGTTTCCAGAGCACACCAACTGGGAAAGGCTGCTTTAACGCATCCCCCCGCTTTTTTTTTTCACTTGCATTAAGGCACTCCCACCAGACCAGCAGCCTGTCCTTTAGGAAAGAACATTGTGTCTCAAGCACTGTAACCATGATTTAACTAGAATGCAGGGAGCAATTATTATGTTGCAGAGATGCAGAAATGGATCTGAATAGCTGCCATTTGCCAAGTTGCCTGCATCTGATCTTCTTCTTCCCATTAGTGCTGAGCAAGTGCACAGCTCTGTCATATTTCTCAAAGAAAAGGGCGGGGGGGGGGAGATGGAGAGACAGAGAGAGAAGGATGGAGAGAGAGAAAGAGAGAGTTTTTATAAAGAGTTGTTAGTTAACCCTTGCTTCTTTGGGACCAGAAAGAATCACATTTATACCGGCTAATACCATGATTTTAGCAACTGCTGAATATTTTCTAAATATGAGACCCAACCTGAGGCAAGTAAACAAATCCTGAATCTGAGGAAGGTGTCCCTGTTACTTGGATGCAGGACTTTTTTTGTCGCAGAACGCCCAAAACGGAGTTCCGGCACCTTTTTTGGATGGAACCTTGTAGGGTAGGCAAGCTTCCTCTGAAGTCCCAAAGCCTTTAAGCTTAGATCATCTGGGCGTGTCGCCATTTTGTTTTCAGGCTCTGAATTTCAGAGATGAAGGAACCAGGCTAGAAACGGTGAATTCTAGTCCAGCCTTAGGCCCCGAAGCCAGCTGGGTTGTTGTTGAGGGGAAAATAGGAGGAAGGAGTATTAGGTATGTTCGCTGCCTTGAGTTATTTTCTAAGAATAATAAAGGTGGGAACTAAAAAAAACCTAAAGAAAATCTCAATGGTCCATTCTCAAGGCGACTTCCAAACATTGTCAGGAGATCAGAGACTAATGGATCTTTAATGAACAATATGAAACTCAAGTATTTTGGCCACCTAATGAGAAGGAAGGAATCCCTGGAGAAGAGCCTGATGTTGGGAAAGATGGAGGGCAATAGAAGAAGAAGGGGACGACAGAGAATGAGGTGGCTGGATGGAGTCACTGAAGCAGTAGGCGTGAGCTTCAATGGACTCCAGAAGATGGTAGAGGACAGGAAGGCCTGGAGGAACATTGTCCATGGAGTCGCGATGGGCCGGACACGACTTTGCAACTAACAACAACAAATGGAATGTTGAATTACTTGATATATCTATTTTGCCATGCAGTATAACTCTCGTGTCATTATTTGAAACAATACACTCCAGAATTGTTCTGTACGTCACTGAAATCTTCTTGATTGGACTTTTCTTATCCAAGTGATCATTTCTTAGAAAATACATAAATTGTCTTCTGATGTGCAAAATGCCTTCCTTGAGTTTTCCATTCTGAATTAATGTGGGGATGCTCCAGGGTGGACTAGATGTTGGGTGAGACTACGCCTGCTCTAGCAGTGTTTGGCAGATTAGCAAACATGTTTACATATTGAAAATAATTATTCAAACTACCAAAATTAAATCTTTAACTACTAAACAGTAGATTATGTTATGTTATGTTATGTTATGTTATGTTATGTTATGTTATGTTATGTTATGCTATGCTATGCTATGCTATGCTATGCTATGCTATGCTATGCTATGCTATGCTATGCTATAGTACAGTACAGTACAGTACAGTATATTACTGGAAACTAATCAAGGAGAGAAGCAACCTAGAACTAAGGAGAAACTTCCTGACAGTTAGAACAATTAACCAGTGGAACAACCTGCCTCCAGAAGTGGTGAATGCTCCAACACTGGAAGTTTTTAAAAAGAGACTGGACAGCCATTTGTCCGAAATGGTATAGGGTTTCCTGCCTGAGCAGGGGGTTGGACTAGATGACCTCCAAGGTCCCTTCCAACTTTATTATTATTATTGTTATTGTTATTATTTTGTTATTGTTATTAATGCATTCTATGTGAAACAATACAAAACCATTTTTATGTAAAGCAGATAATTGGGATAACAGATAAAATTTATTAATCTGAGACAGCAAAATTGCATGTTGACCTCATGTACTCTTGCCTCAGAATAATCTTAAAAGAAAGAGTTGTCTAGTGAAACTGCTCTATCAAGATGATTCAATAAAACAGCTACGGATACATCTCCTTAAAGCAGATGAACATGTAATTCTTTATATCTGATCCCATTCCTTGTCATTTCTGACCAGACAGTAAGAGATCGTTGGGGTTTTTTTTCTCAGTAAAACGGTTGTCCTGATTTGCTTTGAGGATTAATAAATGAATTGCTTGAAAGAATCCCCAAAGGAACAATCCATCTCATGGTCCTTATTACATCAAGTCACAGAAGAAATGTAGGGAAGAGTCAATGAGCTCTGTGTTTCTCACAACATTTCAATTGTCTGGGTAAACACATCTGATCTCAATGTTTTATAGCAGTGATTCTCAACCGTAACAAGTTGAAGATGTGTGGAATTCAACTCCCAGATTCTGGGAATTGAAGTCCACTCATCTTCAACTTGCTAAGATTGAAAAACACTGTTTTATGGACTCTGACATGTGAGGGCCCCTGCCTTCCTTGGCTGTCCATCCTCAAAGGAAAGGGCCTTAGTTTGTCACCATTTGGGATGCTATCCTATAGCAAGAGCTGACTACTTCACACACACACACACACACAGGGAAGCAGCAATGAGGCTCTGAAGCATGTATGTAATAATGCAGATGACTGCTAGATGGCAGCAGAACGTTTAGAATTGTGCCTAGCTCTTTGCTGCCCCCTGTAGGCATCCAGTTATGGTAGGTATCCAAAATGGAACGGAAGAGCCTAAATCCAGGAACAGGAGCCTATTGTTCAGGCAGTAAAAAATACATATATATTCATTTTCTGTCCCTTTTTATTCCCTCCCAAGAGCAGAAGGTATGCTATTTATGTTAAGTGCGGGCTGTTGCTAAAAATGACAGCTGCCACATTGAGTCTTCCTTCTCCTCCAAGACCTGCTGGGTGGTGGCCAGCCCTTCTCGGAATGACAGCCTTTCTCCTCCGAGAAGGGCTGGCCACCACCCAGCAGGTCTTGGTCTTCCTTGGAGCATCAGTGCAGCTGCCAAAAAAGCCAACAGAGTGCTGGGCTGCATGAACAGAGGGATAGAATCAAGATCACGTGAAGTATTAATACCACTTTGGAATGCCTTGGTAAGGCCACACTTGGAATATTGCATCCAGGTTTGATCACCATGATGTAAAAACAGATGTTGAAACTCTAGAAAGGGTACAGAGAAGAGCAACAAAGATGATCAGGGGACTGGAGGCTAAAACATATAAGGAACGGTTGCTGGAATTGGGTATGTCTAGTTTAACGAAGAGAAGGACGAGGGAGGACATGATAGCCGTGTTCCAATACCTCAAGGGCTGCCCCAAAGAAGAGGGAGTCAAGCTATTCTCCAAAGCGCCGGAAGGCAGGACAAGAAGCAACGGATGGAAACTAAGCAAGGAGAGAAGCAACCTAGAACTAAGGAGAAACTTCCTGACAGTTAGAACAATTAACCAGTGGAACAACCTGCCTCCAGAAGTGGTGAATGCTCCAACACTGGAAGTTTTTAAGAAGAGACTGGACAGCCATTTGTCCGAAATGGTATAGGGTTTCCTGCCTGAGCAGGGGGTTGGACTAGATGACCTCCAAGGTCCCTTCCAACATTATTATTATTATTATTATTATTATTATTATTATTATTATTATTATTATTATTATTATTATTATTATTATTATTATTATTATTATTAGTATTGGATTGCACAGCAGCCTCAGGATCTTGTTCAGCCGAGTGGCCCTTTATGTGAAGGGACCTGAGGCTGCTCCCTTCAGAAACACAATTTAGCTGTGAAATAAGCAAAAGTGCTCCTCCCCCTTGACGAGAAGGTGCATCTGACACATCACATTGGATTGCGCTGAGGACAAAGCCAAACACTTTGTTCCCCGTGCAAGAACTAAATGGCCAGGAGATTTAAATCTGAATCTGTTTAAAACGCCCAACTGTGCCTCCTTGATAAGGGTTGCAGTCAATGAACATAGCTATCAGCCAACCGCACACCGCTTCAGCTGAAAGAGGGCAACCCTCTTCCGTGTAATCCCTGGTAGAAAATGATCACAAGGTTTCCATGGTTACTTAGCACAGAAAACAGCTGCCGTTTGTTTTTTGTTTTTTTTTAATTAACACTGACAGAAATAGGAAGCTTTCCGAAGTGATTGAGACCCTCCATCAACACCTGCTCTGAAATCATTGCCTTTTATGCCCAGTCATACAAACGCTTTAAAAAAATATCTAAACAGATTTTTCTGTTTAATTAAAAACACAAAGCTCCCCAACACAAACTTTTCAATCCGTGCCAACACACGAGGTGTAAATGCCTCCCTGCAATGGAAAACCCAATGAAAACCCTAATCCTCATCCTAACCCAGGGGTAGGCCTCCTTGGCTCTTTTATGACTCGTGGACTTCAACTCCCAGAATTCCTGAGCCAGCCATGCTGAGGGGAAAGGGAGAGGTTTCCAAGCTGAGCCAGGCTGGCTCAGGAATTCTGGGAGTTGAAGTCCACGAGTCATAAAAGAGCCAAGGTTGCCTACTGCTGGCTGGCTCAGGAATTCTGAGAGTTGAAGTCCACGAGTCATAAAAGAGCTAAGGTGGCCTACCCCTGCCCTAACCCCTCACCCCAAACAGGACTTTCAAACAGGATCACCGCGAAGACCCTCACCCTTCCCTGGCCCATCCAAAGAATTGGCAGCAGCCATGCGCCCAGCAGAGCATGGTCAGACAGGTGATAAAGCTTGCATAGCTTTAAGTCTACAGTCCAACCTCTGCCGATGTGTTTTGCCATGGTTGAGGGAAGACATGTGGCTCTTCTCCCATGTCTATCATTACAACTCAGGGTAGGAGATGAAGCAAGGCAGAATGCACCTATAATTCTCGGAGTCCTAGTGGACAATCACTTAAACAGGAGCCAGCCGTGTGCTGCAGCTGCCAAAAAAGCCAACACAGTGCTGGGCTGCATTAACAGAGGGATAGAATCAAGATCACGTGAAGTGTTAATACCACTTTACAAGGCCTTGGTAAGGCCACACTTGGAATATGGCATCCAGTTTTGGTCACCACGATGTAAAAAAAAAATGTCGAGACTCTAGAAAGAGTACAGAGAAGAGCAACAAAGATGATTAGGAGACTGGAGGCCAAAGCATATAAGGAAT
This sequence comes from Bothrops alternatus, assembly GCA_034064705.1. Classification (NCBI taxonomy): domain Eukaryota; kingdom Metazoa; phylum Chordata; class Lepidosauria; order Squamata; family Viperidae; genus Bothrops; species Bothrops alternatus. The sequence continues at coordinate 2,241,461 of JARGCV010000259.1, read as the reverse complement.
GGCTGCTGGAATTGGGTATGTCTAGTTTAATAAACAGAAGGACAAGGGGGGACATGATAGCAGTGTTCCAATGTCTCAGGGGCTGCCCCAAAGAAGAGGGAGTCAAGATAACAAAATACAAAAACCTACAAATAGAAATAGAAAGATTGTGGCAAAAGCAAGCAAGGGTAGTACCAATAGTAATAGGCGCCTTGGGTGCAATCCCAAAACAACTGGAGCACCACTTGAACACCATCATCGGCACTGACAAATTCACCATTAGTCAATTGCAAAAGGCGGCCTTACTAGGAACTGCTTCCATCCTGCGACGATATCTGTAATACCATCAAACATCCACATCTGCCTATCCCAGGTCCTGGGTAAGGACTCGATAGGTAGACAAAATGCCAAATCCAGTCTGAACATCTGGCTGACTGTGCAATGATCCATAAAAATAATAAAGTTGGAAGGGACCTTGGCGGTCATCGAGTCCAACCCCCTGTTCAAGCAGGAAGCCCTACACCATTTCAGACAAATGGCTGTCCAGTCTCTTCTTAAAAACCTCCAGTGTTGGAGCATTCACCGTTTCTGGAGGCAGGTTGTTCCATTGGTTAATTGTTCTCACTGTCAGGAAGTTTCTCCTTAGTTCTAGGTTGCTTCTCTCCTTGATTAGTTTCCATCCTAACTAACCATTTCTTGGTTGACCACTTTGGATCAATTTAAATAGTGCCACCAAAAGCTGTTCCTGCACAAATGGACCTTGGAGGTCTTCGTCAACCTCCATATTTTTAGGTCTGGCTTTGCCTCCTCTCTCATGTTAATCCTTGTTGAGGGTGGGGGTGGACGGTACCCGTGAGGCTTCCTCAGAGTGAAAAATAGGGAAACTCCTTGCAAGAGGATGTAGGAGACAAATTGTGGCAGCCTCCCATTAGGCTAATTAAGTTGATGCCTTGCAAATGTGTTACGACAAAAGGAAGAAGTCAAGGAAGATGACAGAAGTGTTAGAATGCATTAATCTGAAAAGCTGTTAATTAAAACACCCTGGTGAGATACAAAACCCCCGCTTAATTTCACAACCACAGAACTGTTTAAAGCTAAGTCTAAGTTGTGATTCTTAACCACAAACCTTCCTTTCCCCAAACGTAGGGTCAACAGGCTGCCTTGGATGATGCTTGCCTCTCCCATTGAGGTCTTCCAGAAAGGTGGACCTGCTCTCCACCAAGGATGTTCCAGAATCACCCTGAAGATTCTTGTCTTTGATAGTGCCCCTAAATGTGGCCTGCATGAGCCTTGGAAAACTCTTTCATCTACCACAGACATGTCAAACACAAGGCCCGGGGGCCGGATGCGGCCCGCGAAGTGGTTTCATGTGGCCCGGGAAGTCATCCTGGAAACAGTGAGAGAATGGCCCCTGCTGCCTTGGCCCTGGCCCAGGCCAGCTGGGAGCCAATGTACAATTTTGTGGTGGCCATCTATGCTAAAACGCATTCAGCCTTAGCTCCACAAGGGCGTCTGGAAACAGCGAGGAACCAGCCCCTGCCGTGTCGCCCCCACCCCTGGGTGCATGCTGAGGAGGTGTCACCCTTGGTGAGGAATGAAGAAATGGACCATGCCTTGGCGCTTGCCCCGGTCCCAATTCCTTCTGCCAGAGACCCTCAGATCTGTCCCATTCCTGGCCAGACCCCCACAGGCACCCTTGATGTGAACAATGTAGAGCTGGCCATGCCCACCCGGTAGGCCACACCCACTCCATCCACGCCCACCCAGTAGCCGTGCCCACCCTGGCTACACCCACCCGGCCCCCCGAGGGCAACTGCAATGCTGATGCGGCCCTCAATGAAATTGAGTTTGACACCCCTGATCTACCATGTCTCCGTGGTGTTGCCATCATCCAAAGACCATGAGTGAGGCAGATGTAACCCATCCTTGCTGTACCGGTGTTTAAAGTAGCCTTTTCTCCCTTATTCTGATACGATCAGGGGCAACCTTTAAATCTTCTTCCTTTGTCCTCCACCACATCAGGCCGCAACTGCAGAGAGTCACTGGACCATTTGGAGACAAACTTTGGTTGCTTTAAGGAGCTCCAGAGAGCTGCTCAATCCTGCAAGTAATTCTTTGCCTTCCTAGCAAAGTACTGCTGTTCTAATTTTTAGATCTCTAGGAAGTCTGGGGATCTGGACCATCCAGTGGCTTTTCATCAGATACGAGAGTTTTGTCTCAGAAGAGAATTTAGTCCCAGCCTTCTATCGACTGAAACAGATTTATCGGGCAAAAACTGATAAAATGTTCCCCCGCCCCAGACAATGTTAATTGTTTCTGGCTGCCAAAAGCTGTTATCAAAGTTCTATCTCGTCAGATTTATTGAAAAAAAAAGGAGAAGGAAACCTTTTCATGCCAGAAGCTAAACTGGTATGGAATCCATAAACAGGCTTGATCCTGAATAGAACGATTAACTATATTCAGTTGTATTTTTATTTTTGAAAATCACCACTTTCAGATGCCTGACTTATTTAAACCATGCAGCAATTCACTCAGATTGATATGTAATTAGCTGTATTTTCTTCCTTTATAATAATAATAATAATAATAATAATAATAATAATAATAATAATAATAATAATAATAATAATAATAATAATAATAATAGTCAGGACTTTTTTGTCATAGAACGCCCAGAACGGAGTTCCAGCACCTTTTTTGGATGGAACCTTGTAGGGTAGGCAAGGCGGGTTGTATGACGTGTGTGAGTTCCGGCACTTTTTTTTTTTCAAAAAAAGCACTGATAATAATAATACAAATGCATACAAAGTCAAAATTGAGAAGACAGCAACAGACAGTAAGTGCCACCTATGCAAAGAAGCTAAAGAAACAGTGGACCACCTGGTAAGCTGGTGCAAGAAGATCGCACAGACTGACAGCAGCAGCATGGCAAAGTAGCAACAATGGTGCATTGGAAGATCTGCAAGAAATATCATTTGCCTGTAAGCAAGAACTGGTGGGATCCTAAAATAGAGAAAGTCATAGAAAATGATAAAGTTAAACTGCTCTGGGACTTCAGAATTCAAACAGACAAGCACCTGCAACATAACAACCCGGACTTAACAACTGTCGATAAGAAAGACAAAAAAGTCTGGATAGTGGACGTAGCAGTGCCCGGAGACAGCAGAATAGACGAGAAACTACTGGAGAAGATAACAAAATACAAAAACCTACAAATAGAAATAGAAAGACTGTGGCAAAGGCAAGCAAGGGTAGTTCCAATACTAATAGGTGCCCTGGGTGCAATCCCAAAACAACTGGAGCACCACTTGAACACCATTGGCATTGACAAATTCGCCATTAGTCAATTGCAAAAGGCGGCCTTACTAGGAACCGCTTCCATCCTGCGACGATATCTGTAATACCATCGAACATTCACATCTGCCTATCCCAGGTCCTTGGGAAGGACTCGATAGGTAGACAAAAATGCCAAATCCAGTCTGAACATCTGGCTGACTGCGATGATCCATAATAATAATAATAATAATAATAATAATAATAATAATAATAATAATAATAATAATAATAATAATAATAATAATAATAATACACTGCAGCAATCAGCTAGGAATGTTTCAAGCATTACAGCTCAGATGAAATTCTTGGATTTGTTATTCTAGTTATCATCTCCTCAACCATCTCTAAAGAGGCTTTACCAACCTAGCCTCATATCTAGGTGGGGGGAAAAATGTTATCTTTCCACCCCACAAAAACCATTCCTACTTGGACAGCAGCTTCTTTCCTGTTAAGCATTAAATGATACAAGGAAATTCTGGAGGCATCCAAGAAGGAGATAGGTTTCAGAGCTGTCACCTTGTATGGTGGGTCTTGGACCTTAAAAGGCAGGCAAACTAGACCTGAGCCAGAATGTCCCAAGATTTTTAGACCCAAGAAATAATTTCTGCCATTTTTGTCAGGTGAAAGGAGTAAGCTATATTAATCCAGCTATTAGGCTACCTGGTCTCCGTGATGTGTCTCCGTGATGTGTCTCTAGTGTTGGTTATGACCTGGCATCGGATCAGGTTACTTACAGGACCGTCTGCTGCCCCATGAAACCCAGCGACCGGTTAGGGCCCACAGAGTCGGCCTTCTCCAGGTCCCGTCAGCCAGACAGTGTCACCTGGCGGGGTCTAGGGAAAGAGCCTTCTCTGTTGCGGCCCCGGCCCTCTGGAATCAACTCCCCCCGGAGATCCGTATCGCCCCCACCCTCTCCGCCTTTCGTAAACTGCTCAAGACACATCTTTGCCGACAGGCCTGGGGCAGTTAACATCTTGCCCCTAGCCAGTGTATGTTCATGTGCATGTTTGTTGAATGATTGTTTTTTTTAATTCAGGGGTTCTTTTTATATATGTATTTTAATGTTAGATTTCTATTCATGCTGTGAGCCGCCCTGAGTTCCTGGAATAGGGCGGCATAGAAATCCAATAAATGAAATGAAATAAATGAAATGAAATGGTCCTAATTGTTCACCTTTAAACAACACAGGGGAAAGTACATGGGTAAGAAAATGGGACAAGAACTTCTGGATGTTGGTGATCAACAGCTCGGTAACAAAGGAACGTTTAACCTGAATTTCTGACACTTCAACCTTTTCAGATGCCACCATTCCTCAGAAATTGAGAACACCCTGCCAAGAAATTGAGAACACCCACCCTCGTCAAAAACAGGGGGGGGGATTACAGCTAGGCCACCACTCGTATCCTTTGCATCCTTTTCCAGTCCTCAGAATTTAATTTCATTTACTATATAAATCCCCCTTTTATACACTACTTGAAAAATGCAATTATCCCATAATTTAATCTTTTGGTACATTAATTAAAAAAGTGCAATCCACTTTACCACCCAAGTTTTCTATATATTTTTCTCTGAATTTCTCTATCATTGGCTCCCCTTCAAGCTTAATTTTTTTTTTATCATTTCCCAGGACTTCTGAAATCTAGTTTGTCTGTAATGAGAGAAGCTGTTATATCTCTAAATATTAGTTAATAGAGGATGACAAATTATTTCACTCGTACCTTATTTGTTTTATGTATTTCATCATATTTTTCAAGCTTCATTTCAATATTCGGGGGTGGGGGGGAGACAAAGCCACACAAAGTTTAAACCCCAAATCCCACCCTGGGTTTTCATATGTTTAGTTTTCCTGAACATTAAGTTGCTTCAAAAAAAATTGGATTTTTTTTTTTTTTTAGTTTTGCACCAAAGTGAGCTCTTTCCCAAGATCAACAGCAAGGCTTTGGGTCCTTCAAATAGGAATTGAAAGAGTAAACACACTTCCTATTTCATTCTTCTAATTCTAAAAATAATCCAGTGGAAGAATGTCAATGTTTATTATGTTATGAAGTGACAAAGTAAAGGTTGAACATCGCCGTAGTAACTGGCATCGCTTAGGATTCTGCAGCCATAAAATAAACATTTCCAGCTAAGACATATGGGGAGTCCATGTAGTAAACAAATTAAATCTATGTTTGCAAATGTCAAAATGAAATTTCCGGCTAAGAAATAGTTGGATAAACCCCACTAAGCACAGTCCTTGTGAAGCTATATTTAACAACAATGCATCCAACTTCTTCTGCTCCTTACATTCAAACACTTCTTTGAAGAGAATCCGCAGCAAGTGTTGCGTACCTATTGCCCTTCCCTTTCTTGCCCCCCTCCTCCCAGTTTTCTTCAGGTTACTTGGAATAGATTGTTTTGAAGTCTCTCCCCCCCCCTTAACATACAACCATATCCGGTTTCCAGAATAAGCCGTCCACATTTCCTGCAAAATGTGGGGTCAACGCAGGGCTCCTGACCTACAGAGTCTTTGCAATTTGAGAAGGAAGCTTAGGAGAAGCCAGCAAGGGGTCCTTCTGTTCACCTCCTTTACTTCCAGTCCCAGCAACTACTGTCCAACTCAAGGCTCAGAGGGCTCTAGAAGATTGCCCCCTCCCCAACCATCAAAAATACTCTGAGAGGTTTGTGGGGGAAGTAAGGTCAAGATGGAAAACCTACACTTACCATTTTTCTCAAAATACGCATGCTTCAAAGCGTCCACAATACGAGCACCCCGCTATGTCCTGCCAGGTGCCTTTTATGATTGGCAGTCCAATCATACTGGCGAGGACAGGAAGGAAGAAAGCGATTACAATAGGTGAAATCAGGGTTGGCCAATGCCAGAGTGACTTACCTAACAAAAGAGGAAGCATGAAAAGGGGGAAAAAAATAGAGCCGGTTAATCCACCACCGTTAGCTAAGCTCTTTAAGATCAGGTCTAATTAGCTCTGATTCACAGAAGGAGCGCAAAGTTCCTGAGGGTGGAGTAATTAACCTGGGTTTGTTTTTTTTTTAATCACTCGGGCTTGGCTGAATCCTAAGGACAAAATAGTGGAGGTGCATGCGCGTGTAACACAAGCCTCGCGCAGTCACAGGCACGCCGAGCTGTTTGTGCCGAAGAACCACCATTGCAATGAAACAGGTGGCAGAAACCGAAGACCCCAGAGGCCCCAGTGGATTCCCAGGAAGCATCCAATGATTGTCAGCGGATCAGAGGCAGCAGCTCTTCCATTGGGAGGAAGCCAAAGTGGTGCCCACCCGTCGTTCCTGGGATGGTGCCAGCATCGCCGTGGCAACCGGCTGTTTCAAGGAGCCACAAATAGCAGCCGTAAGCCCTGTCTTGCGTATGGCCCCGTGCCCGTCCCTCTCTCTGTACAACAGAATCCCCCCCCCAAAAAAAACACAGGCAGCCCTGCGGGATGGGCAGGATCTTCAGGAAAACCAAGGCTCTGCTTCCCATCTTGTCTTCAGATCTCCAGCAGCATCGAATTGTGGCCCATTGCCACAAACGCACTCAAACATTCGGGGGGGGGAGCGCATGAAGAAGCTACAAGGTCCGAGTATTTCTCCTTAAGGGAAAATCAGGCACTCATCAGAGCTCACGACTTGCAAAGAATGAGCTGCTAATTAGAAAGGGATTCTTAATGCAATTCATTAAGGAAGGCTGAACGCAGCAAAATGTGTGGCAGGCCTTCTACCCGATTTTATGCTTCATCCTTCCTTGGCTGTTTTTCCGTATCCTAAATACCCATCGCCACAGGAACCAGAATATTCAGATTCGGAATAGCCAAATGCCAGCTGCGGGAAATAAAATAAAGGCTACACCTGAGCTACACCTGAGAAGAAGAAATTAATCCTCAGTTTTTAGGTTAACCAAAAACACTTCTACCTTTTTTTTTTTTAAAAAAATACTTTTTCTGCATCTTAAGTTGCAAATGGCCGTTTAAATTGTCGTCATGTTTTAAAGTGAGAAATTCATCTCCTTCCATTTTAAACAGGCACGGGAGGACGCTATCCCAATCTACCTTGGACGCTGAATGGACCTTAACCCTGGATCAGAATGCAAAGACGGTGAAGATCCGTAGCAGGGTGTTTGTAAAGACACAGAAGGCAATGTATTTAGTTATAGCCCCACGGCTTTCCAGAAATATCCAGGCCCTGTGTTTTATGGGCGAAAAGCTAAAGGCTTTGTTGACGGCATATTATTTGTTCAGCTGTTTTCAATGCTAAAAAAAAAAAAAGAATTGAGATTTTCAGAGTAAAAGGCAGCGATGCGTTTTGAAGACGTGGTCAGAAGAGAATGGGACTGTGTCAACAAAGGGATTGCTTAGGACACGAAAGAAACATCTGGAGGTGAATTAATTTAATTTAATTAATTTAATTTAATTTAATATTCACACTTATATGCCGCCCCTCTCTGAAGACCCAGGGCGGCTCACAACAAGAAATACAACAACAATTTTAAAAAATTAACCACATTCATACCACACACAAACACAATCAATTCATAGCTGCTGATGGCGGGACACTCTTAGGGCCGAGGGGCAGAGCTCAGCTCATATGCCCCAAGCCTGTCGGCATAGATGTGTCTTCAGCCCTTTCCGGAAAGCTAGGAGGGAGGAAGCAGTACGAACCTCTGAGGGAAGCTGGTTCCAGAGGGCTGGGACAGCAACGGAGAAGGCCCTTGCCCTAGGTCCCACCAGATGGCATTGTTTAGCAGACGGGACTCGTAGGAGGCCAACCCTATGCACCCTGACCGGTCTCTGGGATTCATGAGGCAGGAGACGGTCCCGCAAGTATCCTGGTCCATTGCCATTCACCTGGGGTCAGGTGAAATGTCCCCGTTGATCCTATGATAAACATCCACCAAGGAAAGTTGATTGTCCACCCCAACCCACGTCCAAAATGTATAGTAGGTTTCTTTGCCAAAAGACAGGTAGCGCTAATCAGGAGGCGTTTTTTACTCCTTCCTAACGTCCTCTCAAAGAAAGGGGACAAAAGGCTGATTCTCTATGATCTCAAATTGAAAATTGGGAAGAAAAAAAGAGAAGCATCATTTTCCTCTGCTCACCAGACTACACTCGTCTACTCCATTCTGCTGGGCCCCTCTGGCGCCACTGCCTTTGAGTCAACCCCAAAGGGAAGCCTCGGGGTGACAGGTCTGGGGGATTCCCCCCTTATTTCTGGAGGATTTTCTCCCCTCTCTTTTTCTTGCAAAGAATTCAGGCGGAGCTTACTATAACTCCTTCAAAGTACATCGTTCCCCCCCCCCCCAAAAAAGGCCATTCCTTGCATTTAAAAATGTTATACAAAGCCTTAGGCTGAAACCCCACAAGGGAAAACGAGAAAGGCAACTGAATCTATTAGGGGAATTTTTTTCCTGTTGTGCGAGATCGCTGCAGAAGATTCTCTGCAGACAGGCAGGGATCAAACCAATCCAGAGAGTTAAACTCTTTAACTGTTCAAATCCAGATGGTTTTTGTCCTAGTTTGATGAACAAGATATTATCTCAATTTGCTGGGAATAAGGAAGAGGGACATCTTTATAAGGAAAGATGGTTAAAAAACAACAACACAATGCGTTTTACAAGAATTCGCCCCGTTACTTAACTTTGGTAAGAGAAATAGAAGAATTTGCAGGTTTTTAGCAGTAGAATCTCGTGGCAGGGTGGGATCTAGGCAAGGGATCCAAACCAACCCATCCTGTTGCTAAAGATCAGTAATAAAAGACAATGATTCCTTAAGGCAAAGCAAGAGATAACTGGTTTACAAACTAGGTTTTAGATCCTGCCTGTCAAAAAAACAGATTTTTTTTTCATTTGATCTCCATAACTAGCCTGGCAGCTCCTTAAGGAGATCCATGGGGGAATATGACCCTGGATGTCTCCAGTCCTCCCCATCTCCTTCAGGGAAGAGATTTTTCAGAGTGTGAGAAAATTCTAGGATGCTTCCCCCCCCCTTCTTTCTTGAAGAACTTAACCAGGGTTTCTTTCAGTGACATTGATCACTGTGATTGTGTGTGAATTATGAATGTGTTCGGGGGGGGGTTAAACGTTTTGTAGATTGCTTTTTGATTTTAAACTCTGTGATGTTCTTTTGTTTATGTTCTTAGCCGCTCCGAGTCCTTTGGAGAGGAGCGGCATAAAAATTTAATTTAAATAAAATAAATAAAATAAATTTCAGGGCCTCCCTTCCTTATCCCAGATAAGCAGGACCTGCACAGAGCTTGGCTGCCCCCAGCCAGACTGAGGGTGCCATGATGCTCCTTTTATCTTATCTCTCCACGCTTTGGAGAAAAGCAGAAATACAAAAAAAAAAAAAAAAAGGCACCCCAAGCTTCATTTTCCATACTTCTACTGAAAAAGGTTTCTCCGAAAGAGGCAAAAAGACACAAATGCCGAGAAAGTGTATCTTCCTTTAAAAAAAACAACCCCCCCCCCCGCTTTCACTGCTAACCTTTATTTAAACCTTTTATGGCTCTTTCCCCCAAGATTCTGGAAGCTAGAAGCTCCCCATGGTGACAACTAGTCCTTTCCATTGGACTGCATTGCAAACCCAACCAGTGTGTCAAGCTGCAGCTACAGCCTCTTCCTGGGAAGAAAGGAATGGATCTATTTTCAGGCACCTCAGCAGCAATTTTGTTGAAAAGCCCAGCTCTGATTTCACAGCTGGTGACAGGGCTGACAACTCCCTTTCAGATAAGATAAGATAAGATAAGATAAGATAAGATAAGATAAGATAAGATAAGGTAAGGTAAGGTAAGGTAAGGTAAGGTAAGGTAAGGTAAGGTAAGGTAAGGTAAGGTAAGGTAAGGTAAGGTAGGGTAGGGTAAGGTAAGGTAGGGTAGGGTAGGGTAGGGTAGGGTAGGGTAGGGTAGGGTAGGGTAAGGTAAGGTAAGGTAAGGTAAGGTAAGGTAAGGTAAGGTAAGGTAGGGTAGGGTAGGGTAGGGTAGGGTAGGGTAGGGTAGGGTAAGGCAAGGTAAGGTAAGGTAAGGTAAGGCAAGGTAAGGTAAGGCAGGGTAAGATAAGATAAGATAAGATAAGATAAGATAAGATAAGATAAGATAAGATAAGATAAGATAAGATAAGATAAGATAAGATAAGATAAGATAAGATAAGATAAGATAAGATAACCTTTATTGTCATTTTTATACTGTGGGCACAACGGCACACATCAAAAAATGAAATTTAGTTGCTCGCTCTCAAAGTGAAACACATACATGACACACACCTAAACATACTATGTACAACATATGTATAGACCCACACCCTTACATATACGTAACAAATAAATATTAAATACTGTCCATCTTGAATATATAACGGAAGGAGAAAGCTTGAGAGTTCGCGAGGTTAATGCTGTATGGAATGAAACTCTGGCTGAATCTGGATGTTCTGCTACGGATACCACGGACCCCCCCCCTCCCAGAAGGTAACAAGGAAAACAGGTCGTGGAGAGGATGTGTAGTGTCCCAGATAATCTTACGGACCCTGTTCAAGCAACCCTTATGTGTTATGTCCTGGATGGGAGGGTGGGAGCTGCCAATGATCTTTTTGGCCGTCCTCACCACTCTCTGCACCGCCTTCCTATCTGAAGCAGGGATGCCTCCAAACCAGACTGTGATGCTGTATGACAGGATGCTCTCCATCGTCCCCCTGTAGAAAGTGGTCAGGACAGGGGAAGGAAGGTGTGCTTTTCTCATGCAGCGCAGAAAATGCAGGTGCTGCTGTGCCCACTTCACCAGTTTCTCACTGTTGAGCAACCAAGTCAGCCTACTCGTTAGCTGCACACCCAGGAAGAACTTCCACCCAAGGCATGATCCATCTCCTCGTTCTGCTAAAAAGCTGTAGACAGAAAGGAAAGGAAGAGGCAAGCCTGGGCTTGAAGTCCCCCTGGACAGCAGAGATCCTAGGCCAACTTGGTTCTTTTATGATTCGTGGACTTCAACTCCCAGAATTCCTGAGCCAGCATGGCTCTGCTTGGAAACCTCTCCCTTTTCCCTCAGCATGGCTGGCTCAGTCATAAAAGAGCCAAGGTGGCCTACCCTGGTCCTAGGCAGTTGCCTGTTGCCCTCTAGAATGAGAGGACATGTTTCCCACCTGAACAACAATAATTGGTCCTATTTTAAT